>JANAVB010023800.1:21113115-21202299 GCA_029216955.1 Iris pallida | reverse complement strand
TAGCCAGTCGACTACCTATACTAGCATCCTTAAGATCGTCCAGGCAGTCGAGAAGGAGATGGACCCGAGGTCCAAGCGGGATAGGGACGTCGGCAGCAACAGTTACCAGGTGCCAGCGAAGAGGGTGCAGATACAGACTCCGGCGAGGCCACATCAGCAGACAGGAGTTCAGCATCATCCTGCCAGAGTTCCAGCAGCTCAGCATCAGAGACAGCAGGGGATCACTTGCATATATTGTCATCGACCGGGACACCACGTGGAGGTCTGTCGCAAGAGGCTCGGACTTTGCCTCTTCTGCGGATCAGACGCACATCAGATGAGGGACTGCGCTCAGGCTATAGCCAGACTAGCAGGAGGACCCCGAGGAGCTGGAGGACCACCGCCTGTACCACCTAGAGCATTACCTGCACCCCAGAGAGGAGGACCTCTACCACCCCAGCAGCGGAGGTTTGCACAGCATTAGCAGCAGCAGAGGGGAGGAGCACAGCAGGGACGTGCTTACGTCTTGGCCGCAGTTGAGGAGGAGGCAGCTCCAGATGTCATCATAGGTTCTGTTATCATTCATTTATTTCCTGCCATTACCTTATTTGATTCTGGAGCCACACATATCTTTGTATCATATGAGTTTCTACATAGACACGGCTTCACACCCAAGCCCACTAGGAGGAACTGTCAGATTATGACAGGAGGTAGGATTGTACCAGTCAGTGAGATGGTGGATTGCCCTATCACTATAGCTGGACGAGAACTTAGAGCTCGACTTCTGGTGATGCCATTGCCCGGATTCGACGTAGTCCTCGGCATCGACTGGATGAGCGAGCAGTTTGCCGTAATAGACTGCCATGAGGGGAAGGTGAATTTCAGCCCGCCAGGACTTCCACAGTTCGAGATCAGCAGACAAGTTATAGAGAGGCCAGAGGGAGTCTACTTCGGAGCAGTTGCAGAAGACCAGGAGTTGCCGTATCCGCTGATTACAGAGTATCTTGACGTCTTCCCCGAGGAATTGCCAGGATTGCCGCCAGATCGAGATGTAGAGTTCAGCATCGACCTAGTGCCCGAATCAGCGTCGAAGTCTCAGCATTGTTATAAGATCAACCCGAAGGAAGCTGCAGAGTTGAAGGCCCAGATTGATGAGCTGGAGGGCAAGGGTTTCATTCGGTCCAGTGCTTCATTCTGGGGAGCACCAGTACTTTTTATGCCCAAGAAGGATGGGACGGTGAGGATATGCATCGATTACCGTGCACTCAACAACATCACCATCAAGAATAGGTACCCTTTGTCGCGTATTGATGAGCTGTTTAATCAACTGAGTGGAGCAAAGGTCTTTTCCAAGATTGGTCTTCGGTCGGGGTATCACCAGATGAAGGTTCGGGAGCAGGATATTCCGAAGGCAGCCTTCAACACTCGATACGGCCAGTATGAGTTCCTGGTGATGCCGTTCGGACTCACCAATGCCCCCGCAGTTTTTATGAACTTGATGAATAAAGTTTTTCACAAGTATCTCGACAAGTTTGTCGTAGTCTTCATTGACGACATTCTGATTTATTCGAAGAAGGAGGAGGAGCATGTGGAGCACCTGCGGATTGTGTTAGAGATACTGCAGAAGGAGAAGCTGTACGGGAAACTCTGGAAATGTGAGTTTTTTTTGGACCGGGTGGAGTTTTTAGGGCATGTGGTGACAGGAGAAGGGATTTCTGTAGATCCCAAGAAGAATGAAGCAGTGGAAGCTTGGGCACCTCCCACATCAGTAGCTGAGATTCATAGTTTCCTGGGGCTAGCATGATACTACAGGAAGTTCATAAAGGACTTTGCCAGGATAGCAGAGCCCATGACGAAGCTTACACGGAAGGACGAAGAGTTCATCTGGAGCGATGCCTGCCAGTCAGCATTTGAAGAATTGAAGAGAAGACTCACGACAGCGCTAGTTCTAGCTTTGCTATCAGGATCATGAGGATTTGTCATCTACAGCAACGCTTCAGGAAAGGATTTGGGATGTGTGTTTGAGCAGAACAAGAAGGTGATAGCTTATGCTTCTAGACAGTTGAGGCCCCATGAGAAGAATTATCCTACACATGACTTGGAGCTTGTAGTAGTCATATTTGCCTTGAAACTGTGGAAGCATTACCTGTATGGAGAGCGAGTAGACATCTTCACAGATCACAAAAGCCTGAAGTATATTTTTATTCAGAAGGAGCTGAATATGAGGCAGCGCAGATGGCTCGAACTCATGAAGGACTTTGACATCAGTCTGCAGTACCACCCTGGGAAGGCGAATGTGGTTGCAGATGCTCTCAGTCGGTATCCTATTGCTATGTATCTCACCATGGACCGACATCTCTTGGAGGATCTTGAGAGCCTTGGGATTGAGGTTGTTCTGCCAGGATATGAGGGACAGATGATGCATATGCAGATACAGTCGGGGTTGTTAGAGAAGATCAAGGAGGCCCAGATTCTTGATGTAGGACTCCAATGTCTTAGAGCTCAGACGGAGGCAGGTTTGCTCGACGACTTCACCATTGTAGAGGACGGATCCTTGAGGCACGAGAGCCAGCTGTGTGTGCCCAAGGACTTATGGGAGGAGGTGAGGCCCACCAGTCGTAGTACCCTATACATCCTGGATCTACCAAGATGTACAAGGATTTGCGAGAGTATGTTTGGTGGTATAGGATGAAGAAAGAGGTTGCCAGATTTGTTTCCAGATGCCTTGTGTGCCAGCAAGTCAAGACGGAGTGCCAGAGACCAGCGGGACTACTCCAGCCTTTACCTATTCCAGAATGGAAGTGGGAGCACATTACCATGGACTTCGTCTCTGGATTGCCGCATACTTCCAGTGGCAAGGACGCTATTTGGATGATCGTTGACAGATTGACAAAGTTCGCTCATTTCATTCCGTTCAAGGTTGGGCTGTCGATCGAGAAGCTTGCAGACCTCTACATGCGTCAGATCGTGAGGATTCATGGGGGTGCCAGTGAGCATCGTTTCAGATCGAGACAGCCGCTTCACATCATATTTCTGGAGGAGTCTACAGATGAGCTTGGGATCACAGCTGAAGTTCAGCACAGCCTATCATCCATAGATGGACGGACAGTCTGAGAGGACCATTCAGACGCTGGAGGACATGCTACAGGTTTGCGCACTCGACTTCGGCAGTTCGTGGGAGGACCATTTTCACCTTGTAGAGTTTGCCTATAACAATAATTATCAGGCTAGCATCGAGATGACCCCGTTCGAGGCACTGAATGGACAGAGATGTCGCACACCGCTATCTTGGGATGACGTTGGCGAGAGAGCTTTGCTTGGGCCAGAGATGGTGTTAGACTCGGCTGAGAAGATCAGGCTGATCAGGGATCGTCTCAGAGTTGCACAGGATCGGCAGAAGCACTGGGCGGACAGCAGCAGACGGCCATTGGAGTTCGCAGCTGGCGATAGGGTATTCCTGAAGATATCACCAACCAGAGGAGTCATTCGGTTCGGTAGAGGCGGAAAGCTCAGTCTAAGGTACATCGGGCCTTTCGATGTGACAGCACGGATTGGCGAGGTGGCATATCGACTAGCGCTTCCAGCCAACTTGGAGGGAGTACACAGCATTTTCCACGTATCGCAGCTTCGACGTTACATTCCAGACCCGAGCCATGTAGTGGACTACTCTGAGTTGGAGGTGGGCCCGAGAAGCGACTGCGGAATCAGATCATTCCTCTCGTTGGCGTCATGTGGAGACACCACTCCCCGGGAGAGTCCACATGGGAGCGCGAGGACGAGATAAGGGAGCGCTATCCCAATTTATTTGATTGATTTAATTGTACTCTATTTTTTGAAATTCTGTTCTCAATAAATAACTTGTATTTGCGTATCCTTGTGATTTGGAGATTATTTTGTGATTTCGAATTTCGAGGACAAAATTTTTCTAGGGGGAGAGATTTGTAAAACCATTTTTCCTCAAACATAAATCTATGTTTTTTATTAAATTCCTGAATTATTTTTATTATTATTATATATGTTCAAATTTCTAACCAAAGGATTATTTCAATTCATGATAATTAATAGGACCATTATTCAGTGTTGGGCCAAAGCCCCACTGTTTTCTTTTAACAAACCTTTACCATTTCTTTTTTTTAGCTGTTTAAAACAGCCAACTGTCCCTACACCATTTCTAACAAACTCTGTTCTCTCCCCTCCCCATTTCTAACAACTTTTGGAGCAGGATGGGTTGTTATTTCTCGCCAAAAAGCTCGATCAGCCATGGCACTGGTTGCCTATATAACCAGCCTTTTTCTCCATTGATTCATACCATCCCATTCTTTCTTCCCAAAATTTCTACGACCTAAATCGAGAGAAGGCCCCATAGCCATGGTGGAAGGACAAAGAAGCAGGCAGTGGTGCTTGGGGATCTTCACAGCAGCAACCTAACCAATTTCATCAATCTTTCCGATCCGGTGAGTCCATCAAATTCCTTTGAATCAATTTTGTTATTGAGAGATCACCCTTGATCCTGTCATGACGAATTTCCTGTTCGTCATGATGCTTGTGTAGCACAACGAATCCTTGGCGCTGATCGATCTAGATTCTTGGATTGGATCAAGATTGAAGTAAATCATGGTGAGATCCTTTGATCCTTTAACTTGAATCCATCTTGATCGGGTGAAGTTTTGTTGATCGATCTAGTTCTTGATTGTTCAGTGTCGTCTGATTTGAACTGTTGAAGAAGTCGATTGGATCTCTCGACAGGATCAATAGGTGAGTATTTTTGTTACTTCATTTTCTTCAATTGAAATCAACTCAAGTATTGATGGATGAAGATCTATTCATTCATCAATAGTTTCTTCTCGAAGTCTTGCCAAATGATTATTGAGTCATCCTCTGTTTTCTGTGTCATTTAATTTTGGTTTTAGAGAAGATTGCCTAAATCAACACAGGATTCGTGTTCAGATCTGAGCAGTGTTCAATCTTCATTTCATCATAGGTAATTCTTAGTTCGTTGTGGTTTGTTTTGTGACATTTTGGTTTAATGAGATGAACGAACCTAATATCTAAATTATAAGAGCTATAAGAAGTTTCCTGGAATTGCTGTTGTGTGTGAATGAAGAGTCTTCTGATAATTGTTCCAATAGAGGAAGTTGAATTACTTATTATTTGAACATGATGTTAAGCCCAATAAGTTTATTTAACAACTCGATTTCCAGTAAGGACTGGTTCCTAATTCGAATAGGTTGGGTGCAAACTGATTTTAATTGTGGCATCCTATAGCTCTTGTTCACCCAAAATATCAGTGCTTAGGACATGATTGATACTTGAATTTATCCTGGTTTGGGGTTAACTGTACCATTATTATATTTTTAACTCTCCACTGCATTTGGAATATTGGCAATTACGGAGCTTAGTTGGAGTTTGAGTGAAGGCTAACAGTAGATTACGTATACCCTGATATCACCACTAGTATGGTATCCTCTTTAGTCTACTGTCAATAAGTTTTAGTCTGGAATTGTATAACAGTAAGTGTGTTGGTTTGATTTCTGAACTTTGTTTAGACATTATAGAGCAATCTATGATAGATATGACTCCTTGACTAAGAGAGTCTTGCAGTAGGAACAACACAATTTAGAAGAGCCATTGTACATTATACTGAGAGTAGTATTTGGTAAGTTTTCACCAAAATTTATTCCTGTAACATGGTACAGTTGGAGGGTTAGAAACAGTCAGGCAAGGGTGGGGTTCTCAGTCCAGTGTATATAAATATTGAGTCAATTTTATATAGCTATGGAGTATAGTTGATATACTATGGTAGTTGCATCAAGGGGAGCAGTAGGTTTTACTTGCTACATTGAGATGACTGTGATGCAAGTTTTAATTTGAAACAGTCATGTTGGTTTAACTGTTAAGTCAAAACAGTTTACCTTTATTGCCAACCCTGGTGTTCTTAACGTTCACAATTGGTACCTGGTTGATACAGGATGTGTATTAGGCTGATGGTACATCAGTTAGTTTAGGATTAATACTATCTGAGGTTGAAGAGTCAATTCCAGGATATTTTTAGGCATTTGAAGGCTGATATGGTAGCAATCCTGATTTAGGAGAGTTGATGTTATTTAAGACTGTAAAGAACTGGAAGGGAAGTTGTCCTATGACTAGAGTTCAGCCCTGTATTTTGAACTATCCTCATAAATGCTATGGACTGATAGGGTCTATAGTTGATTAATAAGTATTGGCAATTAGGAGTATGTATGTAAGGCTGATATCAGGATTGCTTAGGATTGATATAGGCAGGCCCTGTCCTATGCTGATAGTTATAATGGCAATGCAAGGACTGTTGTAATCAGGACAGGGCACTTGGGTGTTGGTTCAAATGGTTGTGATGGTAAATGGAACCTGGAAAGTCAATTTCAGTTCTATTTTGGTCTAAAATTTCCTTTCACTTGGATTAGAGACTTGCATAAATACCTTAGATGAATAACTATAGGCCTGTCATATATATATGACTGTAATCTAAGATAGTTGATTTTGGTAATCTATGGTAATAACCCTGTTTAGGAATGATAATACAAGAATGTAGATGCAAGGTTAGAAAGTTTAGGTGTCCTCATTAGTACGAAGGACTAGTGGTTTTAACCTAAAAGATACAGGACTTTTAGTTCCAATCTTTTAGCTAAATACTTATGGTTTCATGTCACTATATTTTTAAAAAGGTATATTCTTATGTTGAGTTATAGAGAGCAAACCTGGTAGGAATTATTAGAAGGGCTAGTTAAACAACCTATGAACCCTAGAATGCAGTAATCAGTTAGTTTAATAAAAAGTGTAAATTTTATGGTTTTGACTAGAGTTTTATACTTATCAAATTGTAACCATATAATAGGAGGATACTCAGTTCTACTACCTTTTCTCGATCACCCGGAGACAGGCAAGTATACTCCTCTGATTTGTTCATTTCTCATGTCTTCATTATCCTTTCTTGTATCTCCTTGATGACACGATAGTTCACGATATTGTCTGGTTTCATGTTCCATATTTCATTATGTCTGGAAGAGGAAATACTATAGATATGTGATCAAACCCTGTTACTACTCATGTGAATAGCTTGGGTCCCGCACCGTGCACGCGGGGCCAAAGCCGTACCATTTCTGGTTTATTGCATCTACCCAAGCCGATCACAATCTAGATGTATTTCAATTATTGCACATGTCAGGATTCAGTTTGTATTTCAGGATTTCATGGTTGTATTTCATGTTTAGGCTGTATTTCATGTTCAGTTTGTATTTCATGATTCAGGTTGTATTTCATGTTCAGGACTCTTACCATGTTTCCCTGTTTTACTTTCAGTATTCCTATTCAGTTCATGTCTTGTTCTTATTTCCTATACTTTACATTATTCATGTTTTCTTGATTCATACCATGATGTACATGTTCATTTCTCTGGATATACTTTGCTCCGCTCCTGAATAGGATATATTGCAGGTGAGTTGGAGGCTTTATGCGATACATTCTATGGCGAGGAGCCTATTGATGCAGGAGAGCTAGCTGGTGCAGCTCATGACTTAGAGGCTGCAGAAGCCTGGAGATTTCCCTTAGTTTTTCCCTATTATTTCCATGTATTGAGACTAGTAGACTTTCTATCATTCTGGAATGTAATAATTTCTGATATTGTACTTTACTCAGGTTGGGTTACATTTTATAGATGCTGTGTTTCATTCTTGTCTTGATATCTGTTTAGTTTTCCTAGAATGGTACAGCTTACTTTGTTATTATATGAAAAAGGCTGGGTATGTTCGACTCGTATCTGGTTATTCGAGAGTGGGTCGTGACACCAGCCCCAAGCCCACCTCCCCGACCCCGACGCACCCGCGCCAAGCCCGACGCACATCCCCCGACGCACCCGCCCCAAGCCAGCCGCCCAGCCCCCGACGCCGCCGCCCCAAGCCTACTTCCAGCCCCCGACCCAAGCCAGCCGCCCAACCCCCGACGCCCCAGCGCCAAGCCCGCCTCCAAGACCCCAACGCCCCCGCCCCAATCCCACCGCCCAGCCCCCGACCCAAGCCAGCCGTCCAGTCCCCGACGTCCCCGCCCCAAGCCAGCCGCCCAGCCTCCGACGCCGCCGCCCCAAGCCCATCGCCCAGTCCCCGACCCAAGCCAGCCGCCCAGCCCCCGACGCCCCAACCCCAAGCCCGCCTCCCAGACCCCGACGCCCCCGCCCCAAGCCCACCGCCCAGACCCCGACCCAAGCCAGCCGCCCAGCCTCCGATACCCCAGCCCCAAGCCCGTCGTCCAGCCCCCGATGCCCCTGTCCCAAGCCCACCGCCCAGCCCCCAACCCAAGCCAGCTGCCCAGCCCCGGACGGCCCAGCCCCAAGCACGCCGCCCAGCCCCTATACGACACCGCGCGAGAGAGAGATGAAGAGAGAGAGAGAGGGGGTTACCTTCGGGAGAGAGAGAGGAGAGGACGCCGACGCCGACGACGACACCGACGCCGATCACCAAAGCCGACACCGGCGAGAGAGAGAGCGAGAGAGAGGAAAGAGAGTAAATTTGGGGGGAGTACAAAAAGTTCTTCCTGCCGTTTCATTTAAAGTCTGGTACGTATATATAGAGACAGACTCGCAACGTAGAAAACCCCGTCGCCCAGAAGTCACCTTTTTGATAAGTGCCGACTGAATATCCGTCGCTATGTAGTCGAAGATATGTTCCGCCAATTCTCTACACAATTTCTACCAAATAATTGACTACGTAGCGACGATTGGAGATCCGTCGCTATAACTCCGACAGTCTAGCGACGGATGTGCGACCTTTCCTCTCCCTAAAATTAAAATAAAAATGGCAAAGGCGTGTAGTCGGTAATCAGTCGCTGAGCGGCCACGAAGCCGTCGCTAACGCCGACGAAAAAATTCTGTCGCTAAATATCCGTCGCTAATTTAGTGTATTTTGGTAGTGGAGGATGTATATGTCTCAGAATACAGCAGAACACATGACGTGGCACAACGAAGAACGCACAAAGAACGATGGAGAATTGTCACATCATTCGGATGAGAGGCGTGGAAATATTTTGATTTGAGTCATCCAGATTTTGCTGCAGAGCCTAGAAATGTACGTCTGGGGCTATGTTCTGATGGCTTCGCCCCTCTCGGGCAGTCGGGATCTCAATACTCCTGCTGGCCGGTCATTCTGACCCCTTACAATATGCCACCATGGATGTGTATGAAGACTCCTTATATGTTCTTGACAGCTATCATACCGGGTCCCAAAAATTCGATGAAGAATATCGATATATATTTACAGCCGTTGGTGGATGAGATGAAACAGCTGTGGGAGATTAGCATCGCGACCTATGATATTTCCAGGAAACAGAACTTTCAGATGAGAGCTTCACTGATGTGGACAATCAATAATTTTTCCGCATACGGTATGCTGTCGGGATGGAGTACTCACGGCACCATGTCTTATCCGATATGCATGGAAAATAGAAAGGCGTTCTGCCTTAAGCATGGAGGAAAAACTTCTTTCTTTGATTGTCATCGTCAATTTCTGCCCGCGAGTCATCCTTGGAGAAAAAACAAGGACGCGTTCAGAGCTGGAAAACAAGAATTTTCTCATCCGCCTGCCAGATTGTCGGGATACGATATTTGGGAAGATGTAAAGGACTTGCTCACTGTAATAGAAGATCCATCGAACAATCATGTCGATGGGTTCGAACAAAGCCATAACTGGACCAAATGGAGTATCTTCTGGGACTTATCTTATTGGAAAGATAATCTTATAAGGCATAATCTTGATGTTATGCATATCGAAAAGAATGTGTTCAATAATGTCTTCAATACCGTCCTGGATATTAAAGGAAAGACGAAGGACAATCCAAAAGCAAGACAAGACATTGCCCAGATATGCAAGCGTCCTTATCTGAACTTGATACAAAGGGGAGCTGGTGGACAATTAAGTAAGCCAATAGCACAATACACATTGAGCAAGGAAGATAGATTAATAATCTGTAAGTGGGTATCTACTTTAAGATTTTTCGACGGTTATGTGTCGAATTTGTCTAGATGCGTTGATCTCAATGAACGCAAGCTAACGGGAATGAAGAGTCATGACTGCCACGTGTTTATGGAAAGATTACTGCCCATTGCTTTGAAAGAGTTGTTGCCTTCTGCTGTATGGGTTCCGTTGGCCGAACTATCTATATTTTTTAGGGATATTTGTTCAACTAAGTTGACTGTGCAACACATGGTTGAACATGAGGAGAAGATTATCTTAACAATTTGTAAGTTGGAAAAAATATTTCCTCCTGGCTTCTTCGACAGCATGGAGCATCTACCGATTCATCCAGCATACGAAGCCCGTGTCGGTGCATCTGTTCATTATCGATGGATGTACCCATTTGAAAGGTACATAAAAATCGATATAATTTAAGTTGAATTTTAGTGGGTTTTAAAATTCATTCTTAATTCTCAAGATAATTTGTCTCTCTAGATACCTACACCATCTAAAGAAAAAAGTTGGCAACAAGGCTCATATAGAGGCTTCGATATGCGAAGCATATCTTATCGAAGAGGTGTCAAACTTCTGCTCCATTTATTTCGATACTCATGTTAAGACAAATCGAAATAGACCTCAAAGGAATGACGAGGACGTTGAGGATGGAGGTATATTCAATATAAGGGGCAAGCCTGTTGGGGACGAGTATGATGTCGCTCACCAATATGTCTTGTTAAACTGCGACATACAAGAAGTGAGAGATTTGGAAAAGTAAGTCAGTACACTTGCACTCGTTATAATCTTTAATTTGATGAAGTAAGTGACTACACTTATATATCCTTATTTTCTTTAATGGTGTATTTAGAGATGAAGTCAAAATGAGAACACCCGATATTACCGATTAGGGACTTCAAAGAGAGGTTGATTGTACATTTCCGTCATGGTTTTGCAAATACGTAAGTAACTGAGATTATAATTGAGATTCTAAATATATAATCTAAAACATTTAAATTATAAATATTTGTTTACAGGTTTTATTGCCTGAAACAACACTCACTAATGAGAGTGTTCGTTATCTGGCATTGGGACCGAAGAAGCAAATAAAGACTTGGCCAGGCTATGTCGTTAATGGCTTCAGGTTTAAGGCAACTCAGAATGCTATAAATGTCGAATTTATCAATGACAGCATCAGTACCAAGGATTCCAGTGTTTGCATAAGCGACACCATCTATGACGACGAGCCAGACTTTGACTATTATGGAGTACTTCAGGATATTGTAGATTTACAATAAACTGGCCCATACGATATGCATATTGTGATGTTCAAATGTGAGTGGTTCGATACGACACCAAATATCAGTTTGAGAATCGATAAACAATTTGGATTTGTCGATATAAAACATCGCAGGAGGTATAGAGGGTCCGATACTTTTGCGATAGCAAATCAGGCTGTTCAAGTCTACTATACAAGCTATCCAAGGCGTCGTAGAGATCGATTTGACTGGTGGGCAGTATGCAAGATTAAATATAGAAATACATTCAACGTTGGAGACCCAGCATACCAAGAGGACCAGATCGAAAAGTCCCAATACTTGGGACAACACACGGATACAATAGATGTTGAAGATATTGTTGAAGAAAATAGAGGGAAGAAAGAGGTTGATACACAAGACTTAGCTGTCAACCAGGGAGAAAGAGGCGACTTGTCCTAAATATTGAGGCAGAAGAAGACGAAGAAGAAGACGAAGAAGAAGAAGAAGAAGAAGAAGAAGAAGAAGAAAAAGAAGAAGACGAATTTGATGGGGATGAGGATACATATGAAATCGACGATGAAGATAAGGATGAGGATGATGAGGATGATGATTATGAAGACGAGGCTGGGGATGAGAACGAAGACGATGATTAGGTTAAATATTGTTGTATATTAAAAACACTTCCAATTACGTGAATTAAGTTTGACCTCATAAAAGCAATTACGTGAATTCATGTTTTTTTGTTCGATTATTTACTTCTTGCAGATGGCACTCCTAGTCTTTTTCATCACGGCGGCACTCGTCTCCCTACTGGTGGTATGTATATTTTAGTTTAGAATTTTATATTCATTTACACTTTTATATTGTTAATTATGTTTATGTGTTCTATTTACAGGTCATGATGGCTAGCCGTGGCCGTGGTGCTGGTGGTGGTCGTGTTGGTGGTGGTGGTGGTGGTCGTGGTCGCGGTCATAGTGGTGCTGGTGGTCGTGGTCACATTTAATCTTCCCGAAATATGACCCCATCTAGCGAGCCCGACCCGGAGAGTACCCCGGGCACAGACGCATCCCGCCGTCGATCGAAGACTTCATCGAGGCATGAGTCTGGCTCTGCTAGCGGATCCGTTCCGCTATCGGATCCACCAGCGGATCCACCAGTGGATCCCCCAGTTACTGCACAGTGGGCCCCGGAGTACCCCATACTCGATTCCATCCGGTTACTGGGGAGTATATGCACGGACCCGCGGATCCTCCGACGGCACCAGAGAGGCCGAGAGGTGAGTTCCGACGAGAGCTATGGCCCGCGGGGACCTCGTAAGTAAATTTAAGATAATTTATTAAATTTATTTTATTTATTCAAGTTAATAATCCAGTCGTTTCTTCTTGTATGTTTTTTTCGTTTAATGTTGCCAGGGCTCTTGGAGAAATTATCAGGGCTAACTTCCATGGTCTCTACCTCAACTTTTCGTCGGTGCCCCCAAACTTGAAGCACGTCTGGCTCGACGAGTTGAGGGTATATATCTATATCTTCTGGTTAATTATTAGTTACTCTTTAATCAACCATTTTTTAAATTATGCGATAATTGAATTTGTATGTTAGACGACGTACTGGTGGCCCCCCATCGCAAAAACACGATCCGCAGGACCTACAGAAGTGTTGTCTCGAAGAAGATACAAGATATGATTCATGACCTGAAAATGGGGCAGACGAGGCCGAATTGGATCCGGTAGGACTATTATGAGGACCTCTTAGATATGATGAATACTCCTTCGTACAAGAAGAAATCGGAGAAGGCGAAGGCGAACCGACGGGCCGCGAGGCTTCATACGGGGGGATCAAGGCCCCACGCAGCGACGCTTACAGATCTGGTGAGATACCATAAATTTATTTCACTATCGAATTAGGTATTATTAATATACGGAGTTAATTAAGTTCTACGGAAATTTCGTATGCAGACCCAACGGGCGGTGAAGGAGGGAAGGGCACCAGAATAGGTCACCATGCATGACGTGTTCCAGCATACGCACGAGAGATGGAAGGATGGGAGCTTCGTCGATGAGAGGGCCAAGAAGACTGATGTAAGTACTTATGTTTATGAGATTTACGTTAGAATTAAAAGTATTCAGACTATAACTTAGGTAAACTTAGGATTCACACTTAACTTAGAGAAACATAGGATTTAGATTACAACTTAAGTAAATCTTATAATATAAACACATTCATTTGATAGGCTACATATAGTGAGGCCCTTAGTCAGGCTTAGTTAATTGACACCGAGGATGTCGGTAAAACGACGCCCGCCCGGATGCCCTCTTCTTTGGCCGCTCGCAACGACTTGTTCGTAGATACCGTCGGCGGCTTTAATAAAGGGTACCTGTACGGAGTCGGCTCCCTAGGGCCGTTGTACATGGCGACTCAGAGATTTCCATCGACACCGCCTCCTTCCGTGGCCCCTACAGACGATGATGTTAGGTCGCAGCTTACGCAGGTGCACGAAGCGGTGTCGTCCTTACGGGAGCAAATTGCCACGTACTTTTCTCCTCCGTCTGCTGCTGTCGGTCCGTCTGCTGCTGGTGTCGGTCCGTCTGCTGCTGGTGTCGGTCCGTTTGCTATTGGTGCCTGTCCGTCGACTGCTGCTGCCGCTCCTTCTTCTGTCGGTCATCTTTCTTTCAACCCTGCTGCCCCTCTGGTAGCGCCTCTGACTGTGACGGCACTCATTGATCTAATGTCGCCAGAGCAGCTACGCCGACTTCCGAACAGTGTTTTCGACGGCTTGCCGCCATACCTAGTGGAGCAGTATTTTTGTCGGGCGTAGGAGGGATTACCACCACCGGACAATCGAACTCCTCCTCCTCTTTGAAGTATTGTATAAGAATATTTGGAATATTTGTGGGAATTTTGGAATATTCGTGTGAATTTTGGATTATAATGACGGATATTAAGTTTGTGATTTCAGGATAATTGATGTCTATTTTATATTGGTTTGGGTTATGCATATTTATGGTTATATATTGGTCTATGTGATTCTTGGATAATTGGTGTGCATTAAATTCGTATGTGATTTATAATGGATTATATATTGGTCTCAGATTGTATATTGTTATTATATATTGGTCCGATATTCAGATGTTGTGTGAACAAGAAAAGCCCTGCTATTTTTCTAAAAAATATCTCAGTTAGAGACAGACTAGTGACGGGTTAGCGACGGATAATGTCAGTTTCTGACTACTTGTCGACGGAATATCCGTCGCTATCTGTAGAATTAAAAATATTTCCAATTCGCGACAGATTTTCGACGGCCAGCCGACGGCATATCTAGCATGGCGACGACCTACCGACGGATTATCCGTCGGAAAGGTTTTGATGGCATGAACATGTACATAATATTAGCGACGGATATTCCGTCAGAGATCCGTCGCCATGGTCGACGGATTAGATCTAAATATCCGTCGCCATGGTTCTGGAAATACCATGTTCGACGGATTCGCGTCGGAATAGCCGTCGCTATGGTTCTGGAAATGTCAAGCATTTCCAGAACTATGGCGACGGATATTCCGCCAATAATCCGTCGCCATGTCGACGGATGCGTGACAGAGTCGCGACGACATATCCGTCGCCAGTGTTCTGAAAATGTCAAGCATTTCCAGAACAATGTCGACGGATTATCCGTCAGGGATCCGTCGCTAAGCCGTCATTTGTTAGCGACGGCGGTCGACGGAATAGCGACAGAACGATACCCTCTGATACACTATTACGACGGTTTACCGACGGACTATCCGTCGCTAGCATCCACACAATTCAGTACGTAATACTTGAATTCGACGAAAGACCGTCGGAAAGTCGTCGCTAATGCAACGAATTATGATGACGGAAAGCCGTTGCTATTCCGTCGCTTGACGACTACTTAGCGACGGATCTTTATTAGCGACGAGCTTTTTACTGACGAAATGTTTTGACTAATTTCGGTCAGTGATCCGTCGCTAATGCTATTTACCGACGGATGGGCGACTGTTCACAAACACTTAACAATCACTTAACAACTAATACCAACTCTGATACATCACTGTTCATAATCACTTAACACCACCGATGATACTATCTGATACTCTAAGCTAATCAAGCACACACTCAAAATAAAACCAAATTAGCATACCCTCACATGACTCCTACCCTCTAACACTGAACCATACTCTCACATTACCTGCTACTAAGGTCAAAAGCCCTGCTGCTAATGCAGCTGCTGCTGTTGTGGCCTGCTTACCTGTAATACAATTTGTAGTTGTGTGCCTTGCTGCTGCTAAGGCCTTGCAAATCAAGCCAAACAAGGCAGGCTAACAAAGTACCCTACCATTACAATGTCCAAAGTGGCTGGCCAAAGCCAAGCCAATGCAAACCTTGCTACAATCCACTCATTTGGACACTAAACTCCTTCACTTGTTCTGAACACAGGCCAAATACCTGATGTAGCACTGGCCAATGGCCAAGTGTCCAAGATCCAATCTGTAGTGCAGTGTCCTACACTGCCTGTATCACCTATCCAAGTAAATCTGCATGTAACCAAAAGCTTACTGATAATACTCTATTACGTATATATACATATGTATAGGTACACTTCTCATGATCTCTTCCTTCCCTCAATCCCAGGTAGGTTCTGTGATGCTATTGCTCTTGCTATGAATAGGCCAAATGGCCAAACCCAGGCAATGGCTTCCAAGGCCAAATAGGGCTCGAGCATGGGGGGTCCCCTACCATGCCCTACTGCCTGCAGTACCACATTGCTATGGCCAGCAATGCCACACCAATAAGCTTCCCCTCTCCACTTCTAACCTCAAGATACATCATCACTGTAATGCCAGTGCAACTCAATTCCTCTCACAAAGACTAACCCACATCTACCCTCAACAGTGCATTCACTACAGTGAATGAAACCCACAAACATATACATATATGTATACCCCTAGATTACATCACTTAGAGATCAAAATTCCTATAAATTTAAACAAACAAACTATACATAGGCTTTAAACTAAAAATCAGAACACGATTGACCATTAAGACATTTCTACAAACACTTGGCGGTTTAAACTTGTAGTCTCCCTCAAATGGACATCAAGCTCTATGTAATCAACACAATATGACTCATTAGGACCTCAATCTACCTCCTATTGGTCATGGGTAGGGTCTCCTACATAAATGCATGAATTTGAACCATAGAAATGGAAGTTTAGGGGGGGTTTTACCTATGTAGGAAGAAGCCCACACAAAACTCCACAAATTTGGAGAAGATGGATGAAGAAGAAGCTTCCAAAACCTTGCTAGAGCCCTCACCAAGTCTCCTTGAGCTCCCCCAAGCCTTTGCACAACAAATGGAGGAAGGAGGAGAAAATTTAGAAGAGTATTGAATGGAGGAAAGGGTAGAAACCCTAAATGAGTGGTGGCTACCATTTGGGGGTTAAAGGAGATTAAATAGGCACTAGACAAGCCCTAATCTCTTTATTACACCTAGTATTAGGTAGGTCCTTAAGTGGGATAAGTGGTTTGGCTCTAGTTAAGACTTGTATCCAACTTGGTCATGATTAGAGTCTAATTTATCACACTAATTGGTCAAGTCAATCTAAATGGGGTCTATCATGAGTAATGGATAGTTAGACTACTAATAAATACAACCATCATATTAAAAGAAAAAAATACTCAAATTGTGAAATGACAAAAATACCCTTAATCTAGAAAAGTGGTAGTGACAGTCAAGGATGCTCTGTTCGATCAATTCCTCCACCTCAAACATGAGAAAATGACCGTAGACGAGTATGATGCAGTGTTCAGCTGTCTCAGCAGATTTGGTACAATTTTGATACGAAATAAGAGGGAGAAGGCTCAGAGGTTCCACCATGAATTGACTTAAGAGCTTCATAGGTACACCAGTACGCAGTCAAGGATTTCATATATGAAGGTACTGACAGAGGCCAGAACTAAAGAGGCAATCAATAAGGAGCCGACGACCTAGAAGCGCTTCAATCCTGAAGTTAGACTAGGAAAAGTACAACAAGGAGGACCAGAAAAACATCCTTTAGCACATTAACAACCAAAATTCATTCTATACTAGACGCAGAGCTTCCAACATGCCAATATTGCAAAAAGAGGGGCCATAATCAAAGAGATTGCCATAGAAGGCTAAGCCAATGTTTAATTTGTGGATCCGATCAACACTGACATCGAGAATGTCCATGGAACCGTGCCGCAGGACCAACTGCTGCTGGAGAACTGTCACGACCCGCACCCATTGTGAGGGTACGAGTACGTAACAACGTCCAGCCTACGCCACAGTGTCAGCAGTAGAACGATGTTCTAGGTCATGAACTATAACTAGCATAATATGAATACTCTCCAAAAGGAGTCCAACACAGAGGTACAACTCAATCACAATCTAAGGTAGAACGAACACGATGGAAACAGATAAAGAAATTCTCAACTGAGGTACAGCAGAAAGAATAACAAGTCTCAACATCTCTAATATACAACTCTGAAATAAGGACAACAACTAAACATGAAAAGGAAAGAACAGTCTAAGCTATCTATACTATGCAAGGTATCATCCTCAGCAGCTGCCTGAACCTCCCCTGGGGTCCAGGTCGCGAGTGTCATCTAGGCAAGCTCCAAGTAAGGGGTGCAGGGTTCCTCATCATCCTCTGTAAAATTTTCAACAGGTCTAGTCAGGACGGGAGCGAGCACAGTACATCTCAACAGTTCATAACAGGTTAGAAAATATAATCATGCAGTAAAGTAAGATATAGATACTGAAAGAAATGCACTATGTAAACAGAGAGATAACTGTAATAGAAATATCTACTATAAGTAGAGAGCTACTAGTGACTAGTGATTTAGAGTATAAAGTCGACATGTGAATGGCTTGATTTGGACATGACTATACTAAAGAGGCGTACATGGCAATTCTACTTTAGAATTGTTCACATAGCTATTTATACTCCCCCGTACCCCCAATCAGTACACAAGGATCCAACCAGGTTATGTTATGATTCTATGTAATGGCCCCTGAAGGGTGGTACATAGTAGTCCCATAAATGGGGATTCTAGGAAACCCAATAAATGGGATAAGAATTCAAAGAAGACTCTGTGATCATAAGAGTATATGTCACAAGTGATCAAAGAACCAAAGAAGCATAGTGATACGCCATGTAAGTGAAACGCACAGAACATAGAGTACCCGATGCTCCCTGAAGGGATAACATCTCAAGAAGGGATCCATATAGTACTAATCCGTGTGACCAACGTGACAGTATCAAGTAAAGTAATTTAATGCTGGAAAATAATTCTAAGCAGGATATGAAATGATCAGAGAATGTACTCGCCTCGTATCTGAATGTCTGAAGTAAATGTACTGTCCGAGATGAGGTACCTGACTCCTATGTAGAGCAACACAAGTCAAGATGTATATAGGGGATGATAAATATAATCTACGATGCGTCTGTATGCTGTCTAGGTCAAACTAGACTAAAGTCAACTCTCGGTCAACTCTAGTCAACTAGACTGGTCAAACTATGTCAAGCCTAAGCCAAACAAGTCTAATAAGTCTCACTAGGCCTAACCAAGCCTAGGCTAGAACTCTATATCAATCCCAAGGTTATACAAACCAATTACACACCAACAAGGGCAAGCTTATGCTATGACTATTGAGGGTACGTCGACACCAGGAGGAGCATTTGACGGTATGGACTAACATCCATTTGTTTCTGCTATTTCGTTCTCCTTAATTTCAAGGACGAAATGTTTCTAAGGTAGGAAGATTGTAAGCCCCTCTAAATTTTAGTTAAGGGAATAGGGTTATTGGTAATTAAATAGGGCTAATAAATATTTAGTTGAGTGCATTATTTATTATTGCCTTTTTGGTACCCTTTCTCGTAGCTTGGTTATTAGTTGCACAACACTAGTCATTTTCTCCTAATAAAATTTTCATTCATGACCTAGTCGAGACCCTCTACACTTGTCTTTAATGTCCCACTCAAACTTGCCTCCTTGTGCTACTTTTTAATAGCACAACGTTCATGTCGCAAATCCTTAGTTCAAATTAGTCATTGCACCTGTGTCTGTTCCAATCAAAATTGGGGACACAACGTTGACCTAAACCCTTCGACCCATAGGATGTTAAGATCTACACTAAACCTACGACATCCAGGATGCTTGTGTCCTACTCAATTGGACTCCTACACACAACCTACACATCAATAAATTACTATGACCATTCTTCGAGATAACATTAGACCAGTGAGCCACACTAGGCTAGTTGTGCATTATTTTAGCTCAAATATATGGTCCAATGGTTCACCAATCCAACCCTAACCAATAGGTGACTTGATTAACCTAAACCTAGTGGGCCTGAACCTAACTAATGCACCTAAAATAGATGTAAACAGAGGCTAGGTTCAGCCTATTGCTGGTGGGTTGGAGGGGCTGCACACTTAATGGTAGTTCTTAAAGCTTCCAACTCACCACTCAAATCCCTCCTTGGTTTAAGGGGCCACTCACTCACAACCCTCCTCACAACCTATGCCTTCTATTCCAACAAAATTTCCCCACCCATTTCTACTCATTTTCCTCCATAAACTCCCTCACAACCAGGCGGATTCCAATCGTGAAGGTGTAGCCACTAAGGAGGAAGCCTAGAAGGTAGCCTAAGGTGTGGGCTTGCCTGAGGGCGAGTCTTAATCCTATAATCTGTTGTTTTTTGTTCCAAGCTTCCTTCCCATTCCAAGTGGAAAGCAGCCAACTCGATTGGGATACCTAGAATTATAATCCGTTCCTAGTAAGTACCTAGTCTTTTCTCCTTCTAAAATTCGTAAACGAGCTCTATAGCTATATTGACATGTCGATGACCAAGGTAGAAACCCTAATCACTTAATGAAAAACTCATTTTAGCATGATGTTTTGCTACCTACAAAATTTTGAATTGAGTTTTTAGTATCTTGTTTATATTTTTGTTTGAGAGCAAAATATGCAAGTATACCATGCCAACTTGTGTAGTTTATTTACACATGCTTATCTTCTATTTTTTTTATGTTGTCAATTTTTTTACTCAATTTACTTGTCTATTCACTATGTACTTGTTTACATCACTCATACTTATTCTTATATATCACTTGTATAGATCATCGTATTGAGTGCGAGCTCGACAGGATTTGACTTGACTTGATATGACTCTTTATCGATACTAGGATTGGCTATTGACTACCCTAAACTTTGGAGTTCCACTCAGGACTATGATAGAGAATTAGTATAGTTTGCGATTCTCATACAGGCCTACTCTCTATTTAACCATAGGTACCACCCAGGGCTGCGGTTATACGACTCATTTATTAGCCATGCTTTGTATCACAGTTTTTACGGTGTCTCATTATCCGTCTCTTTTTACCTTGTCATGTACTTTCATTATTCTTATTGTTGTTCCATAGTTTCATCCATGTCTATTTTATACATGTTATATAAACTATATAGTAAACTTGTATATTATGTATCTTGTTGTGTCCCATGAGGACCTAGACTTTTCTCCAGGAATAGAAGATAAATACCCACATGTTTATGGATCATGGCTCGACTCTGGTGCAGATGCAGTTGATGATAATGTTATTGCTTAGCTTAACTTCAGCTTGGACTTTATTCTATTTCTTGCTTTACTTTTTATAATTAGTAGTGGCTTCCTTTCCACAAAAGCTTTCCATCTATCCTTGTTATAATTGACTTACTGGTTTGTCTTAACACTTATATTATCTGTTGGTTGTTTACTTAACTTGTGGATGTGATATATAAAATACCTATATCTTATAAACTATACTTGAGACCTTATAGACAATGTAATGTCACGTCCCGCTCCCATATGATCGGGTACGAGTGCATGGATACGTCCATCCTATACCGCAGAATCGTCGGTAGTAGTTATCTAGACCTCAAAATCATCAAGTGCTCAAATAATCGATTTTCTCACCCCAGCTACTAATCACGTGGCCAAAATCAAACTACCACATCATCACACATTTTACTATTTCTTTAGTAGATCTTTACAAAGAATGTCCGAAGACATATCTGGTGAAATACTAAAGCAACATCTTAAACCGTCATCGTAGGTACAGTCATCCATAATATTTACACCATCATCAAATCTGAAAATAAATCTATACATCAAACTTCTACATTATTACTGATCTCCATGTGGCATCCATGCCAACTATCACTAGAATCTCATCATGTAAATAGCTAGGGTAGAAGTCATCATCACCTGTAACGTATCCAGTCATGAAAAAGTACAATACTACGAATGAACATGTATAATATAAAACTGTAATACAATAATAATGGTATGATCAAACCTCTAAATGGACAATAACCGAAACAATGAACAATCAACAAATGCAATAGTGATTGAATTATTAATCTACATGTGATCGGCTGGTATGTATAACAATATAATGCAGTATGACTTAACAACACGTGCACGATGTGTGATTAGGCTATCAACAATATTAAAATAAGGGGGTTTGATCACATGCAAATTTGATATTTCTCCAAAACTCAGACGCAGAAACAATCAATCAATGAACAATAAGTACAACATAGAAACAATAAGTACAATCAATATCAACAACTCTGTGTCGACCAAGTGTCCAATATGGAATGCAAGACAATAATACATGTATAGCCCAAAATGTAGTGTACTTGCCTTTACTGCAATGGGTGTGAGGTTGCACTAATCCACCTAGAAAATAATGAGACAAATATTAGACTATATTTCAAACCAAAAATCTTCCTAATTTCTTCTAAACTATTTAGCAAGTTCAAAATAACTAATTAACTAAATGTAACTTGTTAACTAATTATTAACTAGCCAAAAAACTAGTTAGTAAACTAATTAATAAACCTGCTACTAAACTAATCAACTAGTCTATTTGATCACTAAATTAGCTAACTAATTAATGATTGTTGCTAAACTATTAGGCCAATAGCCTACACATCAATCCCAACCCAGCCCAGCAACTTTTTTTTCTTTCTTTTATTGTTGGCCTGCTGGCCCCAGGCGCAACCCAACTTTCTTTTCTATTCCTTTTTTTTTCTGTTTTCGGCCCACAGGCCCGGCCTGTGAACCCGACCCACGCCTTTTCTAAAAAACCTACAGAGAGTGTGCGAGAGAGAAAGAACAAAAGAAAAGGAAGCATGAAGAAGACGAAGAAAAATAAGAGGATCGGGAAGAAGAATAAGTAGATGAAGAAAAAGGAAGATGTTGGGAGTGGTCCTCACATTTCGGTGTGGTAAGTGGTGGCAAAACTACTGACCGAGTTAGGGATCCGATCAGATCTAACGGTCGTGATCTGGTCGCCACAACCAGATCAACTGCCCGGGTGAAGGTGCAAAGGCTGACCATGCAAAAGTCTTGGCTGAAGCGGATACGAACAACGTGGAGCCACATTGTCGGCTGCGGGTGTTCAGGAAGGAGGTCACCAGAACCATGGTCTCGATCATATCTCATGTTGACCAATGAAATAACATCGCCACTATTGAGACGGAGGTCCCATCACGGAGGACTGGTTGTGGTGATGAAGGTGTTGGGCGGAGCTCGACGGCTCTGATGGTAGCGTTCTTGCTGGTGAATCATGAGGGGATCTACGACGGTCCAGTCGTAGCAGCACAAATCTGGTCGAGATGACCCAGACAGGTATCAGCGCAAGGGAGGACGTCTGCAGATTTAGACTCTGTTGTGACTCGTCAGCGGCTTGAAGGCACGACAGCTAGAAAAGTCAATTGACTATTTGGTGGTAACGGAGACCTTGAGGCAGATATGGCATCGAAAAGGAGATTGACGAGAGGAATGGATCCCATACGGCCACGCTCGGTGAACTCCAGTGAGATCACGTCATGGCTGGAGGAGAGATTGGGAACGTCAGGTTGGCGTTGGCCAAATCTGGGTTGGCGGTGTTAGGGTTTCGAGGATTGTTGCAGAAATAAAGTTCCCAGCAGATCTAGTGGCTGGAGTTGGTGCGTCAGTCAACGAAGATTGACCGGACACAACGGCACAACGAGAAAAAACAATTAGGGTTTAGGTTTGGAAATGTGTCCGTGTGGACACTGAGTCGGGGTTGGTGTCGTTGTAATCGTGTCCTCTGGGTCAGACCTGGGGACATAAGGAATTTGTATGATTTGTAGAATTTTTGGAAATTAGGGACTTGTCGGACACTTGTAATTATAATGGCTAGAGTCTTAATGAAGTATGAATGGACATGCCGACACGACAAGACACGATCATTAAAACTAGATGGAGGAATGGAATGATTAGAGCTAATGATGATTAAGGGTATTTATAGATACAGTTAGGAATAATCTAGACCTAAGTAGCACATTCCAAAATGAATATTCCCTAGGATATTTTAAAGAATATTCTCTAGGAATATGCTAGATTTTATGGAATATTCCTTGAGGTTAATTAACACTAATCTATGATTAATTAGAGGGCTTCTAGACGGTTCCCACTAATCACCTAGCTAATCATTAAGTACGACACGCAAATAAGTACTAAATGCCACTCCATTTCTAGAAATTTACCAAATTGCCACTCCTTCTCCATGATTCACTTAATTACTCTTTTTTCTCTACATAATTACCAAAGTACCACTACTTCCATAATGCCTAGAATAATAATTAAAAAATTAGGAATTGAAAATAATAATATAGGAAATTGAGAACATGGGATTACATATCTACCTACCTTAGAAAAATTTCGTCCTCTAAATTTCAAATAGCACGACTAGGCACGATAATCAAATACATGGAATGATTTGGCACAACTAAGCATGATCAAGGATATAATCAAAACCGTATGGATACGGTTAAGAATCAATTCATCTATGTAATATTTAAATCATTTAGGCATGACCAAAATTTAATCATGACCCATAGAATCAAAATTATCCAGGCATGTTTAAATAAACCAACAATATTTTTTGCAGGATCAAAGATATAAACAAAATCGTATAGGCACAATCAGAATCTAGTCATGATCAAAATTCGAAACCTTTTAATATGCTTTGATTGAAAGCTGGATGAGGATCAAACGAGGCTTACAAGGATAGGGAGAAAAACCGAATCACTATTAAAGAATAGGACAATTGAGTGACGAATGCATGAAGAAAAAGAAACTATGAGGTAATCATCTCATTAATAGCCCACCACTCGCAGAACCAATCTTCTATCTAGGTAACACCAAAAACAATTCACTAAGGCACCTAGGCAAACAATATAACTAATTCTAAAATCGACTAAATCAAATTTCCATCAAGCCTTCACATGCAGTTCGTCTACCAATACTAACTTGTTTAAAATTTGAAGTGTTTTCCTTAAACCAAATTACTTCAAATTTAATTATCAACCAATCTTCCAAACTTGACTAGATTAAAGTCACCATCATAATTGTTGATTAATATCCAATTAGCAAATCCGCAAAAGTTTCTATCAAGTCGATCCGTGATCTATATTACTTGAATTTTTTAATCCCTATAATTAATCGATTAATTCAGAATCACTATTTTAATAGAAATCTCATCAAATATTAATCAGGTATAAAATCATTCTTACCATAACTAGCTAGCAATAAATCAAAATTTGAATCCCTAATGTTTGATAACCTTTCAACAAAAGTTTCAAAATCAATTGTTCTTTTACTTTAATCATTACTCAACTTGCTTAATGTTCCGATATATTCTTCCATAAATTGCAAGCCAACGCCTCAATCCAAATTCCTCAACCACATTTTCGATAAGACTATCCTCTTTCTAGAACCTTTGATCTTTTCCTTTAAAAATATTAGTTATATTCACTATTTTCTTGTATCGTTAGTCAACCATTCCAAAATTCATAGTGTTCTTTAACTTTGATCATTATCTAAGAATATGGTCCACAATCAGACCCTAGACTATTCTTCGCCATACTTATTATCACTTGGGATTTTCCCCATTAATTCATATGTTTATTTTTTTCCCGTTTAATCATCCACAAATATGTTGTTTGGATATCACCGTATTCCCTACTCATTTAGAATCTTATACTCGTAATAAACTATCACCAATGGTTTTATCCTGTAACTCAAGGACCTATAACTCTCTTGTGAACACAATATCAATTTTGCACATACAAGATCTCATCCAATAACCTTGTTCTCCATCCTATATTTAGCTAAATCTTGTTGAGAAAAATGATGATCTCCAAAGATACCTTCACTAAAATGAACTAACAATGATAATTAAGTAGCCATCTAACTTTCCTATTTATATATATATATATATATATATATATATATATATATATATATATATATATATTTTATATATATATATATATATATTTTATATATATATATATATATATTTTTTTTTCATATATATATATATATATATATATATATATATATATTCACACACACACATATATATTCACACACACACACACACACGAGCTTTTATCCTTTCAAAAGAGGGAATGACGAGAATCCCAAAATGAGGAGGTTAAGGAAGTTGATAAACTTCAATTACGAGTTCCAAAGGCGATGGATAAATTCAAAAGAGTTTTTAAGGCAGTTGTGGATTGATATCCTAATACTTTATCCTATTGCAGGCTCGTTCAACAGAGTAACGTAACCGAAACAATATGCTCTGACCTGTACAGGCTACCAAAAAAATATGTAACGCCCCAGTCCCAAAATACGTAGGAGTAGGAGATCGTATACATGTCAGCTACGTATCGAGTGGACTCCAGCCCAGCTCGAATACGCACAAGTTGTCTTAGTTTTCTAATTCTATCTATCAACCAACTATAAATATAACTATCTCAATCCATAAGATAGTAACATCAAGAATGAACATTATATGTCATGTTTTGCAACCCAATAACATATAGTTCGATTAGACCCGAAGAACGATATAGATTAGTTATACCCCCTATGATTTGTACGTATTTTGGTAACTGTCCCTATTATTTTAAAAATAAAGAACACTCCCCTGGTTTATAAAGTTAATTAGTTGTACCCCCCTGGTGCATAGAAGAAAACGAATGGAAAATTAAGCAGCCAGGGGGGTGTTCTTTATTTTTGAAACAACGGGAATAGTTACCAAAATACGTACAAACCATGGAGGGGTACAACTAATTAACCCTTCTACAAAACAAAACTAAATAGCAGAATATAAATAATAAATAAAAGTAAAAGCATGATAAAATACCTGATCCAAATACATCAATACCTCCATGATCAGCGAACTATCTTTGCATGACCAACTACCTGGAGAGATCATTATGTCCTTAGGGGACATAACAAGGTACAAAAAAATATGAATATAATAGTAAAGAAAATATATATAAAACAAAGGATAGCTACCCTAACCATTTAAGTGGAAATATGCAATTGAGGACAATCCTAATACCAGGCCCAGCCATACTGGCAATCACTAATGGCACCGTGCTATGATACCGATGGACGAACGAGTAAACAAAGCCATAGCTCTACTACAGAGACCATGACCACGAGTAAAATAACTAAGTCCCAAATAATGAAGCATGACCACGAGTCTAGACGATCGGGTATTTCGGTAGAGTCATTCCCTCCCCATTCTTTAAAACTATCCAGTCAAGAAACGTATGAATCATGTATCAGTAACAAGTCACGCGAGCTAGTAATACATGCTATCACAGAGTTCCTAGACACGAATATCTCATGTGAGACTCTGTATCATATCATTATCATCATCCATCGTGTCGGTGTCCTGTGGTCCATCAAGTCAATGAACACGAATATGATATATCGTAATGCCTAGGGTTGATATACGATGTCAATATACTGACATTGACTTCCAAATAAATTCGGACACCAAGTATCAACTAACCCTACGTCCTCAATGATCACGAATAAGAAAATTAATCTACAACAATAAAAGGAAAGAATAAAGGTACTAAAACATTTGCAAGGTACACTTGCCTGTAACCTCTGATTACGCGTATGTCTGACCAACTCCAAAGTCTTCGCTACTACCATCACGTATACCTATAATAAGTATTCTACTATTAGTGACACACTAATAACTTACTATATATGGACTTACCATATATATAACTTAATAATATATTTATACCAAAACTAGTCATATTGACTACTCTACTTAATATAACATATATAATATTAAATCTGCTTATAGAAGTAATATATTATTAACATGAAAATATCACCTTTAATTCTGGAAAATATTTATAAATATTCTATAATTGATATATTTTATCCATAGAAAAATATGTGTATAAGTCTTGTATTGATTCTACATCAATATGCATAGTCTTGGCTTCCGAAACAATAAATTCTTAATATATATTATTCTAAAAAATAATATTAATTATGTAAAAATAGGTTTTTGTTATCAAAGTATGCACAAAAATTATTTTGTTAATGGTATACCAAGTTTCAAATCAATTGGACACATAAAACTCATGAATTTCGGTGTTTCGATATTACGGTAAAATGTCCATATTTTTAATAAATAGCAAACGAAACCAAAATGCTGCAAAAGTATCTAGCTTCTTACCAAATTATAATAAAGGTCAAGTGGCCTGGTAGTGGACAAAAATTGGCTCATAATAGGACTGATCTGTTCTGGACACCATTTCGTAGAATGGACGCTTCCGCTAAACCGTTTGGAACTGTGTGGGTGGCCAATTGAACATGAAATAGACACAGAGATCTTTCTATTATTATTGGTTTCACGAAAATAGTAAATTAGAAAGTACATGACCCCTAGATGCAAAATAGCATACCTGCTGGATCGAATTCAGACTTGGATTTCGGACTTTGGGTGACATGTAGGGCTAGTTTGGTATACTAGAAGAGATTTGAATGTATGGGGGGGTTGATGGGATTTTAGAGGGCCTCGTTAGCTTTGCAAAAAATATTTGTAGAACATCATCGGATGTTAGAAAGGGGTCGAAACTGCCGTTACGCCACAAGGTGCTGCAGCTGAATTGAGCTGGGAGGGGGTTTCGGATTTTGCAATGGTTGGGGAGAGGGGATATAGTTTTTGAAGGTTAAAAATATAAGAATATGATGTTTTATATGTTAGGGTTCATATGGCTCTTGTTTGAATTGATTTGGTTGTGGTTTGGGCCTCCAATCTCCAACTATGGCAAGGTGGGTCTAGTGGATTTCCATATTTGGATAGGTTGATTGGTTGAGTCAAAGATTAAGGATTTGTGGCACATGACTACACTTTTGAATTAAATCAATCTAATATGGTTCCACTATGGGTTGGCAACCTAGGATGATACCCACTAAGTTGGGTTTACTAGGGTTAAGTCCCGAAAATAATTCTAGTTGATTATAACAATAAAATTGCACTATATGGGTCTTTTGTGCCAATTAAAAATAATTAGCACATAAAACTGAATTGAGTGGCACACTATTGGCATGTGCGTAGAAGGCTCGAAATGGGTCAAAACCATATATTGGGTCGAATAATTTGGATCGGAGTTGGGCCTAAATTGTATTTTGGAAAACTAGTCAAATTTTACGGTAGAGACTAAAATGACTATTTTAACCGTAAAGTTGTACATGAAAAATATAGTACAAGAAAACATATTTGGATGAGATAAGATATATCAAACTGAAGGTGGACTCATCTAGAATATGAATACGAAACTAGTTTTGAGAATTTGATAATTGTGGTGCTTCAAAAATCAAAGCTACGGTAAAGTACTACTATAGTCATTATTGACTTTAAAATATAATTAAATATGAAATATCCATATAAAATAATTAAAAATAAAATAGGGGCTTACAAACTCAATCGAAAGGCCAGACTTTTCTGACCACGGTCGAGCAGCAGGGGATTCCTTTGCCTCCACCTCCTACTTTTCCTCCTCAGATGCCATATGGTCCGTATCCGTACCAGATGCCATCTGTAGAAATTCTCTTTAAGATGCCTTAGCAGAAAGGACAACCACAGATGTTCTAGTTCTTCCAGGCGATGATCCAGGTAAAATGGCACCAGACGGAGGTGATGATACAGAGCTTGATGACGGCTGTTGAGAGACCAGCACCTGCACCTGTACTAGCCAGCTCAGCCGGTGGGCGTGATCAGAGACTTCCGTTAGATGAAATAGAAGCCTTTTATCGCAGATAGAGCCCATAGGAGATCTTGGACTGGATAGCCAACACTCATAAACTGTTGCAGACTTCTCAGTTGACTGCAGATTTATGGATGACCGTGGTGAGGACTCAGCTTGAAGGCAACCCTCATCATTGATTAGCGTCAATGGAGTAAACCGTAGGCAAGAATCATACATGGGAGCAGTTTCTCAAGTACTTTAAAGCAAAATAATTTCCAGCGACCGTCAATGTCATGACCCGCACCCGGTATAGGGGTACAAATGCGTAACATCGCCTAGCCTACGTCGCATAATCGACGGTAGAATGCTATTCTAGGTCACTAACTATCAACTCATACAGTATATAATGTACCTGTCATAGATCTCAACTCCGAATGGAGGACAAGTATACAGATATGATAATACTCAATCACAGTCTAAAGCACGATAAGATATCAACGAAGTCTAAATAACTAAAAGACTCTACAAACAACAACTGAAATAATAACTGAAATAAATCTCAAATACAATGTCAAATCTCCACTTATTAAAATTCAAGTTCTAAACAGAGAATCTAAAACAAGTCAACTAAACTAGCCTCTGGGTCACTCCTGAGAATCGGGACCCTAGGTAGCTATCCCCTCCTCGGATCCATAGAAGGTAGGACACGTATCCTCAGGGCAGTCATCTTAAAAATATATCCAGTCAGGATTGGAACGAGCACATCTCCTCTAACAGTTCCAAATAAATAACAAAGACTATAAAACAATTATAAAAAGTAATACTTGATGAATCATAGAAGTTTGAGATAGGAAATGAAATAGAATATCAGTTTAACTAAAGAACAAGGAAAGTAAATACAGTGAATCAGGAGAGCATGGTAATGAAGACTGTAAATAGAGATAACTGAACTAGAACAAATGCGACGTGAGTCAAGACAATATAATGTGAATCAAGTGTGATTCCAGTGTGAGTCCAGTACAAGACACTAACCAATGTGTTTTGAATTACTGCTTTCAACATATAAACGGTTAGGGGTAAATACGGCTCATCGCACACTTGACAAGTGTACGACTGCTATCATTCCAGATTAGACCAGTAGGGGTGATTCCAGTATGTTTGGGAATGTTTACATTTCTATTCGAGTATTTTCCCGCCTGACAAGTACAAGTGAATCCATAACCCGACACATAAAATGAGTACAAGTCCAGCCAGAACAATATGATGCCAGTAGGTGATTCCAGTAGGATGATTCCAGTGAGTGATTCCAGAATTAGAGGCCAGATAAGTAAAGTATATGTGTCGCATGCAATGGATCTAGTAATATCAATCCGTGTTGTGTCAGAGAATCAAATAGAACTATACTAGAAGCTAAATCATAATAATCATCAAGTAAATAAAAACTATCAGAGAATGTACTCACCTGTCATCTAGAGCAAAGAATGAGGATTGATGTCCAAAGTGGTGTCACACAAACGTATATATGAGATGTACACGGTTATTTATTGTTCTAGAGTACACAGTGAATCTAAATGAGTTAACTACATGATTTTAGGCCTTTCCTAGGCCGAAAGTCAAACTTGGTCAAACTAGTTATTCTTGGTCAAATCAAGCCAATTCTAGGGTTCTAGGTCATACAAGTAGGTATAGAGATACTGGTCACTATACACCACTACTCTTATTACACATGCATTACCATACTTTAACCCATTTACCCCTTGTCCCTACTATATCCTTAACATATAGGGTACACATACTTACAACCATATGCTATTCGTAAGGGATTATCTTAGTACACTAGATATCATAACACCCTTATGGTTTACCTATATACATCACCATAACCATATATATTGGCACATTAAATACTCTAACACTAACTTAACTCAAGATTCCCAAATCCCTACCTACTCTCTATACTACATAGGTAATACTCCTTACCTATATACATACATGCCTCTCTATATCTCTAAATACTCATCCATTAGCTCTATGAAACTTACCTATTTTTATTTCCTGTGTCCACACCCATAGACCTCACCCTTACTACAACCTCATATGAAACCCCACATGAGCATCTGCACACATTTAGTGTACTGCTCACGCCTACAGGTAGTCCTCTGTCCTGCTACTGCTGTATAACCATAGAGCTATCCTTGTCACCTGCTGTACACAGGTGCACACTACCTAGCCTATCTATTACATTACTTTCCTATTCTGAGACACACTTATGCTTGTATATCTTACATAAATATACATACAACCATCACTAATTGACACTTAACACTAACTCTTATAGGCATCTCATAGACACTTACTGAACCAACCAAACCCAAATGTGAACCAAAGCTCCACCTTAACTTACCAACCCTTAACCCCTTACCAAGTGACCATACCTAAGGGGTAGGACCCCTGCTACTGCCTCCTGCATTGCAGCAAATGCAATGCATTGCTGCTGCACTGCTGCTGCTGCTGCTGCATTTGTATTTGTCGCAAAAAGAAATGCTAACAGAGCCAAAGCAGCTGCTGCTGGCTTGTTTTGCTACCACATACAAGCAATGCAAAGCTAAGCAAGCCAAAAGCCTCTCTCATCTTTGCCCCAAATTTAACTGAACCCACACACTCCCAAATCTAGATGTCCAAGTGCCAAATCGAGCCACCCTCTACTATTCTGATACTTAAGCATCTATGTGATACTCTATATGACCAATACACTCGTCCTCTCACACATACTCAATGTACTCACTTAACCACTGATACCTACTGCACATACCAATACAACCCATTTCACTCACTCTTGCCTTTAACCAACTCCCACACCTTCATTCCAAAATATGAGTGTCAAGAGACACTCAACTGAAACTCTCTTAGACCAAATGGCCCAAGATGAAATGTTTTGCTATAGGACACTGCTACAGCTGCATGTCATTTCAAGCAAAGCCAAGCTAAGGCATGTCCAAAGCAATTGACATATTGCTAGTGCATACATAAGCCAAGCACTTCTTCCCTTCATTCATTAACAGTCCTTAAATAACTGTTATAACCAATTTAATGGGTACAACTAACTGTTACCACACTCTACCAATAGTTTCCTACTGATACCAACCTATGTAAACATATATGAATATGAAACATGCATTTGCTAATGACCCTATATATGTACATGCCCTTACATACCTATATGCCTATATGAAATTTGAACATATGCATTCATCCAACACTCACACTGTCCAAACAGTGCCACACTCTCTGATATAACTAATACAACTGAAATATCCCGTCTGAAAACTAACTCACCACTACCAAAATACAGTCAATTAGCGACGGATGGTTAGCGACGGATACATTCCGTCGTAATTAGCGACGAATTTGCGACAAATCGTCGACGGCATACCGACGATAAGCCGATATCATTTTTTTGTTTTAAGTGTGAGAGAAGGTCGACAGTCCATCGCCACGGCGTCGGCGATATGGCGAGTCGCTATGCTGTCGACGATTTGGTGGAAAATCTTAGGAGAAGTGGTGGGATAAATTGTCGACTACGTAGCGACGGAAAGGTCGTCGCCAGGTTTATAATATAGCGTCAGCGTAGCGACGGATGTTGTCCGTCGCTAGTCGGTCGCTAAATATACGCCCAAACTTAAATTGAAACGACGGGGGAAACTTTTTATTCCCCCAAATTTCACTCTCTCTCCTCTCTCTCTCTCCCGCGGCGGTGATCGGCGACCTCAATCTCCTCTCTCTCTCCCGCGGCGGTGATCGGTGACCGCTCCTCTCTCTCCCAAAGGTAATCCCCTCTCTCTCTCTTTCTCTCTCTCTCACGGTGGTCGTGGGTGCAGTGGACCGGGGGCGTCGGGGGCTGCGGGAGCGGTGGAGACTGCGGGGGCGGCGGGGGCGGCGCGTGCGTCGGGGGCTGGGGGCCGACGGAGGAGGTAGGGGATGGGGTGGCGGCGGGGGGTGGGAGGGGCGGCGAGGTATTGTGGGTGGAGCGTACGGGACTGCGGGGGGCGGTGGAGGGCGGCGGTGGCGGCAGAGGTGGCGGGGGCGGCGTGGGGGGGGTAAACATGCGTTTGTTATGCTATGCGATACATGAAAATTTGAACAATAATTAGGTAAATACATCAGATTCCACATAATTCCTACCTGGTACTGACATAATACGGGGAATCCGGGACTGCAAGGTTCCGAGTATCGGAATGGAATCAGTATCGAACCCTTTCCATGAGTACTGATTTCGGCGGTATCAGTGGTTTCGGATCGGAGTATCCAGCTTTTTGTATCGGAAAACAAATAATTATTAAAAAATATTAAAAAGTATATATTATACATTTAGGCATAGTTTAAGTATTTCTTTTGTGTTGTTTCTTAGTAGTTTTGAAATTGAATGAAATAATAGTCATCCTTGTCGATTGATTTACCTGCGATAAATAAGCTTTCTTTATTTTGCATGTTTTTACAACCCTAATATGCTTTTACACCATTGTTGATTGGTCTTTTTCGTTCAATTTTCTTTGTCGAATTGATGAGAAATATACCTCAACATCAGTATCGGTAGCGATTGGTATTGGATCGGGACATGCCAAATCGTATCGGTATCGGTCGTATCATATTGATACGGCCGATAGTGCATGTTTTCTCCTAGACAATGTTTGGGAGCTAGAAAGGAAATATGAGGGCATATCCAAGGTATATAGACGATACAAGTGCCATCCCTTTGATTTTAAGGGTAATTGCTTATGATATATCTTGTTTCCGGTTAAGATGATTGTTTATTCACCTATAATGACCCTAAAACTTGATTTGCTAATGCAAGCATACAACACCACAAAAATATTTACTGACTCGTCAAGTTGAACCGTGTATAACATGCTCGACGCTTAAGAGGAATCATTTGCACTTAGTGGACTATCGAACTATCGGTATTGGACTATCGGTATCGGTATCGAACTATCGGACTATCGGTATTAGTATCGAACTATCAGTATCGCTAGCGGACTATCGGACTATCGGTATCGGTATCGAACTATCGGTATCCTACTATCGGTATCGGTATCGCCCTATCGGTATCGGACTATCGGTATCGTACTATCGGTATCGGTATCGATATCGATATCGAACTATCGATATTGGTATCGGTATCCATATGTACTTAGTATCGATTGTAGCAGATTAGTATCGGTATATCGGTTTGGTATAGGTCGTATTAGATGGTATTGACCTTAGCGAATTGGTATCGTCCTATCCGATATGTATCTGCCGTATAGCTAGGATTCGTACCGGCCTTATCGATTCGGTATTGGCCATATCCGATAGGTATCGACAGTATCAGATATGTATCGGCCGTATCAGATTAGCATGGTGGAAGGTTAAGTAACAACTGTACTTAGATTTTTCTCTTCTCGAGCTAGAATACCATTGCAAGAGAGTCACAAGAGAGTAAAAAAATCTCCTACATATTGACGTTTACGAGAGTGATTGGCCAATTACAGTAACACACATGCTGTATTTTTCATCAGGGAAGGAGAGATTGAAGGCAATAACATATAGAGTTGACGAACTCCTATAAACTCTTTGTTCACAAAACAAGCTATAGACGAACTACTATAAACTCTTTGTTCTGTATTCTCTATAGCTTAATTTGTGAACAAAGAGTTTGTACGAGTTCTTCTCCCGAAATACAACTCTATATGTTATTGCTTTCAATCTCTCATTCTCTCATGGAAAATACAGCATGTGTGTTACTGTAATTGGCCAATCACTCTCGTAAACATCAATATGTAGGAGATTTTTTTACTCTCTCGTGACTCTTTTGCAATGGTATTCTAGCTCGAAAAAAGAAAAATCTAAGTACAGTTGTTATTAAACCTTCCACCATGCTAATCTGATACGGCCGATACTTATCCGATACGGCCGATACCTATCGGATATGGCCGATACCGAATCGATAAGGCCAATACGAATCCTAGACGACCGATACATATCGGATATGACGATACCAATTCGCTTAGCCAGTACTAATTTGATACGGCCTATACCAAACCTATAGACCGATACTAATCTGATGCGGTCGATACTAAGTACATCCGGCCTATATACCAGCGGATCCACCAGTTACATCATTATATACTAATTCTGTTTAGTTTGTCTTACGATATAGATTTTCACATCCAATCTGTGATGGATCGTTATTTTGTTGAATGTACATAGATGTACAAACGACAACACGAGAGCAGAATAGGTATGAGTGACGATTTTTAAGCAGGCGTGGAAGTGTTTCTTAAGTATGCCATGAGCAAAGCTCAGTATATGGACGGTAATAAAATCAAGTGTCCATGTCGTAATTGTCGTAATAGACGTTACGAAGAAGTGCTGAGTGTAAGAGATCATTCGATCCATAAGGGTTTCGTACGTGATTACAGCCTGTGGTCATCGCAAGGTGAACTATATACGGAAAGACAGGTTACGAATCTGCTACTTATGCTTTTGATGATAATGCTGCAACAGATTTTGTCGTCGAAGACGACGAATGCTCTGTTGATTATGGAGACCTGCATAACCTTGCACGAGATATGGTGTACGACGTGACAGGGCCTAATTTTGATCCGGAGGATCCTAATCCCGAGGCGAAGGAGTTCTATGATATGTTTCAGGATGCTAAAACTTCTTTATATCCTGGTTGTGAGCCACATTCCGTACTGTCAGTGACGATGCGGTTGTTGAACATAAAGTCCAATTTTAACTTGCCACAAACTTGCTATGATCGGATTATACAACTAATCAAGGAGGTGTTATCGAAGGAATCAAAAGAGCTTCCAAAAAACCTCTACAAGTTGATAATGATGGTCCGACAATTGGGACTGGGGTACGAGAAGATAGATTATTGTCACAACGGATGCATGTTGTACTACAAGGAGAACGAGGATACAGAAAGTTGAAGCTTTTGTAATGCGGATCGTTACAAGCCAGTCAGGGAAAAAGAAAAGTCAACTAGAAAATGACGTCCTTACAAGTATATGCATTACTTGTCGATCACGAAGCGCTTGCAGAGCACTACCAAAATTTATCGTTTTAGCGACGGCCCAATCCGTCGCCAATCCGACGGTAATTAGTATTAGCGACCGATCACTGACAGTTTTTGGCCAAAAAAATCCGTCGGCAATCAGCTCGTCGCTAATAACGGTCCGTCGCTACGTAGTCGTCAAGCGACGGAATAGCGATGACTTATCGACGTCACAATACGAAGAATTAGCGATGCATTTTCGACGGACTGTCGTCCATTTCAACTATTAAGTACTGAACTGTGTAGACAATAGCGACGTAAAATTCCGTCGGTAACCCGTCGTAACGGCGTATCAGAGCGTATCGTTCCGTCGGTATTCGTCGGTAACGAACGACGGATTAGCGACGGTGTGCTGACGGACTATCCGTCGATCAGGTTCTGAAAATGCTTGGCATTTCCAGCACCATGGCGACGGATTATTCGTCGCTATTCCGTTGATATATATCGACGGAATACGGACGGATTATCCGTCGAGCATATTCTGGAAATTCTTGGTATTTCCAGAACAAGGGCGACTGATAGGTCGTCGCTATTCCGTCGAACTATATACCATGCCGACGGATATTCCGTCGACCATCCGTCGCTACCTGGAAACATTTTCAAATCTCCAGTTAGCGACGGAATAGCCGTCGAAAAGTAGTCGGAAACTGGTAATCCCCGTCGCTAAACGGTCACAAGTCCGTCGCTAAATGAGAATATTTTGAAAAAAAATTACAGCGCTTTCCCTTTTCACAAAAATATACATAAACCAAACCAATATATAATGCACACCAATTATCCAACAATCACATAGACCAAATATATTATGCACACCAATTATCCAAGAATCACATAGACCAAATTTGCACATACAAATTTAATGCACACCAATTATCCAAGAATCATATAGACCAAACCAAATTAATATAAAATAGACATCAATTATCCGAAAGAGTAACCTAATATCTATCGTTATAATCCGATCATAGAACAAATATTCCAAAATTTTCACAAATATTCCAAAACACATAGAAAAATCGACTTTGGCCTCAACAAAGACCACAAGTCAGACGATGAATCCTCACAGCCAGGGATCATAGTTGCGTTGAGGCATGTACCATTCTATCAGCCACTTTGCATACGAAGGCTCAATCTGGTTGAGGTCTTCTGTAGGGACAGGAGGGTCGGTCCCGATGCTACTACTCTCTGACGGTGGCTCCTCCTAAACTTCAAGCTCGGGAGCAATCTCTTCCCTGATGGTCATCGGTTCTTCCTTGACCTCGACCTTTGGTAACACCTTCTCCTTAACAGTCACCGGCTCTTATTTTACGACGGAGACTTCCTCCGTGTCGACCTCCAAGGGTTTCTTGCCTCGACCCCTTCCTCGACTAGCAGCACCACCTCAATGAGTCCTAGGAGCCATCTTTCTGACAACAGAAATTTTTATGTAGGGTAAAGAAATTTACTAAAGTTATAAAAGTTGTGACGTTGGTTTTTTGCGTTCATCATTATTAGAGGGAGCAGCACTGGAAAAGTTGTGACGTTGGTAGCATGAGAGAGTAAAAATCTGTATCACCAGACTAACAGAATTACTATGTAATCATGTATTCACCAATAACCAGATGTAACTGGATTCGTTGAGCCTATCATGCAGTAATTGGTGGATCCGCTGGTATAGGCCAGATGTACTTAGTATCTAGTGTACACACTACAACAAATATGGCCTACAATAGCATGCGCAGAATGCTATAGAAATCCTTTTATAGCATATTCTGTCTGCTATAATTGCCCACGCTATAATAAGTCAAGACATGTGAACGCTATAACATTATAGCGTTCTTGAATGCTGTAGATGGATTATAGTGTTCGTGTATGTTGTAGATGGTTTATAGCATTCGTGAATGCTGTAGATGGATTATAGCGTTCATGAATGTTGTGGATGGTCTATAGCGTTCTTGAATGCTGTTGATGAATAATAGCGTTCATGAATGCTGTAGATGGTGTATAGCGTTCTTTAATGATGTTGATTTATTATAGCGCTTCTGAACGCTGTCCATTTTTTATAGCAGTTTAAGTGCTATAAATCTGTTACACAATTTTATATTTGAATAACCTGTTCTGTATCACATACAATTAACCTGTGCGTCATAAAAATTCATGCTGAATCGTAATTTTGATTTCAATAATTTCAATCGCAACTTCCATTTCGATCAACCAAGATATAAAAAATATTTGCCAAAATAAATAAATTCATACATTTTCATTAAAACTTTCAAGATGTACAAAATGTTTATAACCTAACGCTAGTCTAAAATTCAACTAAACCATTCCATTTCCATACAAAATATCTGTAGGCCAAAATGCAGCTCGATCGACTCTTTCCTTCTAGCTTATATCCTTGAGAACCACATTAAATGGACAAATGTAGATTTCTGTCATGAAGAACCTGAAAAACAAAGAAAGGTTCAACTTATTAGTCGTTAGATAAAATTTCAAGGAATTAGAAAGAAAGTAAGCATTTTACATAACACAACACAATACATATGAATCAGCTGATACATTAGAGGCCTAACTCCAGCAACCCCCAACTTTATTTTCAAAACACTTTTTTTTTTCAAACTCACCCTAAAAAGGTTAAGGGAATTTGTGAGCAAGCTCAGACCTACCCCTAAGAAAAATGGAGTTCAAATAACATAAGTTGGGGTGTGTAACAGTCAACAGTTAGGGATATGTGTGTGTAGATGTGTTTACCTACAGTGGACATACTAGCATAAGAGTTGGGGGTTCCTCTATGTATTAATGCACAACTCTAACTTCTCTTGTATCCTTTACATATACACACTCAAACAAATGATAGCACTCTCAAGTCACTGGTTGTCTCATCATCAAATAACTACTTCCACATAATCTTACACATCATACTAGTATCTTATGTTCTCAACACTGGATTAAGTCCATAATAGCAAAGATGTACTTCACTTCTCTTGATTTACATTGTTGGTAGATTACACACTATATAGACCTATAACCATAATCTAAATTTGAATAACAATTTACTTTTAAAATTCATGATGAAGCACTGGCTAAGTAGCATAGCTAGTTTCTACAAAAAAAAGTGCATAAAAGGCTTAAAGAGTATTTAAAACATGTACTTTCAAGATGTCATCTGTTGCAAGTATAGTTGGCTTTGTGGCTCCAGCACAACTGTATTCTAGAGATATTGTGATGACAGAAGAAAAGATACAGGACAATAAAACATCAAGGAGAACATTATTATAAATTCGTTGATCAGTCATTATTTGGACGACTCTATCATTACCAATGGGCTACATGCTACTCTACCAATCTTTATTTGGGCAACATGACTGAAATCAAGCAGGACTACTGTGAAAGTTGAAACAAAAGTTATAGGTGGAACATTTTGGATGCATCTTATCTATATGGAGCATTTTGTTTGTTCACAATGTTTAAATATTTATTCAAGGGCTCCTTTTTCTTAAGCCTACCAATGAACAAAAAGGAACAAAGTGTTGTGAAACATATCAATTATATATATATACCTACATATGGAGGGAAAATGTTGATTACACATTACAGGAAGAGGACAACTAAAATGTCTGTCAGTGACCAGGACAATACAATAATATTTGTAGGGTTGATTAAGATTTAAGACAGGAAATTGCTAAAAGGTACCTCACCATGGCAATCCTGAATATAACTCTAGCAGTAGCATCCTTTTTCTAATCATCAAAATTACACAATGGCAAAAGCGATGAAAACACAGCGACAACTTCAACAATCAAAGCATTTTACTAGGAGTATTATTGGGCAAGAGGGAACAAATACCTGCAGCAGTGGAACCTCCTCAAGAGGTAGTTCAGCTCCAAGGTCTCTCCTAGCTACCATAGCCTGCAAAAGGTCAAAGAAGAAGAGAAAAAAGTTTAGCATGAGATATGAAAGTTATCATTAAGTTGAGTAGTAGTAAAAAAATTCAAATGGAAAAGCGAGATTGTGAAAGGGATCGCCAATAACTAATTCAATAACATAGTGAGGAAATACAGCTGATATTAGTTGCAATCGAATATGCCAAGTATATCACCTCACTACAATAGGATTGACCACTATACCATATCAATTACCTGATTAAAGACCATTGGAAACCTTCTCTGCGAGAATGCTTGTCTAAACTAAAGGCCACTCCTCCATTTATAAGCCTTCTAGAAATTTGTTTGAAACCTGTAATTTTTTTTCAACCTTTACCTCTTCTTCTCTCATCTTTGTTTCTCTTATGCGTCTTTCACTTAATCTTGTAGAAGACCACCAAATGCTGGTCGGCTTATAATCCCTTACATTCTTCTAATTTGGTTGCTAATATTTCTTACAAATCATCGTGGAGCCAAATCTGAAGTTGTTGATGGATGCACTCTCTAAGTTGTTGATGAGTACTAGCACATGCAGTAGGGAAACACCATGCCTTTATCATGATAAAAGCAGTTACATAAATTTAGACAGGACAGGACACAAGGTACTAAGTATCATGTTCTTTTTATCGCAACATAAATTTATTTGATTGAAAAATAAAATGTTATTGAATGGGGAATTAGTTACATATTGATACTGGATAGCTGTGGTGTACATGTTCCATAAACAAAATAAATAAGATAAGAATATCATTACTTGAGGAGAAGGCAAGCGAAGGCAAGATAATATGTGAACTGCACCACAATATAAGTATGAAAACAATCTGCTACCCTATCAATTCATGCTTCTTCATATTGTTCTTTTGAACAAAATTTTGCACAGGCACATCAATTTCTGTATAATTAGTGTAACTGCTCTAGCATGCTCAATGAATAAGATATGTTGCTGTGTCATGCATGACTGGCGAGCAAGCCTAGGAAGTAGGAACTCTCCAAAACTAATATGAGCCCGATTATTGTTGGAAATGTATCGGACAATATCTTGTCTCCTCACTTCTATATTTATTCACTTTCTTATGTAAATCTTTTAAGTATCTTAAAAATTTAAGATATGAATATCATTACTAGAGGGAAGCAAGACAACATGTGAAATGCACCACAAAATACATAAGAAAATAGACTGCTACAATGAAAAACACCTCGAAGAATCTTCGGTGAACCTGAAAACATATCTATAAGACTGATAACTCGTCTAGATAATCCCTCTCCCTTGGTATCCACCTCCCTTGTGTACTAATAAACCCCAATTTTTTTATTTTTCAACGGATGAAATGTACGTAATCCAACGGTTTGCAATTGACGAGTTTAAAATTAGGAACTCATGAGTTCCTCTAGGATTTTTGACCTAAACCACAATCATTAAGGTTCACATGGAAAAAAATGATATAGATGCATAAATGCCAGGAAACACAGAATTAATAAACGGATGAAAAAAGAATATAGCCATGCATAAGGAACTCTACAAATAGAAAAGATGGATACAATTGTTTTTCCATGAAAAAAGGTCAGTTTCCAGATTGTTCCGTTGGCTAAAAAGCTAATAACATCTTGAGAAGTTAAATTCAAAAAATAACTTGTTTCTAAGGATATATCCACTCTTGTGATTTTCCTGTGAACCAAATAATTAATTAACCAATCTAATTTTTTGGAAGAAACCAATTTTACAGTCCTCTCAACAAAAATAATCAATCTGGAAGCAGAAGGATGCAAAGTGTAAAGCAGAGCATTCTACTTGTTACTTCAACTGGATAGCTACAACTAGTATGCAAGGGGAAAATAATCGAACATCTAATAAAAGAAAATTGCAAAAATTTCTGAAAATTAACAAAAAAAATTAGGGTTAGGGTTTTGAGATGTACCGTAGGTCCTGGCCGGTGGGATCTCCTTCCTGGACGAGGAAGGACTTCATGGAGCATCTGTTAAACACAAAAATATTAGAGAAAGAGGAGAGGGAAGAATAACCGAAGGAGAGGAGGAAGAGGAGGAGCAGAACCCTACCGATGGCTTACTATAGGGAGGAGAGCAGAAGAATCCTACCGAGAGGAGCAAAATCCTACTGATGGCTTAGAGGAGGAGGAAAGGAGCAGAATCCTACCTATGGCTGACCGATCACAGAGAAGGAGAGAAAGAGAAAATTTGAAAGGAGGGATTTTTAGAGGAGGAGATGACCTATTTCCCCCAATCCGCTGACCTAAATATTGGATAGGAAATAGTGGCACGGGAGAGAGAATGGGAAGGCGGAGAGGCTAGGTTTAGTAATGAGAATTTCAATTTTGTACTATGTATCTCCCAAATTTTGGTTTTGAGGGAAATATTTCGGTTTGCCTCCAAAATCAAAGTCAGTAAAAATTATTGGCACCAATATATTTTCTACAGCATTCAGGAAATGCTATAGATAGATATTTTTATAGCATTGCAGAAAGAAAGCTATTGTTGATAACATTCTATAGCGGGGACACTTGAACGCTATAGAAAAACTGCTATTGTAGGCCCTATTTGTTGTAGTGTGTATCAGATTAGTATCGGTCTATCGGTTTGGTATAGGACGTATCATATTGGTATTGGCCTTAACAAATTGGTATCGTCCTATATCCGATATGTCCATGTATTGGCCGAATAGCTAAGATTCATATTGGCCTTATCGATTTGGTATCGGTCATATCCGATAGGTATCGGTCGTGTTGGATTAGTATAGACCATTTCAGATTAGTATCGTGGAAGGTTTAGTAACAACTGTACTTGGATTTCTCTCTTCTCGAGCTAGAATACCATTGCAAGAGAATCACCAGATCGTGATTGGCCAGTTATAGTAACATACATGCTTCCTTTTCTATCAGAAAAAGCGAGATTGAAAATGAAGTATATATGTTCTGTAACAGGCCAGTTACGCTCTCGTGACTCTCTTGCAATGGTAATCTAGCTCTAGAAGAGAGATATCCAAGTACAGTTGTTACTAAACCTTCCACGATACTAATCCAAAATGGTCTATACTAATCCAACACGGTCGATACCTATCGGATATGACCGATACCAAATCGATAAGGCCAATATGAATCCTAGCTATACGGCCGATACATATCGGATAGGACGATACCAATTCGCTAAGACCAATACCAACCGATACGGCCCATACCAAAATGATAGATCGATAGTAATCCGATACGATCAATACTTATAAGTACCTACGGTCCAGGAGGTTGATCCGCTAGTACATCCATGTACGATCAACGAAGTAACGATCCATTTCAATTTAGATGTGAAAATCTGTATCGTAAGACAAACTAAACATAATCAGTTCTATTTCACATGCTTAATTGCCAAGTATGAGAACGAATGGCTCAGAACACAACCCAAAATTCATTCTAGCATACATTAGTGTGAATCATCTATGTTCTGTACATATGGTGTAGTATATGTTCTTATCGTATCTAGTATCTGAAGGACGTAACAGAATCAAGATGAACTCACTAATGTAATACTAAGACATCATGTACTACTATATAAGATATAGTGATAGGTTGTCGTATCATCATTGCCGAGGGATGAGGGTCGGAGGACAGTCAACTTTATCTACGGCTACATAGTTTCTGCCTCGCCAGTCGAATGGCTTAATTGCCAAGTATCGGAATGAATGGCTCAGAACACAACCCAAGATTCATTCTAGCATACATTAGTGAGTTCATCTTTATTCTATTACGTCCTTTAGAGACTAGATATGATAAGAACATAGATGATTCACACTAATGTATGCTAGAATGAATCTTGGCTTATGTTCTGAGCTATCCGTTCTGATCAAGCATCTTCCTTCTCCTCTCCTCCACCATGGCTCTTAACCCATCTGCTCCTCCCTACTTTCCTTCTTTTTATTTGACTCTCTCAGCCACATATGATATCCAGCTCAAGTGTAGAGTCGGAGGAGAAGAAGTGGACATGAAGAGGAGGGAGAAGCAGCATAGCCGGCGGCATGACCCGGAAGAAGTACAGAGGTTTTCTTTAACAGACGTAGGAGAACTATAAGGATATATCTTTTCACAACATATCACCTTGTCAAAGACCCTTAATGTGACAACCATGTTACCGCGGTGTCGGAAGACTAACATGTCATAATTTTCTAAGCCGTGTGTTTTGACATAATCCTCCAAATTCTTTCCTGCTATGTAATAATGCAAGATTACTACATAGGAGGAAAGAGTTGGGAAGATTATGTCAAAATACACGGCTTAAAAACTTATGACATGTTAGTCTTCCGACACCGCGGTAACATGATATTCACATGAAGGGTCTTTGACAAGATGACATGTTGTAAAAAGATATATCCTTATAGTTCTCCTACGGCTGTTGAAGAAAACCTCTGTACTTCCTCCGGGTCATGTCGTCGGCTGTGCTGCTTCCCCCTCCTCTTTCTTCCACTTCTTCTCCCCCGACTCTACACTTGAGCTGGATATCATATGTAGCTGAGAGAGTCAAATAAAAAGAAGGGAAGTAGGAAGGAGCAGATGGGTTCAGAGCCATGGTGGAGGAGAGGAGAAGGAAGATGCTTGATCAGAACTGATGGCTCAGAACACAAGCCAAGATTTATTCTAGCATACATTAGTGTGAATCATCTATGTTCTGTACATATGGTGTAGTATATGTTCTTATCGTATCTAGTATCTGAAGAACGTAACAGAATCAAGATGAACTCACTAATGTAATACTAAGACATCATCTACTACTATATAAGATATAGTGATAGGTTGTCGTATCATCATTGTCGAGGGATGAGGGTCGGAGGACAGTCAACTTTATCTACGGCTACATAGTTTCTGCCTCGCCAGTCGAATGGCTGCAGGGACTATGTCCTGATCACCATGTCGTACCGTAGACTAATGCAAATGGAGCTAGAAATATCCGTCACTAACCGGTCACTAGTTCGTCGGTAACTGAGAATTTTTTTGAAAAAAATTTGCAGCACTTTCTCTGTTCACAAAAATATGCATAAACCAAACCAATATATAATGCACACCAATTATCCAACAATCACATAGACCAAATATGCACATACGAATTTAATGCACACCAATTATCCAAGAATCATAGAGACCAAACCAAATTAATATAAAATAGACATCAATTATTCTGAAGAGTAACCTAATATTCGTCGTTATAATTCGATTTATCTTCAAGTGTGAGAACGGATGGCCCAGAACACAACCCAAGATTCATTCTAGCATATATTAGTGTGAATCATCTATGTTCTGTACATATGATGTAGTATATGTTCTTATCATATCTAGTATCTGAAGAATGTAACAGAATTAAGATGAACTCACATAATGTAATACTAAGACATCATCTACTACTATATAAGATATAGTGATCGGTTGTCGTATCATCATTGCCGAGGGATGAGGATCGGAGGACAGTCAACTTTATCTACGGCTATATAGTTTCTGCCTCGCTAGTCGAATGGATGCAGGGACTATGTCTTGATCACCATTGCGTACCGTAGATTAATGTAAATGGAGTTGGAGCCAAAATACAGAAACCAAAATACAGAATCAAATCCCTGGGACAGATGGCTCAGAACACAAGCCAACCGGAGAGGATACTCTGAGAGATCCATCTGAGTAGGACGTATACTCTGAGAGATCACCTTTACAAGAATGATATCAGTAGTGGGATTGAGTGCTGGAGGGGATATTATCAGAGTATACGTCCTACTCAGATGGGTCTCTCACCGTTACTATTTTTTTTTCTGACAGCATGGTGGATGTGCTCCGTCAACAGATTCTTGCTCCGAGCCAAAACTTTTCTCCGGATCTCAAGTGGACATCCTTCGTATAGAGCTCGAGTGAGAGGTTCCTAACAGCATGGTGGTCTCCGTTGTTAAAGTATCCATGCTCGTCCCACAACCAATGTGGGATGTGCACGGATACTTTGACAAAGGAGACCACCATGCTGTCAGGAACCTCTCACTCGAGCTCTACATGAAGGATGTCCACTTGAGCTCCGGGGCAAAGTTTTGGCTCGGAGCAAGAATCTGTTGACGGAGCACATCCGCCTTGCTGTCAGAAAAAAATAGTAACGGTGAGAGACCCATCTGAGTAGGATGTATACTCTGATAATATCTCCTCCAGCACTCAATCCCACTACTGATATCATTCTTATAAAGGTGATCTCTCAGAGTATACGTCCTACTCAGATGGATCTCTCAGAGTATCCTCTAGTGATAGGTTGTCGTATCATCACTGCCGAGGAATGAGGGTCGGAGGACAGTCAACTTTATCTACGGATACATAGTTTCTGCCTCGCCAATCGAATGGCTGCAGGGACTATGTCCTGAACACCATATCGTAGTCCAATACAATCCAGAGATTGACACAGTTCTAGTTCATATATGTAGTCCAATACAAATAGTCTAATACAAAAATAACTCAATACAAATAGTCCAATACAAATAAGTACTAATAGCTAATAAGAACTACGCTGCTCACGCAAACGCTCAGTGATACGATCACGCAACCACCTCGAAAAAGTGAGATTTTTGGCGTGAGGAGAGATGTCGTCCCTTGCAAGGACTGCTTGAAGAGAACTCCCGGTCTCACTAGCTACCGGTGCTGGATGAATAGAACTTCCGGTCTCACTAGCAACCGGTGCCACTTCCTCCTTAACTGTAGGAGGAGCCACCTCAGCATTCACTATTTTCCTCAAACGACGTGCCGCTCCTCGGGTCATGGGTGCCATCTGGTAAGATCGGTAGTCACAAATAATATAATTATAACATAAGCAAGCTAACTAAAGAAACCGTCATGTAATTTGAGTACATTTTCGAAAGCCGATAAAGTATAAAAAATTCAATTTTTTGCCAAGTGTGAGAACGGATGGCTCAGAACACAACCCAAGATTCATTCAAGCATACATTAGTGTGAATCATCTATGTTCTGTACATATGGTGTAGTATATGTTCTTATCTTATATAGTATCTGAAGAATGTAATAGAATCAAGATGAACTCACATAATGTAATACTAATACATCATCTACTACTATATAAGATATAGTGATAGGTTGTCGTATCATTATTGCCGAGGGATGAGGGTCGGAAGACAGTCAACTTTATCTATGGCTATATAGTTTCTGCCTCGCCAGTCGAATGCCTGCAGGGACTATGTCCTGATCACCATGTCGTACGGTAGATTAATACAAATGGAGCTAGAACTGGAGCCAAAATACAGTACTACTTCACCATGTCGTACCATTTTACTCTCTCTCTCTCTCTCTCCTTCCCCCTCCGGCGCTCTCACTCTCTCCGGCGCTCTCACACTACTAATTCCTATGTGTTTTAAGTGTGAGAACGGATGGCTCAGAACACAACCTAAAATTTATTCTAGCATACATTAGTGTGAATCATCTATATTTTGTATACATATCGTGTAGTATATGTTCTTATCGTATCTAGTATCTGAAGGATATAACAGAATCAAGATGAACTCACTTAATGTAATACTAAGACATCATCTACTACTATATAAGATATAGTGATAGGTTATCGTATCATCATTGCCGAGGGATAAGGGTCGGATGACAGTCAACTTTATCTACGGCTACATAGTTTATGCCTTGCCAGTCGAATGGATGCAGGGACTATGTCCTGATCACCATGTCGTACCGTAGATTAATACAAATGGAGCTGGAAATATCCGTCGCTAACCGGTAACTAGTCCGTCGCTAACTGAGATTGTCACATACACATATGTATATCACAGCTAGATGTATAGATATATACATCTATACAGAAGCACACAACTGATAGAACTCGCACTGTCCTTGAGACAGTGAACATATACACTATGAATCCAAACCCCATATTCATATTTACTAATCCAAACACCACCAAACTAATAGAACACCCAATATGGATAATACATTATTTAGCCAATATATAAACTCAGATGAATTTGAGAAGCAAAGCCATCCGCCGCCCCCGACCAAAGCCCGTCGCCCAGTAGTTCGGTTGCATATATATATGAAGAGTGCTTATGGCTATGCGTCGGTTGCAAATAGTCCCGACGCCCCCGCCCCAAGCCAGCCGCCCAGCCCCCGACGCACCCGCCCCAAGCCAGCCACCCAACCTCCGACGCCGTCGCCCCAAGCCTACCGCCCAGCCCCCGACCCAAGCCAGCCGCCCAGCCCCCGACGCCCCAGCTGTAAAACTATTTTTCCTCAAACATAAATCTATGCTTTTCTATTAAATTCCTAAATTATTATTTTTATTATTATATATGTTCAAATTTCTAACCAAAGGATTATTTTAATTCATAATAATTAATAGGACCATTATTCAGTGTTGGGCCAAAGGCCCACTGTTTTCTTTTAACAAACCTTTAGCTTTTCTTTTCTTTAGCTGTTTAAAACAGCCAACTGTCCCTATACTATTTCTAACAAACTCTGTTCTTTCCCCTCCCTATTTCTAACAACTTTTGGAGCAGGGGAGGTTGTTATTTCCCGCCCAAAAAGCTCGATCAGCCATGGCACTGGTTGCCTATATAACCAGCCTTTTTCTCCATTGATTCATACCATCCCATTCTTTCTTCCCAAAATTTATACGACCTAAATCGAGAGAAGGCCCCATAGCCATGGTGGAAGGACAAAGAAGCAGGTAGTGGTGCTTGGGGATCTTCACAGCAGCAACCTAACCAATTTCATCAATCTTTTCGATCTGGTGAGTCCATCAAATTCCTTTGAATCAATTTTGTTATTGAGAGATCACCCTTGATCCTGTCATAACGAATTTCCTGTTCGTCATGATGCTTGTGTAGCACAACGAATCCTTGGCGCTGATCGATCTAGATTCCTGGATTGGATCAAGATCGAAGTAAATCATGGTGAGATCCTTTGATCCTTTAACTTGAATCCATCTTGATCGGGTGAAGTTTTGTTGATCGATCTAGTTCTTGATTGTTCAGTGTCGTTTGATTTGAACTGTTGAAGAAGTCGATTGGATCTCTCGACAGGATCAATAGGTGAGTATTTTTGTTACTTTACTTTCTTCAATTGAAATCAACTCAAGTATTGATGGATGAAGATCTATTCATTCATCAATAGTTTCTTCTCGAAGTATTGCTAAATGATTATTGAGTCATCCTCTGTTTCCTGTGTTATTTAATTTTGGTTTTAGAGAAGATTGCCTAAATCAACACAGGATTCGTGTTCAGATCTGAAAAGTGTTCAATCTTCATTTCATCATAGGTAATTCTTAGTTCGTTGTGGTTTGTTTTGTGACATTTTGGTTTAATGAGATGATCGAACCTAATGTCTAAATTATAAGAACTATAAGAAGTTTCCTGGAATTGCTGTTGTGTGTGAATGAAGAGTCTTCTGATAATTGTTCCAATAGAGGAAGTTGAATTACTTATTATCTGAACATGATGTTAAGCCCAATAAGTTTATTTAACAACTCGATTTCCAGTAAGGACTGGTTCTTGATTCGAATAGGTTGGGTGCTAACTGATTTTAATTGTGGCATCCTATAGCTCTTGTTCACCCTAAATATCAGTGCTTAGGACATGATTGATACTTGAATTTATCCTGGTTTGGGGTTAACTGTACCATTATTATATTTTTAACTCTCCACTGTATTTGGCATGTTGGCAATTACGGAGCTTAGTTGGAGTTTGAGTGAAGGCTAACAGTAGATTACGTATACCCTGATATCACCACTAGTATGGTATCCTCTTTTGTTTACTGTCAATAAGTTTTAGTCTGGAATTGTATAACAGTAAGTGTGTTGGTTTGATTTCTGAACTTTGTTTAGACATTATAGAGCAATCTATGATAGATATGACTCCTTGACTAAGAGAGTCTTACAGTAGGATCAACACAATTTAGAAGAGCCATTGTAAATTATACTGAGAGTAGTATTTGGTAAGTTTTCACCAAAATTTATTCCTGTAACATGGTACAGTTGGAGGATTAGAAACAGTCAGGCAAGGGTGGGTTTTTCAGTCCAGTGTGTATGAATGTTGAGGCAATTTTATATAGCTGTGGAGTATAGTTGATATACTATGGTAGTTGCATCAAGGGGAGCAGTAGGTTTTACTTGCTACATTGAGATGACTGTGATGCAAGTTTTAATTTGAAACAGTCATGTTGGTTTAACTGTTAAGTCAAAACAGTTTAGCTTTATTGCCAACCCTGGTGTTCCTAACTTTCACAATTGGTACCTGGTTGATACAGGATGTGTATTAGGCTGATGGTACATCAGTTAGTTTAGGATTAATGCTATCTGAGGTTGAAGAGTCAATTCCAGGATATTTTTAGGCATTTGAAGGCTGATATGGTAGCAATCCTGATTTATGAGAGTTGATGTTATCTAAGACTGTAAAGAACTGGAAGGGAAGTTGTCCTATGACTAGAGTTCAGCCCTGCATTTTGAACTATCCTCATGAATGCTATGGACTGATAGGGTATATAGTTGATTAATAAGTATTGGCAATTAGGAGTATGTATGTAAGGCTGATATCAGGATTGCTTAGGATTGATATAGGCAGTCCCTGTCCTATGCTGATAGTTATAATGGCAATGCCAGGACTGTTGTAATCAGGACAGGGCACTTGGGTGTTGGTTCAAATGGTTGTGATGGTAAATGGAACCTGGAAAGTCAATTTTAGTTCTATTTTGGACTGAAATTTCCTTTCACTTGGATTAGAGACTTGCATAAATACCTTAGATGAATAACTATAGGCCTGTCATATATATATGACTGTAATCTAAGATAGTTGATTTTGGTAATATATGGTAATAACCCTGTTTATGAATGATAATACAAGAATGTAGATGCAAGGTTAGAAAGTTTAGGTGTCCTCATTAGTATGAAGGACAAGTGGTTTTAACCTAAAAGAAACATGACTTTTAGTTCCAATCTTTTAGCTAAATACTTATGGTTTCATGTCACTATATTTTTAAAAAGGTATATTCTTATGGTGAGTTATAGAGAGCAAACCTGGTAGGAATTAAGAGGGTGCAGATACAGACTCCGGCGAGGCCACATCAGCAGGCAGGAGTTCAGCATCGTCCTGCCAGAGTTCCAGCAGCTCAGCATCAGAGGCAGCAGGGGATCACTTGCACATATTATCATCGACCGGGACACCACGTGGAGGTCTGTCACAAGAGGCTCGGACTTTGCCTCTTCTGCGGATCAGACGCACATCAGATGAGGGACTGCGCTCAGGCTACAGCCTGACTAACAGGAGGACCCCGAGGAGCTGGAGGACCACCGCCTGCACCACCTAGAGCATTACCTGCACCCCAGAGAGGAGGACCTCTACCACCCCAGCAGCGGAGGTTTGCACAGCATTAGCAGCAGCATAGGGGAGGAGCACAGCAGGGACGTGCTTACGTCTTGGCCGCAGTTGAGGAGGAGGCAGCTCCAGATGTCATCACAGGTTCTGTTATCATTCATTCATTTCCTGCCATTGCCTTATTTGATTCTGGAGCCACACATAGCTTTGTATCATATGAGTTTCTATATAGACACAGCTTCACACCCAAGCCCACTAGGAGGAACTGTCAGATTATGACAGGAGGTGGGATTGTGCCAGTCAGTGAGATGGTGGATTGCCCTATCACTATAGTTGGACGAGAACTTAGAGCTCGACTTCTGGTGATGCCATTGCCCGGATTCGACGTAGTCCTCGTCATCGACTGGATGAGCGAGCAGTTTGCCGTAATAGACTGCCATGAGGGAAAGGTGAATTTCAGCCCGCCAGGACTTCTACAGTTCGAGATCAGCAGACGAGTTACAGAGAGGCCAGAGGGAGTCTACTTCGGAGCAGTTGCAGAAGACCAGGAGTTGCCGTATCCGTTGATTGCAGAGTATCTTGACGTCTTCCCCAAGGAATTGCCAGGATTGCCGCCAGATCGAGATGTGGAGTTCAGTATCGACCTAGTGCCCGGATCAGCGCCGAAGTCTCAGCATTGTTATAAGATCAACCCGAAGAAAGCTGCAGAGTTGAAGGCCCCGATTGATGAGCTGGAGGGCAAGGGTTTCATTCGGTCCAGTGCTTCACCCTGGGGAGCACCGGTACTTTTCGTGCCCAAGAAGGATGGGACGGTGAGGACGTGCATCGATTACCGTGCACTCAACAACATCACCATTAAGAATAGGTACCCTTTGTCGCATATTGATTAGCTGTTTAATCAACTGAGTGAAGCGAAGGTCTTTTCCAAGATTGACCTTCGGTCGGGGTATCACCAAATGAAGGTTCGGGAGCAGGATATTCCGAAGACAGCCTTCAACATTCGATATGGCCAGTATGAGTTCCTGGTGATGCCGTTCAGACTCACCAATGCCCCCGCAGTTTTTATGAACTTGATGAATAAAGTTTTTCATAAATATCTCGACAAGTTTGTGGTAGTCTTCATTGACGACATTCTGATTTATTCGAAGAAGGAGGAGGAGCATGTGGAGCACCTGCAGATTGTGTTAGAGATACTGCGGAAGGAGAAGCTGTACAGAAAACTCTGGAAATGTGAGTTTTTCTTGGACCGGGTGGAGTTTTTAGGGCATGTGGTGACAGGAGAAGGGATTTCTGTAGATTCCAAGAAGATTGAAGCAGTGGAAGCTTGGGCACCTCCCACATCAGTAGCTGAGATTCGTAGTTTCCTGGGGCTAGCAGGATACTATAGGAAGTTTGTAAAGGACTTCGCCAGGATAGCAGAGCCCATGACGAAGCTTACACGGAAGGACGAAGAGTTCATCTGGAGCGACGCCTGCCAGTCAGCATTTGAAGAATTAAAGAGAAGACTCACGACAGCGCCAGTTCTAGCTTTGCCGTCAGGATCATGAGGATTTGTCATCTACAGCGACGCTTCAGGAAAGGATTTGGGATGTGTGTTTGAGCAGAACAAGAAGGTGATAGCTTATGCTTCTAGACAGTTGAGGCCCCATGAGAAGAATTATCCTACACATGACTTGGAGCTTGTAGTAGTCATATTTGCCTTGAAACTGTGGAAGCATTACCTGTATGGAGAGCGAGTAGACATCTTCACAGATCACAAAAGCCTGAAGTATGTTTTTACTCAGAAGGAGCTGAATATGAGGCAGCGCAGATGACTGGAACTCATGAAGGACTTTGACATCAGTCTGCAGTACCACCCTGGGAAAGCGAATGTGGTTGCAGATGCTCTCAGTCGGTATCCTATTGCTATGTATCTCACCATGGACCGGCATCTCTTGGAGGATCTTGAGAGCCTTGGGATTGAGGTTGTTCTACCAGGATATGGGGGACAGATGATGCATATGCAGATACAGTCGGGGTTGTTAGAGAAGATCAAGGAGGCCCAGATTCTTGATGTAGGACTACAATGTCTTAGAGCTCAGACGGAGACAGGTTTGCTCGACGACTTCACCATTGCAGAGGACGGATCCTTGAGGCACGGGAGCCAGCTGTGTGTGCCCAAGGACTTACGGGAGAAGGTGATGCAGGAGGCCCACCAGTCGCAGTACTCTATACATCCTGGATCTACTAAGATGTATAAGGATTTGCGAGAGTATGTTTGGTGGTATGGAATGAAGAGAGAGGTTGCCAGATTTGTTTCCAGATGTCTTGTGTGCCAGCAAGTCAAGGCGGAGCGCCAGACACCAGCGGGACTACTCCAGCCTTTACCTATTCCGGAATGGAAGTAGGAGCATATTACCATGGACTTCGTCTCTGGATTGCTGCATACTCCCAGTGGCAAGGACGCTATTTGGGTGATCGTTGACAGATTGACAAAGTCCGCTCATTTCATTCCGTTCAAGGTTGGGCTGTCGATCGAGAAGCTTGCAGACCTCTACATGCGTCAGATCGTGAGGATTCACGGGGTGCCAGTGAGCATTGTTTCAGATCGAGACAGCCGCTTCACATCACACTTCTGGAGGAGTCTACAGATGAGCTTGGGATCACAGCTGAAGTTTAGCACAGCCTATCATCCACAGAAGGACGGACAGTCTGAGAGGACCATTCAGACGCTGGAGGACATGATACGGGTTTGCGCACTCGACTTCGGCAGTTCGTGGGAGGACCATTTTCACCTTGTAGAGTTTGCCTATAACAATAGTTATCAGGCTAGCATCGAGATGACCCCGTTCGAGACACTGTATGGACAGAGATGTCGCACACCGCTATCTTGGGATGATGTTGGCGAGAGAGCTTTGCTTGGGCCAGAGATGGTGGTAGACTCGGCTGAGAAGATCAGGCTGATCAGAGATCATCTCAGAGTTGCACAGGATCGACAGAAGCACTGGGCGGACAGCAGCAGACGGCCATTGGAGTTCGCAGCTGGCGATAGGGTGTTCCTGAAGATCTCACCAACCAGAGGAGTCATTTGATTCGGCAGAGGCGGGAAGCTCAGTCCAAGGTACATCGGGCCTTTCGATGTGACAGCACGGATTGGCGAGGTGGCGTATCGACTAGCGCTTCCAGCACGCTTGGAGGGAGTACACAGCATTTTCCACGTATCTCAGCTTCGACGTTACATTCCAGACCCGAGCCATGTAGTGGACTACTCAGAGTTGGAGGTGGGCCCGAGATTAACCTACGAGGAGCAGCCAGTAGAGATCCTAGACCGGAGGGAGAAGCGACTGCGGAATCAGATCATTCCTCTCGTTCGCGTCATGTGGAGACACCACTCCCCGGGAGAGTCTACATGGGAGCACGAGGACGAGATGAGGGAGCGCTATCCCAATTTATTTGATTGTACTCTATTTTTTGAAATTCTGTTCTCAATAAATAACTTGTATTTGCGTATCCTTGTGATTTGGAGATTATTTTGTGATTTCGAATTTCGAGGACGAAATTTTTTTAGGGGAAGAGATTTGTAAAACCATTTTTCCTCAAACATAAATCTATGTTTTTCTATTGAATTCCTGAATTATTTTTATTATTATTATATATGTTCAAATTTTAAACCAAAGGATTATTTCAATTCATGATAATTAATAGGACCATTATTCAGTGTTGGGCCAAAGGCCCACTGTTTTCTTTTATCAAACCTTTACCTTTTCTTTTCTTTAGCTGTTTAAAACAGCCAACTGTCCCTACACCATTTCTAACAAACTCTGTTCTCTCCCCTCCCCATTTCTAACAACTTTTGGAGCAGGGTGGGTTGTTATTTCTCGCCAAAAAGCTCGATCAACCATGGCACTGGTTGCCTATATAACCAGCCTTTTTCTCCATTGATTCATACCATCCCATTCTTTCTTCCCAAAATTTCTACGACCTAAATCGAGAGAAGGCCCCATAGCCATGGTGGAAGGACAAAGAAGCAGGCAGTGGTGCTTGGGGATCTTTACAGCAGCAACCTAACCAATTTCATCAATTTTTCCGATCTGGTGAGTCCATCAAATTCCTTTGAATCAATTTTGTTATTGAGAGATCACCCTTGATCCTGTCATAACGAATTTTCTGTTCGTCATAATGCTTGTATAGTACAACGAATCCTTGGCGCTGATCGATCTAGATTCCTGGATTGGATCAAGATTGAAGTAAATCATGGTGAGATCCTTTGATCCTTTAACTTGAATCCATCTTGATCGGGTGAAGTTTTGTTGATCGATCTAGTTCTTGATTGTTCAGTGTCGTCTGATTTGAACTGTTGAAGAAGTCGATTGGATCTCTCGACAGGATCAATAGGTGAGTATTTTTGTTACTTTATTTTCTTCAATTGAAATCAACTCAAGTATTGATGGATGAAGATCTATTCATTCATCAATAGTTTCTTCTCGAAGTCTTGCTAAATGATTATTGAGTTATCCTCTGTTTCCTGTGTCATTTAATTTTGGTTTTATAGAAGATTACCTAAATCAACACAGGATTCGTATTCAGATCTGAGCAGTGTTCAATCTTCATTTCATCACAGGTAATTCTTAGTTCGTTGTGGTTTGTTTTGTGACATTTTGGTTTAATGAGATGAACGAACCTAATATCTAAATTATAAGAGCTATAAGAAGTTTCCTGGAATTGCTGTTGTGTGTGAATGAAGAGGCTTCTGATAATTGTTCCAATAGAGGAAGTTGAATTACTTATTATCTGAACATGATGTTAAGCCCAATAAGTTTATTTAACAACTCGATTTCCAGTAAGGACTGGTTCCTAATTCGAATAGGTTGGGTGCAAACTGATTTTAATTGTGGCATCCTATAGCTCTTGTTCACCCAAAATATCAGTGCTTAGGACATGATTGATACTTGAATTTATCCTGGTTTGGGGTTAACTGTACCATTATTATATTTTTAACTCTCTACTGCATTTGGAATGTTGGCAATTACGGAGCTTAGTTGGAGTTTGAGTGAAGGCTAACAGTAGATTACGTATACCCTGATATCACCACTAGTATGGTATCCTCTTTAGTCTACTGTCAATAAGTTTTAGTCTGGAATTGTATAACAGTAAGTGTGTCGGTTTGATTTCTGAACTTTGTTTAGACATTATAGAGCATTCTATGATAGATATGACTCCTTGACTAAGAGAGTCTTGCAGTAGGAACAACACAATTTAGAAGAGCCATTGTACATTATACTGAGAGTAGTATTTGGTAAGTTTTTACCAAAATTTATTCCTGTAACATGGTACAGTTAGAGGGTTAGAAACAGTCAGGCAAGGGTGGGGTTCTCAGTCCAGTGTGTATGAATGTTGAGTCAATTTTATATAGCTATGGAGTATAGTTGATATACTATGGTAGTTGCATCAAGGGGAGCAGTAGGTTTTAATTGCTACATTGAGATGACTGTGATGCAAGTTTTAATTTGAAACAGTCATGTTGGTTTAACTGTTAAGTCAAAACAGTTTACCTTTATTGCCAACCCTGGTGTTCTTAACGTTCACAATTGGTACCTGGTTGATACAGGATGTGTATTAGGCTGATGGTACATCAGTTAGTTTAGGATTAATGCTATCTGAGGTTGAAGAGTCAATTCCAGGATATTTTTAGGCATTTGAAGGCTGATATGGTAGCAATCCTGATTTAGGAGAGTTGATGTTATCTAAGACTGTAAAGAACTGGAAGGGAAGTTGTCCTATGACTAGAGTTCAGCCCTGTATTTTAAACTATCCTCATGAATGCTATGGACTGATAGGGTCTATAGTTGATTAATAAGTATTGGCAATTAGGAGTATGTATGTAAGGCTGATATCAGGATTGCTTAGGATTGATAAGGCAGGCCCTGTCCTATGCTGATAGTTATAATGGCAATGCCAGGACTGTTGTAATCAGGACAGGGCACTTGGGTGTTGGTTCAAATGGTTGTGATGGTAAATAGAACCTGGAAAGTCAATTTCAGTTCTATTTTGGTCTGAAATTTCCTTTCACTTGGATTAGAGACTTGCATAAATACCTTAGATGAATAACTATAGGCCTGTCATATATATATGACTGTAATCTAAGATAGTTGATTTTGGTAATCTATGGTAATAACCCTGTTTAGGAATGATAATACAAGAATGTAGATGCAAGGTTAGAAAGTTTAGGTGTCCTCATTAGTATGAAGGACTAGTGGTTTTAACCTAAAAGATACAAGACTTTTAGTTCCAATCTTTTAGCTAAATACTTATGGTTTCATGTCACTATATTTTTAAAAAGGTATATTCTTATGGTGAGTTATAGAGAGCAAACCTGGTAGGAATTATTAGAAGGGCTAGTTAAACAACCTATGAACCCTAGAATGCAGTAATCAGTTAGTTTAATAAAAAGTGTAAATTTTATGGTTTTGACTAGAGTTTTATACTTATCAAATTGTAACCATATAACAGGAGGATACTCAGTTCTACTACCTTTTCTCGATCACCCGGAGACAGACAAGTATACTCCTCTGATTTGTTCATTTCTCATGTCTTCATTATCCTTTCTTGTATCTCCTTGATGACACGATAGTTCACGATATTGTCTGGTTTCATGTTCCATATTTTATTATGTCTGGAAGGGGAAATACTATAGATATGTGATCAAATCCTGTTACTACTCATGTGAATAGCTTGGGTCCCATATCGTGCACGCGGGGCCAAAGCCGTACCATTTCTGGTTCATTGCATCTACCCAAGCCGATCACAATCTAGATGTATTTCAATTATTGCACATGTTAGGATTCAGTTTGTATTTCAGGATTTCATGGTTGTATTTCATGTTTAGGCTGTATTTCATGTTCAGTTTGTATTTTATGATTCAGGTTGTATTTCATGTTCAGGACTCTTACCATGTTTCCCTGTTTTACTTTCAGTATTCCTATTCAGTTCATGTCTTGTTCTTATTTCCTGTACTTTACATTATTCATGTTTTCTTGATTCATACCATGATGTACATGTTCATTTCTCTGGATATACTTTGCTCTGCTCCTGAATAGGATATGTTGCAGGTGAGTTGGAGGCTTTATGCGATACATTCTATGGCGAGGAGCCTATTGATGCAGGAGAGCTAGCTGGTGCAGCTCATGACTTAGAGGCTGCAGAAGCCTAGAGATTTCCCTTAGTTTTTCCCTATTATTTCCATGTATTGAGACTAGTAGACTTTCTATCATTCTGGAATGTAATAATTTCTAATATTGTACTTTACTCTGGTTGGGATACATTTTATAGATGCTGTGTTTCATTCTTGTCTTGATATCTGTTTAGTTTCCCTAGAATGGTACAGCTTACTTTGTTATTATATAAAAAAGGCTGGGCATGTCCGACTCGTATCCGGTTATTCGGGAGCGGGTCGTGACACCAGTCCCAAGTCCACCTCCTAGACCCCGACGCACCCGCCCCAAGCCCGACGCCCAGCCCCCGAGGCACCCGCCCCAAGCCAGCCGCCCAGCCCCCGACCCCGCCGCCCCAAGCCTACTGCCAGCCCCCGACCCAAGCCAGCCGCCCAGCCCCCGATGCCCCAGCCCCAAGCCCGCCTTCTAGACCCCAACGCCCCCGCCCCAATCCCACCGCCCAGTCCCCGACCCATGCCAGCCGTCCAGCCCCCGACGCCCCCGCCCCAAGCCAGCCGCCCAGCCCCCGACGCCGTCGCCCCAAGCCCATCGCCCAGCCCCCGACCCAAGCCAGCCGCCCAGCCCCCGACGCCCCAACCCCAAGCCCGCCTTCCAGACCCCGACGCCCCCGTCCCAAACCCACCGCCCAGACCCTGACCCAAGCCAGCTGCCCAGCCTCCGATACCCCAGCTCCAAGCCCGTCGCCCAGCCCCCGATGCCCCCGCCCCAAGCCCACCGCCCAGCCCCCGACCCAAGCCAGCCGCCCAGTCCCGGACGGCCCAGCCCCAAGTACGCCGCCCAGCCCCTATACGACACCGCAAGAGAGAGAGAGATCGAGAGAGAGAGAGGGGGTTACCTTCGGGGAGAGAGAGAGGAGAGGACGCCGACGCCGACGACGACACCGACGCCGATCACCAAAGCCGACATCGGCGAGAGAGAGAGCGAGAGAGAGAGGAGAGAGAGTAAATTTGGGGGGAATACGAAAAGTTCTCCCCGTCGTTTCATTTAAAGTCTGGTACGTATATAGAGACGGACTAGCGACGTAAAAAACCCCATCACCCAGGAGTCGCCTTTTTGATAAGTGCCGACTGAATATCCGTCGCTACGTAGTCGAAGATATGTCCCGCCAATTCTCTACACAATTCCTACCAAATAATTGACTACGTAGCGACGACTGGAGATCCGTCGCTATAACTCCGATAGTCTAGCGACGGATGTGCAACCTTTTCTCCCCCTAAAATTAAAATAAAAATGGCAAAGGCGTGTAGTCGGTAATCAGTCGCTGAGCAGCCACGAAGCCGTCGCTAACGTCGACAAAAAATTTTTGTCGCTAAATATCCGTCGCTAATTTAGTGTATTTTGGTAGTGGAGGATGTATATGTCTCAGAATACAGCAGAACACATGACGTGGCACAACTAAGAACGCAAAAAGGACGATGGAGAATTATCACATCCTTCGAATGAGAGGCGTGGAAATATTTTGATTTGAGTCATCCAGATTTTGCTGCAGAGCCTAGAAATGTACGTCTGGGGCTATGTTCTGATGGCTTCGCCCCTCTCGGGCAGTCGGGATCTCAATACTCCTGCTGGCCGGTCATTCTGACCCCTTACAATCTGCCACCATGGATGTGTATGAAGACTCCTTATATGTTCTTGACAGCTATCATACAGGGTTCCAAAAATTCGATGAAGAATATCGATATATATTTACAGCCGTTGGTGGATGAGATGAAACAGCTGTGGGAGATTAGCGTCGCGACCTATGATATTTCCAGGAAACAGAACTTTCAGATGAGAGCTTCACTGATGTGGACAATCAATAATTTTCCCGCATACGGTATGCTGTCGGGATGGAGTACTCACGGCACCATGTCTTGTCCGATATGCATGGAAAATAGAAAGGCGTTCTGCCTTAAGCATAGAGGAAAAACTTCTTTCTTTGATTGTCATTGTCAATTTCTACCCGCGAGTCATCCTTGGAGAAAGAACAAGGACGCGTTCAGAGCTGGAAAACAAGAATTTTCTCATCCGCCTGCCAGATTGTCGGGATACGATATTTGGGAAGATGTAAAGGACTTGCCCACTGTAATAGAAGATCCATCGAACAATCATGTCGATGGGTTCGGACAAAGCCATAACTGGACCAAACGGAGTATCTTCTGGGACTTGTCTTATTGGAAAGATAATCTTATAAGGCATAATCTTGATGTTATGCATATCGAAAAGAATGTGTTCAATAATGTCTTCAATACCGTCCTGGATATTAAAGGAAAGACGAAGGACAATCCAAAAGCAAGACAAGACATTACCCAGATATGCAAGCGTCCTTATCTGAACTTGATACAAAGGGGAGCTGGTGGACAATTAAGTAAGCCGATAGCACAATACACATTGAGCAAGGAAGATAGATTAATAATCTGTAAGTGGGTATCTACTTTAAGATTTTTCGACGGCTATGTGTCGAATTTGTCTAGATGCATTGATCTCAATGAACGCAAGCTAACGGAAATAAAGAGTCATGACTGCCACGTGTTTATAGAAAGATTACTGCCCATTGCTTTGAAAGAGTTGTTGCCTTCTGCTGTATGGGTTCCGTTGGCCGAACTATCTATATTCTTTAGGGATATTTGTTCAACTAAGTTGACTGTGCAACACATGGTTGAACTTGAGGAGAAGATTATCTTAACAATTTGCAAGTTGGAGAAAATATTTCCTCCTGGCTTCTTCGACAGCATGGAGCATCTACCGATTCATCCAGCATACGAAGCCCGTGTCGGTGCATCTGTTCATTATCGATGGATGTACCCATTTGAAAGGTACATAAAAATCGATATAATTTAAGTTGAATTTTAGTGGGTTTAAAATTCATTCTTAATTATCAAGATAATTTGTCTCTCTAGATACCTACACCATCTAAAGAAAAAAGTTGGCAACAAGGCTCATATAGAGGCTTCGATATGCGAAGCATATCTTATCGAAGAGGTGTCAAACTTCTGCTCCATTTATTTTGATACTCATGTTAAGACAAATCAAAATAGACCTCAAAGGAATGACGAGGACGTTGAGGATGGAGGTATATTCAATCTAAGGGACAAGCATGTTGGGGCTAGTAAAAAACGGTGGTTGACTGACGACGAGTATGATGCTGCTCACCGATATATCTTGTTAAACTGTGACATACAAGAAGTAAGAAATTTGGAGAAGTAAGTCAGTACACTTGCACTCGTTATAATCTTTAATTTGATGAAGTAAGTGACTACACTTATATATCCTTATTTTCTTTAATGGTGTATTTAGAGATGAAGTCAAAATGAGAACACCCGATATTACCGATTAGGGACTTCAAAGAGAGGTTGATTGTACATTTCCATCATGGTTTTATAAATACGTAAGTAACTGAGATTATAATTGAGATTATAAATATATAATCTAAAACATTTAAATTATAAATATTTGTTTACATGTTTTGTTGCCTGAAACAACACTCACTAATGAGAGTGTTCATTATCTGGCATTGGGACCGAAGAAGCAAATAAAGACTTGGCCAGGCTATGTCGTTAATGGCTTCAGGTTTAAGGCAACTCAGAATGCTATAAATGTCGAATTTATCAATGACGACATCAGTACCAAAGATTTCAGTATTTATATAAGAGGCACCATCTATGACGACGAGCCAGACTTTGACTATTATGGAGTGCTTCAGGATATTGTAGATTTACAATAAACTGGCCCATACGATATGCATATTGTGATGTTCAAATGTGAGTGGTTCGATACGACACCAAATATCAGTTTGAGAATCGATAAACAATTTGGATTTGTCGATATATATCATCGCAGGAGGTATAGAGGGTCTGATACTTTTGCGATAGCAAATCAGGCTGTTCAAGTCTACTATACAAGCTACCCAAGGCGTCGTAGAGATCGATTTGACTGGTGGGCAGTATGCAAGATTAAATATAGAAATACATTCAACGTTGGAGTCCCAGCATACCAAGAGGACCAGATCGAAAAGTCCAAATACTTGGGACAACACTCGGATACAATGGATGTTGAAGATATTGTTGAAGAAAATAGAGGGGAGGAAGAGGTTGATACACAAGACTTAGCTGTCAATCAGGGAAAAAGAGGCATCTTGTCCCAAATATTGCGGCAGAAGAAGAAGAAGAAGAAGAAGAAGAAGACGAAGAATAAGAAGAAGAAGAAGAAGAAGAAGAAGAAGAAGAAGAAGAAGAAGAAGAAGACGAATTTGATGGGGATGAGGATACATATGAAATCGACGATGAAGATAAGGATGAGGATGAGGATGAGGAGGATGATGATTATGAATACGAGGCTGGGGATGAGAACGAAGACGATGATTAGGTTAAATATTGTTGTATATTAAAAACACTTCCAATTACGTGAATTAAGTTTGACCTCATAAAAGCAATTACGTGAATTCATGTTTTTTTGTTCGATTATTTACTTCTTGCAGATGGCACTCCTAGTCTTTTTCGTCACGGCGGCACTCGTCTCCCTACTGGTGGTATGTATATTTTAGTTTAAAATTTTATATTCATTTACACTTTTATATTGTTAATTATGTTTATGTGTTCTATTTACAGGTTATGATGACTGGCCGTGGCCGTGGTGCTGGTGGTGGTCGTGGTGGTGGTGGTCGTGGTCACGGTCGTAGTGGTGTTGGTGGTCGTGGTCGCATTCAATCTTCCCGAAATATGACCGCATCCAGCGAGCCCGACCCGGAGAGTACCCCGGGCACAGACGCATCCCGCCGTCGATCGAAGACTTCATCGAGGCATGAGTCTGGCTCTGCTAGCGGATCCATTCCGCTATCGGACCCACCAGCGGATCCACCAGTGGATCCTTCAGTTACTGCACAGTGGGCCCCGGAGTACCCCATAGTCGATTCCATCCGGTTACTGGAGAGTATATGCACGGACCCGCGGATCCTCCGACGGCACCAGAGAGGCCGAGAGGTGAGTTCCGACGAAAGCTATGGCCCGCAGGGACAACATAAGTAAATTTAAGATAATTTATTAAATTTATTTTATTTATTCAAGTTAATAATCCAGTCGTTTCTTTTTTGTAGGTTTTTTTCGTTTAATGTTGCCAGGGCTCTTGGAGAAATTATCAGGGCTAACTTCCATGGTCCCTACCTCAACTTTTCGTCGGTGCCCCCAAACTTGAAGTACGTCTGGCTCGACGAGTTGAGGGTATATATCTATATCTTCTGGTTAATTATTAGTTACTCTTTAATCAACCATTTTTTAAATTACGCGATAATTGAATTTGTATGTTAGACGACGTACTGGTGGCCCCCCATCGCAAAAACGCGATCCGTAGGACCTACAGAAGCGTTGTCTCGAAGAAGATACAAGATATGATTCATGACCTGAAAATGGGGCAGACGAGGCCGAATTGGATCCGGTAGGACTATTATGAGGACCTCTTAGATATGATGAATACTCCTGCGTACAAGGAGAAATCGGAGAAGGCGAAGGCGAACTGACGGGCCGCGAGGCTTCATACGGGGAGATCAAGGCCCTACGCAGCGACGCTTGCAGATCTGGTGAGATACCATAAATTCATTTCACTATCGAATTAGGTATTATTAATATATGGAGTTAATTAAGTTCTACGAAAATTTCGTATGCAGACCCAACGGGCGGTGAAGGAGGGAATGGCGCCAGAATAGGTCACCATGCATGACGTGTTCCAGCATACGCACGAGAGATGGAAGGATGGGAGCTTCGTCGATGAGAGGGCCAAGGAGACTGATGTAAGTACTTATGTTTATGAGATTTACGTTAGAATTAAAAGTATTCAGACTATAACTTAGGTAAACTTAGGATTCACACTTAACTTAGAGAAACATAGGATTTAGATTACAACTTAAGTAAATCTTATAATATAAACACATTCATTTGATAGGCTACATATAGTGAGGCCCTTAGTTGGGCTTAGTTAACTGACACCGAGGATGTCGATGAAACGACGCCCGCCCGGACGCCCTCTTCTTTGGCCGCTCGCAACGACTTGTTTGTAGATACCGTCGGCGGCTTTAAGAAAGGATACCTGTACGGAGTCGGCTCCCTAGGGACGTTGCACATGGCGACTCAGAGATTTCCATCGACATCGCCTCCTCCCGCGTCTCCGACAGACGATGATGTTAGGTCGCAGCTTACGCAGGTGCACGAAGCGGTGTCGTCCTTACAAGAGCAAATTACCATGTACTTTTCTCCTCCGTCTGCTGCTGCCGGTCCGTCTGCTGCTGATGTCGGTCCGTTTGCTATTGATGCCTGTCCGTCGACTGCTGCTGCCTGTCCTTCTTCCGTCGGTCATCTTTCTTTCAACCCTGCTGCCCCTCTGGTAGCGCCTTCGACTGTGACGGCACTCATTGATCTAATATCGCCAGAGCAGCTACGCCGACTTCCGAACAGTGTTTTCGACGGCTTGCCGCCGTACCTAGTGGAGCAATATTTTTATCGGGCGTAGGAGGGATTACCACCACCGGACAATCGAACTCCTCCTCCTCCTTGAAGTATTGTATAAGAATATTTGGAATATTTGTGGGAATTTTGGAATATTCGTGTGAATTTTGGATTATAATGACGGATATTAAGTTTGTGATTTCAGGATAATTGATGTCTATTTTATATTGGTTTGGATTATGCATATTTATGATTATATATTGGTCTATGTGATTCTTGGATAATTGGTGTGCATTAAATTCATATGTGATTTATAATGGATTATATATTGGTCTCAGATTGTATATTGTGATTAATATTGGTCCGATATTCAGATGTTGTGTGAACAAGGAAAGCTCTGCTATTTTTTTAAAAAATATCTCAGTTAGAGACAGACTAGTGACGGGTTAGCGACGGATAATGTCAGTTTCTGACTACTTGTCGACGGAATATCCGTCGCTATCTGTAGAATTGAAAATATTTCTAATTCACGACGGATTTTCGACGGCCAGCCGACGGCATATCTAGCATGGCGACGACCTACCGACGGATTATCCGTCGGAAAGGTTTTGATGGCATGAACATGTACATAATGTTAGCGACGAATATTCCGTCAGAGATTCGTCGCCATTGTCGACGGATTATATCTAAATATCCGTCGCCATGGTTCTGGAAATACCATGTTCGACGAATTCGCGTCGGAATAGCCGTCGCTATGGTTCTGGAAATGTCAAGCATTTTCAGAACTATGGCGACGGATATTCCGCCAGTAATCCGTCGCCATGTCGACGGATGCGTGACAGAGTCGCGACGACATATCCGTCGCCAGTGTTCTGAAAATGTCAAGCATTTCCAGAACAATGTCGACGGATTATCCGTCAGGGATCCGTCGCTAAGCCATCATTTGTTAGCGACGGCGGTCGACTGTCACTACCACTTTTCTAGCTTGGGGGTATTTTGGTCATTTTTGAAATTTTGTGAATTATTTAGAATTATTATTTATTAATTGGACTTATTATAATTAATATGATTTTTGGTGATTTTTGGTGATTTTTAGGAGAATTGATTTTTGGGCCTATAGTGGACTTTGCTTGTGTTGACTAGAAGACTAACCTAGTGACTAATCTAGGTTATGGCCACTTAGTTAAGTTAAGTAACCTTGGTTTGACCTAATTTAATGAGGTTTAAGTCATTGGAACTAGGTAGGGGTGGTTTGGAGTTGTGTAGGCTAATATGGCTTATGACTTCATAAGTTATGATTAATGACTTAGGCTTAATAGCCCATAGGCCCACACCATGAACCAACCCTAACCCTAATCAGCCCATGGCAGCCACTATTGATCTATCACATCCTATTTAATGCCTCCCAAATCTAGGGCTAGCCTCTTCCTTAGGAATTTATTGCAAGAGAAGAAAGAGGTGAGCTCCCATCTTTAGAAATTGATAATAAATCCATATTTTCTCCTTTTTAATCCAAACAAATTGCATTGGGTTCTAAATTCTTCCTACTTTCTGTTGGCTATGAGTATTCTCAGATTTGGGAAGATTTGGAGGAGTTTCACCATTGGGAAGAACCTCACTCTTTGAGCTTTTTGGAGGGTTTTGATACATAGAGGTAACTCTCCATTTCCACCATAAAATTCTGGTTTAATTGCATGAATAGGGAGCCCTAGACCTAACCTAACTATAGGAATAGGAAACCCTAGGTTTTTGTGTCGTTTCGTGTCCTAACAGGACACGTATCAGTGTACTATGCAATGTGTTTGTGGAAATGCCACTGTGGATTATTTTGTGATATTTCGAATTGTTTTTGAATGGAAAATCGTGTTTTAATGTCGCTTATCCATTTCTGTAACTTTGAGATGATTTTGTGGTTGTGTCGTGTCGGTAGGACACTCGTGCACACGTCCTCGTGCACACGCGCACGCGGGATACAGTTATCCCCTGCACCTCGGGCTCTATTCTGGACACGAAACGAATTGCCTTGACACGAAATTTTGGGAGATTGTAGGGGCATAATCTGTCATCCCTCTTCCCAAATTTCACGACAATTCGTGGTCGGGTTTGGGAGTTATTGGCCGTGCACGGGTTTTTACTGGACTGTGTGCACAGTTTAAACACGCACTGACACGGCCCTATAACTCAGGACACGACACGTTTTGACACGATGCAGACACACGGACACGAAGACCTATACCTAGTCTAGTTGGGGACACGAGCACGAGGCTTGGGAAGGCCTGTGTCGGGTGCACGACACGCGTGCACACCCGCACGAGACTGCCCAAGTCTGCTATGTCCCGTTACCCGATTTTGGGTTTTATTGTAGTGGACACATTTTTGTCAACTTTAGTGGACACAAACCACTTGTGTAGCATGGTTACAATATGTTCATCTATTACCAACTACTATTTTACTATTTTAATTGATTTTGTTTTGTTAAAACTCGATTACCCTCATTCCCAGTTTTTCTAATTCCTGTGTATCAAGAGATTCCTATTTTTTTTTCCAGTTTACAAGAATGAACTTGGGCATCATTTTTAACCCATTAATTACTGTTAATTACTTGTAATTTAACCTGTAGCATGTGTTCCTACATAAATCCTATGAGTGTGTCGAATTTGGGTTGTTTTGGGTGTGGGGTTGACTCAAAATCTGAGTCCTTAGTTGAGGACTGTTTTGACAGTCCTATTACAACTGAAACCTATTATTTTTCCTGCATTTGAACCTTTCTAATAACTGAGTTTTAGTGGCTGTGTTAAATCTGAGAATTATTGTTTGGGGACCTGAGATTAGGATGTGGTTGGACTGTCCTATAGAATATGAGATATTGTGTATTGTTTGGGGTTCTCTCTCTCACTTTTCCTGTACACACTGTCCTCTCTCTCTCACACACTTTTTCCTCTCACACAATACCACAGCCCTCACACACAAGGTATTTTCTGTCCACCCTCACTCACTCATGCATACACACCCTATATTGTTTCCCTTTCACTGTTTTGGTACTTTCCTGCACATTGTTCTAACACACACACACATGTAGACATATCACACCACACACACTTGGACACTTACACTAGTGTCCCCTCTCTATACATATATGAACATGTATGTATTTTGTATGAGTTGTATGTACATATTGTTTATATAGGAATGTGTGAAGATGTGTATATATATATATATAAGTGATCGTATGGGATATGTGATATTTCATAGATAGCTATAGGTATATTCCTAAATTAGATTATAAGTTCTAATCTATGTGTGTATATATACATATTGCATATATACTTAGAATGTTATTAGCACTTGTATTTAGAGATGTGTTGATTTATAGAATAGGATTTATAGCCTTGTATTGCATGTTGTTAGGCTAGTTTAGCCTTGATAGACCCAGACTGGATTAGTATAGACTAGTATAGTCTAGATTGGACTAGATAGGCTAGTTGGGCCTAATATGGACCAGTTTGACCTAGATTGACCATAGTTGACCTAGTTTGACTTCTAGGGTTGACCAGAGTTGACCAAGAGTTGACTTTGGCCTAGATTGACCTAGATTCATGTAGAATGCATACTAGTGCTTCATTTTACCATTCTGGACTTGTTGTGACTTGTGCTGTTCTGAATAGGAGCCAGACACCACTCCTCGGACAGTACTTTTCAGTTGGACACTCAGATACCAGGCGAGTACATTCTCTGATCATTTCATATCATGTTTAGGATTATATTTCCTGCTTTAGACTATCTTACTTGATGCTGACACGTTGGTAACACGGATTGGTACTATATGGATCCCTTCATGAGATGTTATCCCCTTCGGGAGCTTCAGATACTTTTGTCATGTGTGTTTCACTTACATTATGTATCATATGCTTCTATTATCATGAATCTTCGGGAATCAGCTAGTGACTTATGTACCCTCATGATCACCGAGCCTTCACGAATCAATTCATGAATCACCCTTTATGGGCAACGTAGTATAATCATGAATCTTAACATAACTTGAATGGATCCTTGTGTATTGATTGGGGATGGGGGAGTATTAGTGAACATGTGAATAAATCCAAGTAGTGTAATCATGAATCAATTTTCAGTAGTATAATCATGAATCAGTCCCTAGCCATTCACATGTTTATGTAGTACTCTGAATCACTAGCACTGTCTCTCTTTATACATATCATAGATATTTACTTACAGTCTCTCCTTTTACATTATGCTATTTCTTCAGATCCTGTATTTTATTCTCTAGCATGATTATATTTCCTTTTCTGCTATGACTTGTTGAGATATTTTGTACTCGCTCCGTCCTGACTGGACCTGTTGAAATATTATAGAGGATGAGGACGAGGCTGGCTGTCCTACCTATTACGGTGCTACTTTAGATGAGTGCTTGGACCTGGACCAGCAGCAGGCCCCACTAGCTGTGGATGACTCACCCTTAGACTAGGATGCTTTCATTTCTGTATTTCATGGATGATTGTACTTATTGATACTTGGGATTTGGGATTTGTATTATCTTAGATACTTAGACTTTCTGATGTACTTGGGATGTTTCCTTTCATTTCAGCAGTTTTATTTTCTATCTATCAGCTATGCTATCATCTATTTTTCTTTGAGTTTTATATCGTATCGTGCTTCTTCTTCCTTAGTTGTGATTGAGTCTACTTTATCATGTCACCCCCAATCGGGAAGTATAAACTGTTAAGCTTTATATTGTTAGATGTTGTGACCTAGGACAGCGTTCTACCGCCGACACTGCAGGATAGGCTGGACGTACCCACGTCTCGTGCCCTTACTCTAGGGTGCGGGTCGTGACACGTTTTTAGTGGTGGCCCATGCAGGTCTAGACTAGAAGTATGGTGGAACTCTTACTAGAGTATCACTACAGCCTGCTATAGGATATAGGACATAAATTTTTAAGGGTACTCAATCACATTAGGAAAATTTCTTTATTGCCATCTAAAATCTTATTGTCAGCTGATCCTTTGAATTATAATTGTCCGCCTTTGTTATTTCGCTTCTTTCTCAGAAATTGATACTCTTGTTTGCCTATCTTCAGGATGGTAGAGACTCGATCGCAGCGTACCATTCATGAGGATGCTATCGAGGGGACTGCTACCTTCCATCCAGTACAGCAGGGCCAGGGGACTGCAGCTCCTGCCACCTTCGCTCGTATTGAGGCCCCGGCAGCAGCAACAGGGGGTATGCTTCCACCGGTAGGGAGGCATGACCCGGTTCTCCCAGAGGATCCTTACCAGCAGCCACCTCCAGGGACAGTAGACGCAGTGCAGCTGCTAGCCTTCTTCAGGCAGTACATGGAGGGTCAGCAGACCCAGCAGCAGAGGCAGACGGCAGAGCTCACTCGAGGCATTGAGCTGGCAGTGACAGCAGTGGAGAGGGTCATAGCTCAGCCAGCGGTAGCCCCGCAGCCGCACCAGCCGCGGGAGAAGGGCATCCAAGACTTCCAGAAGATGCACCCGAGAGACTTTCGAGGGACAGAGGGGATCCTGTATGCCGATGAGTGGATCGAGCATATGGAGGAGATCTTCAGGCTGGCAGAGATTCTGACGAGGCTCCAGATAGAGGCAGCGGCCAGCATGATACAGGATCTGGCCCGTACCTGGTACCAGATCGACCCGAGGGTCGGCACAGCAGGACAGACTTGGGCAGCATTCAAGAAGCTATTCAATGAGAAATTCTTTCCAGAGGCAGCTGTGGGAGCCCTCGAGACTCAGTTCGAGGCCTTAGTTCAGGGGAGTCAGTCTGTGGAGGAGTATGCAGGAGAGTTCTGCCGCCTGGGCAAATTTGTAGAGGACATGTCGGAGACGACGAAGGCCCGGAGGTTCCGGAAGGGCTTGGTAAAGAAGGTCAAGTCCTACACCAAGAACGCCCGCAGTGCTATATTTGAGGAGATCCTGGTGGACGCACTAGCTGCAGAGGATGATCTTGAGCTTAGGCTCAAGAGGGGGCAAGACTCCCAGGGAGGCAGCAGTAGCGGAGGACCGGCCAAGAGGCCGCACTTTCAGCAGCAGCAGCACCAGCAGCAGAGGTTCCAGCCGCAGTAGTTTCAGCAGCCGAGGCATCAGCCAGTACAGCATCAGCAACAGAGGGTGCAGCAGCAGGTACCGAGGCAGCAGGCCACCCCCTGTACTTATTGCAAGAAGCTAGGGCACGGGTGGAACGAGTGTAGGAAGAGGCTAGGCAGGTGCCTACTCTGTGGGGCAGCAGACCATCAGCTGAGGGAGTGCCCTATATTCTCGGGACGAGAAGGAGCAGGAGCAGGAGCCAAGGCTCCAGGGGGACGGCAGAAGGGACCGTTGCCGACTCAGCAGCAGCGGTTTGTACAGCACCAGCAGCAGGCCAGGGGAGGCCAGCAGGGGCGAGCTTTCGCCATGGCAGCCGAGGATACAGAGGCGATAGGAGAGCTGATCGCAGGTTCGGTTCTTCTTGACTCCAGTCCAGCTTTTGCATTATTCGATTCCGGTGCTTCGCATAGCTTCATATCTGTATCTTTTACGATTAGACACGGTATCATAGCTGAATCGTTGCCTAGGACTTACAAGATCACGACCGGGGGTGGCATTATCCTCGTACGTGATGTTTGTAAGGGTCGGAGAGTAGTTTTGGGAGGCCGTGAGTTCGAGGTGAGCCTGTTCGTAATACCATTGCCGAACTACGATATAGTACTAGGCATGGATTAGTTGAGCAGGCACCACACCAGCATTGATTACAGAGGGGTAGAGTTCTCTTCAGAGCGCCAGGGGAGCCAGAGTTCGAGTACTCCAGACGTCAGGCAGAGCAGAGCAGCGGAGTCTTCTGTGGAGTCTCGGTCGAGGAGCAGGCGATTCCACACCCCTTGATAGCAGAGTATATAGATGTTTTCCCAGAGGAGTTGCCAGGATTGCCACCAGACAGAGACATAGAGTTTACGATAGACTTGGTTCCAGGAGCGGAACCCATCTCTCAGCATGTCTATCGGGTGAACAACAGCGAGCTGGTGGAGCTAAAGAAGCAAGTGGATGAGCTGCAGGACAAGGGTTTCATCCGCTCGAGTTCGTCACCATGGGGTGCACCAGTGTTGTTCATGCCGAAGAAGGATGGGTCAGTACGCATGTGTATTGACTATAGGGCACTCAACAACCTCACGATCAAGAACAAATATCCACTGCCACGGATCGACGATCTATTTGACCAGTTGAGCAGAGCTCGGGTATTTTCTAAGATTGATCTGAGGTCGGGATATCACCAGGTAAAGGTGAAGGGGGATGATATTCCCAAGACCGCTTTCAGGACGCGGTACGGGCAGTTTGAGTTTTTGGTTATACCGTTTGGGCTAACCAATGCACCAGCAGTGTTTATGAACCTTATGAACAAGGTCTTCCACCAGTATCTGGATCAGTTTGTGGTGGTATTCATAGACGATATCTTGATATATTCCAAGACTGAGGAGGAGCACGAGGAGCATCTGCGGATAGTATTGGAGATTCTCAGGAAGGAGCAGCTTTATGGAAAACTCTCCAAGTGTGAGTTTTTTTTTGGACCGGGTAGACTTTTTGGGGCACATTGTGACTGGAGATGGTATCTCAGTTGACCCCAAGAAGATTGTAGCAGTTGAGGCATGGGCAGCACCGACTTCAGTTGCAGAGATCAAGAGTTTCCTGGGGCTGGCAGGGTATTATCGAAGATTTGTGCAGGATTTCTCCCGGGTTGCAGAGCCGTTGACACGGTTGACCCGGAAGGATGCTGAGTATGTTTGGTCAGAGGAGTGTCAGGAAGCTTTTGATGAGTTGAAGAAGCGGCTAACGACAGCTCCGATTCTGACATTGCCTTCAGGATCAAGTGGTTTCACTATTTATAGTGACGCTTCAGGAAAGGGGCTGGGTTGTGTGTTGCAGCAGCACGGGAAGGTGATTGCCTATGCTTCCAGGCAATTGCATTCCCATGAGAAGAACTACCCTACCCATGACCTGGAGCTGGCAGCAGTGATATTTGCTCTGAAGATGTGGAAGCAATATCTGTATGATGAGAGGGTGGAGATCTTCACAGATCACAAGAGCCTAAAGTATGTGTTCACTCAGAAGGAGTTGAATATGAGACAGCACAGATAGTTGGAGTTGATGAAGGACTTCGACATTGTACTGCAGTATCATCCGGGGAAGGCCAACGTGGTTGCCGATGCCTTGAGTAGGTATCCGACAGCCATGTGTTTGACCATGGATCGGCATTTGCTTGCCGACTTGGAGAGCCTTAGGATTGAGGTGATCGTGCCGGGAGTGCAGATGCAGCTATGGGGGATGCAGATTCAGTCAGGCTTGGTGGACATGATCAAGGCGGCCCAGTTCGAGGATGTGGCTTTACAGAGTATCAGAAAGCAGATCAGTATAGGAGTGGGGGATGCTGAGATTTCACTTGCTGAGGATGGTGCCCTGAGGCACGGTGCCAGGTTATGTGTGCCTAGCGGGGAGCTCAGAGAGCAGGTTATGCAGGAGGCCCACAGATCTCATTACTCTATACACCCGGGTGCCAACAAGATGTACCGAGATCTGCGGAAGCATGTTTGGTGGTCAGGAATAAAGCGGGAGGTATCCCACTTCGTAGCTAGGTGCTTGGTCTGTCAGCAGGTCAAGGCAGAGAGACAGAGGCCCGGTGGATTGTTGCAGCCGCTGCCCATTCCCCAGTGGAAATGGGAGCATATCATGATGGACTTCGTTTCAGGATTACCGCGAACTCCAGGAGGAAAAGATGCGATTTGGGTCATCATTGACAGGTTGACCAAATTGGCCCACTTCTTGCCATTCAAGGTGGGTACGTCTACAGAGAGGTTGGCGGAGATATTTATGCGGCAGATAGTCAGGATTCACGGAGTTCCGGTCAGCATCGTCTCAGATTGGGATAGCCGTTTTACTTCCTATTTCTGGAGGAGTCTGCAAACCAGCTTGGGCACTCAGCTCAAGTTTAGTACTGCATACCACCCCCAGACGGACGGACAGTCAGAGCAGACTATTCAGACCCTTGAGGATATGCTGCGGACGTGCGTCCTGGACTTTGGAGGTTCGTGGGAGGATCATCTTTATCTGGTGGAGTTTGCTTACAACAATAGTTTCCAGGCCAGCATTGAGATGTCACCTTTCGAGGCTCTGTACGGGCGTAGGTGCCGTACACCCTTATCCTGGGATGATGTTGGTGAGCGAGCTTTACTGGGGCCAGAGATGGTTGTTGATGCGGCCGAGAAGGTGAAGCTCATCAGGGACAGACTTCGCATGGCGCATGACAGACATCGGCACTAGGCCGATAGCCACCGGAGGCCCTTGGAGTTTGAGGTACAGATTAGAGTAGGATTAGATTTAGGTTTCCTTGTTTGTGATTTTTGATCATGTTGTTTATTATAATTAATTGAGACCTTGCTTGTGATTAGGTCGGAGACCAGGTTTTCTTGAGGATATCTCCGACTCGTGGTACGATACGTTTTGGTGGAGGCGGGAAGCTTAGTCCGCGCTTCATCGGCCCTTTCGTTATCAGCGGGAGAGTCGGCGACGTTGCTTACAGGCTAGACTTACCGCCTGCACTTGTGGGGGACCACAACGTATTCCATGTATCACAGTTGAGACGGTACGTGGCTGACCCTAGCCATGTGCTCGATCATTCGAAGATTGAGGTGGGTCCTTCTCTCAGCTATCCAGAGCAGCCAGTGGAGATTCTGGATCGACGGAAGAAGGTTCTGAGGAACCAGGTGATACCCTTGGTACGCGTCGCATGGAGGCATCATTCTCCACGAGAGTCTACCTAGGAGCGGGAGGATGAGATGTGCGAGCGCTACCCATATCTTTTTGGACCCTGAGGTATACTCTTCTATCCTTCTCAGCAGTTTAGTTTCGCCTTTAATTTCGAGGACGAAATTATTTTAAGGAGGGTAGATTTGTCACTACCACTTTTCTAGCTTGGGGGTATTTTGGTCATTTTTGAAATTTTGTGAATTATTTAGAATTATTATTTATTAATTGGACTTATTATAATTAATATGATTTTTGGTGATTTTTGGTGATTTTTAGGAGAATTGATTTTTGGGCCTATAGTGGACTTTGACTTGTGTTGACTAGAAGACTAACCTAGTGACTAATCTAGGTTATGGCCACTTAGTTAAGTTAAGTAACCTTGGTTTGATCTAATTTAAGGAGGTTTAAGTCATTGGAACTAGGTAGGGGTGATTTGGAGTTGTGTAGGCTAATATGGCTTATGACTTCATAAGTCATGATTAATGACTTAGGCTTAATAGCCCATAGGCCCACACCATGAACCAATCCTAACCCTAATCAGCCTATGGCAGCCACTATTGACCTATCACATCCTATTTAATGCCTCCCAAATCTAGGGCTAGCCTCTTCCTTAGGAATTTATTGCAAGAGAAGAAAGAGGTGAGCTCCCATCTTTAGAAATTGATAATAAATCCATCTTTTCTTCTTTTTAATCCAAACAAATTGTATTGGGTTCTAAATTCTTCCTACTTTCTGTTGGCTATGAGTATTCTCAGATTTGGGAAGATTTGGAGGAGTTTCACCATTGGGAAGAACCTCACTCTTTGAGCTTTTTGGAGGGTTTTGATACATAGAGGTAACTCTCCATTTCCATCATGAAATTCTGGTTTAATTGCATGAATAGGGAGCCCTAGACCTAACCTAACTATAGGAATAGGAAACCCTAGGTTTTTGTGTCGTTTCGTGTCCTAACAGGACACGTATCAGTGTACTATACAATGTGTTTATGGAAATGCCACTGTGGATTATTTTGTGATATTTTGAATTGTTTTTGAATAGAAAATCGTGTTTTAATGTCGCTTATCCATTTCTGTAACTCTGAGATGATTTCGTGGTTGTGTCGTGTCAGTAGGACACTCGTGCACACGCCCTCGTGCACACGCGCGCGCGGACTACAGTTATCCCCTGCACCTCGGGATCTATTCTAGACACGACACGAATTGCCTCGACACAAAATTTTGGGAGATTGTAGGGGCATCATCTGTCATCCCTCTCCCCAAATTTCACGACAATTTGTGGTCGGGTTTGGAAGTTATTGGCCGTGCACGGGTTTTCACTGGACTGTGTGCACAGTTTAAACACGTACTAACACGGCCCTATAACTCAGGACACGACACGTTTTGACACGATGCAGACACACGGACACGAAGACCTATACCTAGTCTAGTTGGGGACATGAGCACGAAGCTTGGGAAGGCCTGTGTCGGGTGCACGACACGCGTGCACACCCGCACGAGACTGCCCAAGTCTGCTTTGTCCAGTTACCTGATTTTGGGTTTTATTGTAGTGGACACGTTTGTGTCCACTTTAGTGGACACAAACCACTTGTGTAGCATGGTTACAATATGTTCATCTATTACCAACCACTGTTTTACTATTTTAATTGATTTTGTATTGTTAAAACTCGATTACCCTCATTCCCAGTTTTTCTAATTCCTGTGTATCAAGAGATTCCTGTTTTTTTTCCAGTTTACAAGAATGAACTTGGGCATCATTTTTAACCCATTAATTACTGTTAATTACTTGTAATTTAACCTCTAGCATGTGTTCCTACATAAATCCTATGAGTGTGTCGAATTTGGGTTATTTTGGGTGTGGGGTTGACTCAAAATCTGAGTCCTTAGTTGAGGACTGTTTTGACAGTCCTATTACAACTGAAACCTATTATTTTTCCTGCATTTGAACCTTTCTAATAACTGAGTTTTATTGGCTGTGTTAAATCTGAGAATTATTGTTTGGGGACCTGAGATTAGGATGTGGTTGGACTGTCCTATAGAATCTGAGATATTGTGTATTGTTTGGGGTTCTCTCTCTCACTTTTCCTGTGCACACTGTCCTCTCTCTCTCACACACTTTTCCCTCTCACACAACACCACAGCCCTCACACACAAGGTATTTTCTGTCCCCCCTCACTCACTCATGCATACACACCCTATATTGTTTCCCTTTCACTGTTTTGGTACTTTCCTGCACATTGTTCTAACACACACACACATGTAGACATATCACACCACACACACTTGGACACTTACACTAGTGTCCCCTCTCTGTACACATGTGAACATGTATGTATTATGTATGAGTTGTATGTACATATTGTTTATATAGGAATGTGTGAAGATGTGTATATATATATATATAAGTGATCCTATAGGATATGTGATATTTCATAGATGGCTATAGGTACATTCCTAAATTAGATTATAAGTTCTAATCTATGTGTGTATATATACATATTGCATATATACTTAGAATGTTATTAGCACTTGTATTTAGAGATGTGTTAATTTATAGAATAGGATTTATAGCCTTGTATTGCATGTTGTTAGGCTAGTTTAGCCTTGATAGACCCAGACTGGATTAGTATAGACTAGTATAGTCTAGATTGGACTAGATAGGCTAGTTGGGCCTAATATGGACCAGTTTGACCTAGATTGACCATAGTTGACCTAGTTTGACTTCTAGGGTTGACCAGAGTTGACCAAGAGTTGACTTTGGCCTAGATTGACCTAGATTCATGTAGAATGCATATTAGTGCTTCATTTTACCATTCTGGACTTGTTGTGACTTGTGCTGTTCTGAATAGGAGCCATACACCACTCCTCGGACAGTACTTTTCAGTTGGACACTCAGATACTAGGCGAGTACATTCTCTGATCATTTCATATCATGTTTAGGATTATATTTCCTACTTTAGACTATCTTACTTGATGCTGACACGTTGGTAACACGGATTGGTACTATATGGATCCCTTCATGAGATGTTATCCCCCGCGGGAGCATCAGATACTTTTGTCATGTGTGTTTCACTTACATCATGTATCATATGCTTCTATTATCATGAATCTTCGAGAATCAGCTAGTGACTCATGTACCCTCATGATCACCGAGCCTTCACGAATCAATTCATGAATCATCCTTTATGGGCAACGTAGTATAATCATGAATCTTAACGTAGCTTGAATGGATCCTTGTGTATTGATTGGGGATGGGAGAGTATAAGTGAACATGTGAATAAATCCAAGTAGTGTAATCATGAATCAATTTCCAGTAGTGTAATCATGAATCAGTCCCTAGCCATTCACATGTTTATGCAGTACTCTGAATCACTAGCACTGTCTCTCTTTATACATACCATAGATATTTACTTACAGTCTCTCCTTTTACATTATGCTATTTCTTCAGATCCTGTATTTTATTCTCTAGCATGATTATATTTCCTTTTCTGTTATGACTTGTTGAGATGTTTTGTACTCGCTCCGTCCTGACTGGACCTGTTGAAATATTACAGAGGATGAGGACGAGGCTGGCTGTCCTACCTATTACGGTGCTACTTTAGATGAGTGCTTGGACCTGGACCAGCAGCAGGCCCCACTAGCTGTGGATGACTCACCCTTAGACTAGGATGCTTTTATTTCAGTATTTCATGGATGATTGTACTTATTGATACTTGGGATCTGGGATTTGTATTATCTTAGATACTTAGACTTTCTGATGTACTTGGGATGTTTCCTTTCATTTCAGCAGTTTCATTTTCTATCTATCAGCTATGCTATCATCTGTTTTTCTTTGAATTTTATATCGTATCGTACTTCTTCTTCCTTAGTTGCGATTGAGTCTACTTTATCATGTCACCCCCAATCGGGGAGTATAAACTGTTAAGCTTTATATTGTTAGATGTTGTGACCTAGGACAGCGTTCTACCGCCGACACTGTGGCGTAGGCTGGACGTACCCACGTCTCGTGCCCTTACTCTAGGGTACGGGTCGTGACATCGACGGAATATCGACAGAACGATACCCTCTGATACACTGTCACGACGGTTTACCGATGGACTATCCGTCGCTAGCGTCCACACAATTCAGTACGTAATACTTGAATTCGAGAAAGACCGTCGGAAAGTCGTCGCTAATGCAACGAATTATGATGACGGAAAGCTGTTGCTATTCCGTCGCTTGGCGACTACTTAGCGACGGATCTTTATTAGCGACGAGCTATTTACTGACGGAATGTTTTGACCAATTTCGGTCAGTGATCCGTCGCTAATGCTATTTACCGACGGATGGGCGGCTGTTCACAATCACTTAACAATCACTTAACAACTGATACCAACTCTGATACATCACTGTTCATAATCACTTAACACCACCGACGACACTATCTGATACTCTAAGCTAATCAAGCACACACTCAAAATAAAACCAAATTGGCATACCCTCACATGACTCCTACCCTCTAACACTGAACCATACTCTCACATTACCTGCTACTAAGGTCAAAAGCCCTGCTGCTAATACAGCTGCTGCTGTTGTGGCCTGCTTACCAACAATACAATTTGCAGTTGTGTGCCTTGCTGCTGCTAAGGCCTTGCAAATCAAGCCAAACAAGGCAGGCTAACAAAGTACCCTACCATTACAATGTCCAAAGTGGCTGGCCAAAGCCAAGCCAATGCAAACCTTGCTACAATCCACTCATTTGGACACTAAACTCCTTTACTTATTCTGAACACAGGCCAAATACCTATTGTAGCACTAGCCAATGGCCAAGTGTCCAAGATCCAATCTGTAGTGCAGTGTCCTACACTGCCTGCATCACCTATCCAAGTAAATCTGCATGTAACCAAAAGCTTACTGATAATACTCTATTACGCATATATACATATGTATAGGTACACTTCTCATGATCTCTTCCTTCCTTCAATCCCAGGTAGGTTCTGTGATGCTATTGCTCTTGCTATGCATAGGCCAAATGGCCAAACCCAGGCAATGGCTGCCAAGGCCAAATAGGGCTCGAGCATGGGGGGGTCACCTACCATGCCCTACTGCCTGCAGTACCACATTACTGTGGCCAGCAATGCCACACCAATAAGCTTACCCTCTCCACTTCTAACCTCAAGATACATCATCACTGTAATGCCAGTGCAACTCAATTCCTCTCACAAAGACTAACCCGATATATCATCACTGTAATGCCAGTGCAACTCAATTCCTCTCACAAAGACTAACCCGATACATCATCACTGTAATGCCAGTGCAACTCAATTCCTCTCACAAAGACTAACCCACATCTACCCTCAATAGTGCATTCACTACAGTGAATGAAACCCACAAACATATACATATATGTATACCCCTAGATTACATCACTTAGAGATCAAAATTCCTATAAATTTAAACAAACAAACTATACATAGGCTTTAAACTAAAAATCAGAACACGATTGACCATTAAGACATTTCTACAAACACTTGGTGGTTTAAACTTGTAGTCTCCCTCAAATGGACATCAAGCTCTATGTAATCAACACAATATGACTCATTAGGACCTCAATCTACCTCCTATTGGTCATGGGTAGGGTCTCCTACATAAATGCATGAATTTGAACCATAGAAATGGAAGTTTAGGAGGGGTTTTACCTATGTAGGAAGAAGCCCATAAAACTCCACAAATTTGGGGAAGATGGATGAAGAAGAAGCTTCCAAAACCTTGTTAGAGCCCTCACCAAGTCTCCTTGAGCTCCCCCAAGCCTTTGCACAACAAATGGAGGAAGGAGGAGAAAATTTAGAAGAGTATTGAATAGAGGAAAGGGTAGAAACCCTAAATGAGTGGTGGTTGCCATTTGGGGTTAAAGGAGATTAAATAGGCACTAGACAAGCCCTAATCTCTTCATTACACCTAGTATTAGGTAGGTCCTTAAGTGGAATAAGTGGTTTGGCTCTAGTTAAGACTTGTATCCAACTTGGTCATGATTAGAGTCTAATTTATCACACTAATTGGTCAAGTCAATCTAAATGGGGTCTATCATGAGTAATGGATAGTTAGACTACTAATAAATACAACCATCATATTAAAAGAAAAAAATACTCAAATTGTGAAATGACAAAAATACCCTTGATCTAGAAAAGTGGTAGTGACAGTCAAGGATGCTCTGTTCGATCAATTCCTCCACCTCAAACATGAGAAAATGACCGTAGACGAGTATGATGCAGTGTTCAGCTGTCTCAGCGGATTTGGTACAATTTTGATACAAAACAAGAGGGAGAAGGCTCAGAGGTTCCACCATGAATTGACTAAAGAGCTTCAGAGGTACACCAGTACGCAGTCAAGGATTTCATATACGAAGGTACTGACAGAGGCCAGAACTAAAGAGGCAATCAATAAGGAGCCGACGACCTAGAAGCGCTTCAATCCTGAAGTTAGACTAGGAAAAGTACAACAAGGAGGACCAGAAAAACATCCTTTAGCACATTAATAACCAAAATTCATTATATACTAGACGCAGAGCTTCTAACATGCCAATATTGCAAAAAGAGGGGCCATAATCAAAGAGATTGCCATAGAAGGCTAAGCCAATGTTTAATTTGTGGATCCGATCAACACTGACATCGAGAATGTCCATGGAACCGTGCCGCAGGACCAACTGCTGCTGGAGAACTGTCACGACCCGCACCCACTGTGAGGGTACGAGTACGTAACAGCGCCCAGCCTACGCCACAGTGTCGGCGGTAGAACGCTGTTCTAGGTTATGAACTATAACTAGCATAATATAAATACTCTCCAAAAGGAGTCCAATACAGAGGTACAACTCAATCACAATCTAAGGTAGAACGAACACGATAGAAACAGATAAAGAAATTCTCAACTGAGGTACAGCAGAAAGAATAACAAGTCTCAATATCTCTAATATACAACTCTGAAATAAGGACAACAACTAAACATGAAAAGGAAAGAACAGTCTAAGCTATCTACACTATGCAAGGTATCATCCTCAGCAGCTGCCTGAACCTCCCCTGGGGTCCAGGTCGCGAGTGTCATCTAGGCAAACTCCAAGTAAGGGGTTCAGGGTTCCTCATCATCCTCTATAAAATTTTCAACAGGTTCAGTCAGGACGAGAGCGAGCACAGTACATCTCAACAGTTCATAAAAGGTTAGAAAATATAATTATGCAGTAAAGTAAGATATAGATACTGAAAGAAATGCAGTATGTAAACAGAAAGAGAACTGTAATAGAAATATCTACTATAAGTAGAGAGCTACCAGTGACTAGTGATTTAGAGTATAAAGTCGACATGTGAATGACTTGATTTGTACATGGCTATACTAAAGAGGCGTACATGGCAATTCTACTTTGGAATTGTTCACATGGCTATTTATACTCCCCCGTACCCCCAATCAGTACACAAGGATCCAACCAGGTTATGTTATGATTCTATGTAATGGCCCCTGAAGGGTGGTACATAGTAGTCCCATAAACGGGGATTCTGGGAAATCCAATAAATGGGATAAGGATTCAAAGAAGACTCTGTGATCATAAGAGTATATGTCACAAGTGATCAAAGAACCAAAGAAGCATAGTGATACGCCATGTAAGTAAAACGCACAGAACATAGAGTACCTGATGCTCCCTGAAGGGATAATATCTCAAGAAGGGATCCATATAGTACTAATCCGTGTGACCAACGTGACAGTATCAAGTAAAGTAATTTAATACAGAAAAATAATTCTAAACAGGATATGAAATGATCAGAGAATGTACTCGCCTCGTATCTGAATGTCTGAAGTAAATGTACTGTCCGAGATGAGGTACCTGACTCCTATTTAGAGCAACACAAGTCAAGATGTATATAGGGGATGATAAATATAATCTACGATGCGTCTGTATGCTGTCTAGGTCAAACTAGACTAAAGTCAACTCTCGGTCAACTCTAGTCAACTAGACTGGTCGAACTATGTCAAGCCTAAGCCAAACAAGTCTAATAAGTCTCACTAGGCCTAACTAAGCCTAGGCTAGCACTCTATATCAATCCCAAGGCTATACAAACCAATTACACACCAACAAGGGCAAGCTTACGCTATGACTATTGAGGGTACGTCGACACCAGGAGGAGCATTTGACGGTATGGACTAACATCCATTTGTTTCTGCTATTTCGTTCTCCTTAATTTCAAGGACGAAATGTTTCTAAGGTAGGAAGATTGTAAGCCCCTCTAAATTTTAGTTAAGGGAATAGGGTTATTGGTAATTAAATAGGGCTAATAAATATTTAGTTGAGTGCATTATTTATTATTGCATTTTTGGTACCCTTTCTCATAGCTTGGTTATTAGTTGCACAACACTAGCCATTTTCTCCCAATAAAATTTTCATTCATGACCTAGTCGAGACCCTCTACACTTGTCTTTAATGTCCCACTCAAACTTGCCTCCTTGTGCTACTTTTTAATAGCACAACGTTCATGTCGCAAATCCTTAGTTCAAATTAGTCATTGCACCTATGTCTGTTCCAATCGAAATTGGGGACACAACGTTGACCTAAACCCTTCGACCCATAGGATGTTAAGATCTACACTAAACCTACGACATCCAGGATGCTTGTGCCCTACTCAATTGGACTCCTACACACAACCTACACATCAATAAATTACCATGACCATTCTTCGAGATAACATTAGACCAGTGAGCCACACTAGGCTAATTGTGCATTATTTTAGCTCAAATATTTGGTCCAATGGTTCACCAATCCAACCCTAGCCAATAGGTGACTTGATTAACCTAAACTTAGTGGGCCTGAACCTATCTAATGCACCTAAAATAGATGTAAACAGAGGCTAGGTTCAGCCTATTGCTGGTGGGTTGGAGGGGCTGCACACTTAATGGTAGTTCTTAAAGCTTCCAACTCACCACTCAAATCCCTCCTTGGTTTAAGGGACCACTCACTCACAACCCTCCTCACAACCTATGCCTTCTATTCCAACAAAATTTTCCCACCCATTTCTACTCATTTTCCTCCATAAACTCCCTCACAACCAGGCGGATTCCAATCGCAAAGGTGTAGCCACTAAGGAGGAAGCCTAGAAGGTAGCCTAAGGTGTGGGCTTGCCTGAGGGCGAGTCTTAATCCTATAACCTGTTGTTTTTTGTTCCAAGCTTCCTTCCCATTCCAAGTGGAAACCAGCCAACTCGATTGGGATACCTAGAATTATAATCCGTTCCTAGTAAGTACCTAGTCTTTTCTCCTTCTAAAATTCGTAAACGAGCTCTATGGCTATATTGACATGTCGATGACCAAGGTAGAAACCCTAATCACTTAATGAAAAACTCATTTTAGCATGATGTTTTGCTACCTACAAAATTTTGAATTGAGTTTTTAGTATCTTGTTTATATTTTTGTTTGAGAGCAAAATATGCAAGTATACCATGCCAACTTGTGTAGTTTATTTACACATGCTTATCTTCTATTGTTTCTTTTCATGTTGTCAATTTTTTTACTCAATTTACTTGTCTATTCACTATGTACTTGTTTACATCACTCATACTTATTCTTATATATCACTTGTATAGATCATCGTATTGAGTGCGAGCTCGACAAGATTTGGCTTGACTTGATATGACCCTTTATCGATACTAGGATTGGCTATTGACTACTCTCAACTTTGGAGTTCCACTCAGGACTATGATAGAGAATTAGTATAGTTTGCGATTCTCATACAGGCCTACTCTCTATTTAACCGTAGGTACCACCCAGGGCTGCGGTTATACGACTCATTTATTAGCCATGCTTTGTATCACAGTTTTTACGGTGTCTCATTATCTGTCTCTTTTTACCTTGTTATGTACTTTCATTATTCTTATTGTTGTTCCATAGTTTCATCCATGTCTATTTTATACATGTTACATAAACTGTATAGTAGACTTGTATATTATGTATCTTGTTGTGTCCCATGAGGACCTAGACTTTTCTCCATGAATAGAAGATGAATACCCACATGTTTATGGATCATGGCTCGACTCTGGTGCAGATGCAGTTGATGATAATGTTATTGCTTAGCTTAACTTCAGCTTGGACTTTATTCTATTTCTTGCTTTACTTTTTACAATTAGTAGTGGCTTCCTTTCCACAAAAACTTTCCATCTATCCTTGTTATAATTGACTTACTGGTTTGTCTTAACACTTATATTATCTGTTGGTTGTTTACTTAACTTGTGGATGTGATATATAAAATACCTATATCTTATAAACTATACTTGAGACCTTATAGACAATGCAATGTCACGTCCCGCTCCCATATGATCGGGTACGAGTGCATGGATACGTCCATCCTATGCCGCAGAATCGTCGGTAGTAGTTATCTAGACCTCAAAATCATCAAGTGCTCAAATAATCGATTTTCTCACCCCAGCTACTAATCACGTGGCCAAAATCAAACTACCACATCATCACACATTTCACTATTTCTTTAGTAGATCTTTACAAAGAATGTCCGAAGACATATCTGGTGAAATACTAAAGCAACATCTCAAACCGTCATCGTAGGTACAGTTATCCATAATATTTACACCATCATCAAATCTGAAAATAAATCTATACATCAAACTTCTACATTATTACTGATCTCCATGTGGCATCCATGCCAACTATCATTAGCATCTCATCATGTAAATAGCTAGGGTAGAAGTCGTCATCACCTGTAACGTATCCAGTCATGAAAAAGTACAACACTACGAATGAACATGTACAATATAAAACTGTAATACAATAATAATGGTATGATCAAACCTCTAAATGGGCAATAACCGAAACAATGAACAATCAACCAATGCAATAGTGATTGAATTATTAATCTACATGTGATCGGCTGGTATGTACAATATAACAATATAATGCAGTATGACTTAACAACACGTGCACGATGTGTGATTAGGCTATCAACAATATTACAATAAGGGGGTTTGATCACATGCAAATTAGATATTTCTCCAAAACTCAGACGCAGAAACAATCAATCAATGAACAATAAGTACAACATAGAAACAATAAGTACAATCAATATCAACAACTCTGTGTCGACCAAGTGTCCAATATGGAATGCAAGACAATAATACATGTATAGCCCAAAATGTAGTGTACTTGCCTTTACTGCAATGGGTGTGAGGTTGCACTAATCCACCTAGAAAATAATAAGACAAATATTAGACTATATTTCAAACCAAAAATCTTCCTAATTTCTTCTAAACTATTTAGCAAGTTCAAAATAACTAATTAACTAAATGTAACTTGTTAACTAATTATTAACTAGCCAAAAAACTAGTTAGTAAACTAATTAATAAACCTGCTACTAAACTAATCAACTAGTCTATTTGATCACTAAATTAGCTAACTAATTAATGATTGTTGCTAAACTATTAGGCCAATAGCCTACACATCAATCCTAACCCAGCCCAGCAACTTTTTTTTCCTTTCTTTTATTGTTGGCCTGCTGGCCCCAGGCGCAACCCAACTTTCTTTTCTATTCCTTTTTCTTTTCTGTTTTCGGCCCACAGGCCCGGCCTGTGAACCCGACCCACGCCTTTTCTAAAAAACCTACAGAGAGTCTGCGAGAGAGAAAGAACAAAAAAAAGGAAGCATGAAGAAGACGAAGAAAAATAAGAGGATCGGGAAGAAGAATAAGTAGATGAAGAAAAAGGAAGATGTTGGGAGTGGTCCTCACATTTCGGAGTGGTAAGTGGTGGCAAACTACTGACCGAGTTAGGGATCCGATCAGTTCTAACGGTCGTGATCTGGTCTCCATAACGAGATCAACTGCCCGGGTGAAGGTGCAAAGGCTGACCATGCAAAAGTCTTGGCCGAAGCGGATACGAACAACGTGGAGCCACATTGTCGGCTGCGGGTGTTCAGGAAGGAGGTCACCGAAACCATAGTCTCGATCATATCTCATGTTGACCAATGAAATGATATCGCCACTATTGAGATGGAGGTCCCATCACGGAGGACTGGTTGTGGTGATGAAGGTATTGGGCGGAGCTCGACGGCTCTGATGGTAGCGTTCTTGCTGGTGAATCATGAGGGGATCTACGACGGTCCAGTCGCAGCGGCACAAATCTGGTCGAGATGACCCAGACAGGTATCAGCGCAAGGAAGGACGTCTGTAGATTTAGACTCTGTTGTGACTCGTCAGCGGCTTGAAGGCACGACAGCTAGGAAGTCAATTGACTCTTTGGTGGTAACGGAGACCTTGAGGCAGATATGGCATCGAAAAGGAGATTGACGAGAGGAATGGATCCCATACGGCCACGCTCGGTGAACTCTAGTGAGATCACGTCATGGCTGGAGGAGAGATTGGGAACGTCAGGTTGGCGTTGGCCAAATCTGGGTTGGCAGTGTTAGGGTTTCGAGGATTGTTGCAGAAATAAAGGTCTCAGCAGATCTAGTGGCTGGAGTTGGTGCGTCAGTCAACGAAGATTGACCGGACACAACGGCACAACAAGAAAAAACAATTAGGGTTTAGGTTTAGAAATGTGTCCGTGTGGACACTGAGTCGGGGTTGGTGTCGTTGTAATCGTGTCCTCTGGGTCAGACCTGGGGACATAAGGAATTTGTATGATTTGTAGAATTTTTGGGAATTAGGGACTTGTCGGACACATAAAAGTTGTAATTATAATGGCTAGAGTCTTAATGAAGTATGAATGGACATGCCGACACGACAAGACACGATCATTAAAACTAGATGGAGGAATGGAATGATTAGAGCTAATGATGATTAAGGGTATTTATAGATACAGTTAGGAATAATCTAGACCTAAGTAGCACATTCCAAAAAGAATATTCCCTAGGATATTTTAAAGAATATTCTCTAGGAATATGCTATATTTTATGGAATATTCCTTGAGGTTAATTAACACTAATCTATGATTAATTAGAGGGCTTCTAGACGGTTCCCACTAATCACCTAGCTAATCATTAAGTACGACACACAAATAAGTACTAAATGCCACTCCATTTCTAGAAATTTACCAAATTGCCACTCCTTCTCCATGATTCACTTAATTACTCTTTTTTCTTTACATAATTACCAAAATACCACTACTTCCATAATGCCTAGAATAATAATTAAAAAATTAGGAATTGAAAATAATAATATAGGAAATTGAGAACATGGGATTACATATCTACCTACCTTAAAAAAATTTCGTCCTCTAAATTTCAAATAGCACGACTAGGCACGATAATCAAATACATGGAATGATTTGGCACAACTATGCATGATCAAGGATATAATCAAAACCGTATGGATACGGTTAAGAATCAATTCATCTATGTAATATTTAAATCATTTAGGTATGACCAAAATTTAATCATGACCCATAGAATCAAAATTATCCAGGCATGTTTAAATAAACCAACAATATTTTTTGCAGGATCAAAGATATAAACAAAATCGTATAGGCACAATCAGAATCTAGTCATGATCAAAATTCGAAACCTTTTAATATGCTTTGATTGAAAGCTGGATGAGGATCAAATGAGGCTTACAAGGATAGGGAGAAAAACCGAATCACTATTAAAGAATAGGACAATTGAGTGACGAATGCATGAAGAAAAAGAAACTATGAGGTAATCATCTTATTAATAGCCCACCACTCGCAGAACCAATCTTCTATCTAGGTAACACCAAAAACAATTCACTAAGGCACCTAGGCAAACAATATAACTAATTCTAAAATTGACTAAATCAAATTTCCATCAAGCCTTCACATGCAGTTCGTCTACCAATACTAACTTGTTTAAAATTTGAAGTGTTTTCCTTAAACCAAATTACTTCCAATTTAATTATCAACCAATCTTCCAAACTTGACTAGATTAAAGTCACCATCACAATTGTTGATTAATATCCAATTAGCAAATCCGCAAAAGTTTCTATCAAGTCGATCCGTGATCTATATTACTTGAATTTTTTAATCCCTATAATTAATCGATTAATTCAGAATCACTATTTTAATAGAAATCTCATCAAATATTAATCAGGTATAAAATCATTC
>JANAVB010023800.1:21103115-21110615 GCA_029216955.1 Iris pallida | reverse complement strand
CCTTCCCCCGCTCCCATGTTTCTCTCCCCTTCCCGACGTTTCTCCGTCGCCGGACCCGCCTGGAGCACCCTCTGGTCGAAAGTTTCCTCGGGCCGCGGACCCCCTTCGCCGGAGAAGCCCCCCCCATTCGGACCAGCCTCGCCGTCCGGCCCCCCCGTCTGCGTCTCATCCCCCCTCCCTCCGGACCGGCTCCTCCGCCGGGACCCTCATCACTCCATCCGTCCCCCCCCATCCGCCTTGGCCTCCTCGCTAGGGCATCTGCTCGTAAGGGGTGGGGGGGCCCGTGACCCTCGTGCCTCGTGCCCCTTTGGGCAGTACGCCGGTCCAACTTCCTAGGGCCGTGCGCCCATTACAGTTCTGAACCGAGTTTTTTGGATCTTTTTGTATTTTCAAATGTTTGAAATTTGAAATGTGTAGACCTTCTGCTGTGTTTCGAAATTTCGGTTCCCCAAAATTTTAAAAATGTACGGGTTCACTTTTATTTTCATGCTTTCTCGGGCCCTTTTGTATTTTGGTCCACTACCTGTCTGTAACGCTCTTCTGGAGCCGCTTTTTATTCCAATAAAATGTCCTTTTGTTAAATATATATATACATATATATATATATGTATATGATGGAGTTGCCATGGCAGTAGGCGGCTGGAGCGAGCCCGCCCCGGTCGGGCGCCCCCCTCCTCGCCACTCCGGCCTCTGCCCCGGCCGGCATATGGTAGGTTGGCTGGCCTGTTGGCCTCCCAGGCCCGGCCACGCCCATCGGCGTCTTCGCCCCCCTCGGTGGCTGCGCCTAGCCCTCCTCCCCTGGCTGGTCGTGAGGCGCCTGGCCCACCTCCCCGTGGAGCCCCCCTCCTCAGCCCGTCGGCTCCCCGCCGCGTGGCCACCCCATCTTCACACGCCCTTTCCTCCCTCTTCCCCGTCGGCGCCGCCGCCAGACTCGTCGTCTACGGCACAACCGTGCCTCTGCGCCGGCTGCTCCGCCTGGTGCGCCCGCTCAGCCACCACCTCCTCCCGCCGCCCCTCCTGCGGCTCCGCCGGGCGCGTCTCCCCGTCCGTCCCCCCACTCCCCGGCGCCTCCCCCCCCCCGCACCTCCTCTCTCGTGGCCGGTGCCCCCCGCCGCAGCGGCAGTCCCCACCGCAGTAGCGCCTACACTCTCGTGGTCGGAGCTTCCCTCCCCAGCGGCGCCTCATCCCTCCTGGACGGCGTCTCTGTAACACCCATATTCTGAATATGTATTTTGTCAAGCTTACATGTATTTCAGATCTGTATTTATTTTTTCGGATTTTGGCATGTACTTGTAATTGGCTTGACTTGCAGATTTTGGTTCTCGTAACTGGTTTTACCTGGCTTGGTTTATTTTGTGGAGGAGAATTGGTTTGGTTTGGTTTGGTTTGGTTTAATATGCATGGAACACTTTAACCTATAATCCACCCTCAACCAACACAACCCACCCTTATAATATCTCCACCAACCTTCTCTCTCTTCATTATTCTCTCATTTATTTCTCCATCTTCTTCTTCCTTCCTCTACACAACACCAACACCCCTTAGGCAAGTGCAACTTGCTTCCATAAGAGAGCCCATTTTTATTGTTCCATTAGCTTCTCCTCATGTTTCTAAGACACATTAGAACTTGTCATTTTCCATTTTGAGGCTTTGATTTTTGTAGATCTAGAAATTAATTATTTTTAGATTTTGGTGGTTTTGATCTATCAAACTTTTTTGTTTTTAAGTTTTGATGGTTCCATGTTGTAGAAAATTTTATTCTACCCAAGTTTGACCTTTGAAAAGTTAGATTTGGACTTATTTTGACCAAGTTATGGACTTTTGAAGTTTTAGGTTCAAACCATGGAGTTCTTGCTGTTTTGGAGAAGACAGTGAGCAGTACACGAGCTTTTTAGCTTGCGCCACTGAGCTGCGCACGCTCTTTAGCGTAGCGCAGTCTCCCTCATACACTGCCTTTTGGAAGCGTATGTCTTGTATACGCTGACTTGGGTGACAAGGAGTCGTATGGACCTCATACGCTGCCTTTTGGAAGCGTATGTCTTGCATACGCTGACTGAGCGTATGCTGACTTGAGCGTATGCTGCCTGAGCGTATGCTGACCTGAGCGTATGTTGACCTGAGCGTATGATGACTGACCGTACGCTGACTGAGCGTATGCTGCCTGAGCGTATGCTGACCTGAGCATATGCTGCCTGAGCGTATGCTGACCTGAGCGTATGATGACTGACCGTACGCTGACTGAGCGTATGCTGCCTGAGCGTATGCTGACCTGAGCATATGCTGCCTGAGCGTATGCTGACCTGAGCGTATGCTGACCTGAGCGTATGCTGACTGAGCGTATGTTGACCTGAGCGTATGCTGACTGAGCGTATGCTGCCTGAGCGTATGCTGACTGAGCGTATGCTGACTGAGCGTACGCTGACTGAGCATATGCTGCCTGAGCGTATGCTGCCTGAGCGTATGCTGACTGAGCGTATGCTGACTATGGTGAGATGGATTCTATTTCATTATACGTAGCTGGCTATGTCTGCCTCCGCTCTCCAGTATTCTGGTTCTGGGGCGTGATATGGTTTAAGTGGTAGCCCATGCATGTCTTGTCAATAAAGAAATGTGAGGGTTTACCGTATAGATGTCTCAATCTGTACTCGCCTTTGATCTCCACTCGTATCTTCTTATCTCCTTAAATTCCTGACTTGATAATATACTTGCATCATTGTTCTATCCTGGTCCTTCCTTAATATTTCCGATGTCATTGCTTTAGTGGCATCATTCCTGTTGATCAGCCAGAAGGAGTTCGGCCGGCAGACCAGCAACAGCAAAAAGATCAAGATCAGTCCTCAGCAGCCGCCTCCCGAGCCATGCCTTCTGGAGAACCAATGCCCCCAGTCCAGCCAGTTCAGCCAGCAGGGTCAGAGGATGGGGTCTTGATAGGGCTCATCCGTGAGTTGCTTGCATCTCAGGACCGTCGAGGTGATGCCTTGCAGCAAGCAGTACAAGATGATATGAGCGAAAGTGGTCCTCGAGGGAACAGTACGGTCAACAATTTCAAGCGCCTGAACCCTCCCTTCTTCGATGGCAGTGAGGATGCTATTGCTGCAGATGCCTGGCTACAGGACATTGAAGTTATCTTAGAGGCAGCCAGGACTCCTGAAGCAGAGAAGGTGGCGGTGGTGCGCCTGCAGTTACTAGACCTAGCCCACAGCTGGTGGGCTATGCAAGCAACAAGTTTGGGTACGCCTGTCATGTGGGCGGTATTCAGTGATATGTTCCAGACCAAGTACTTCGATACAGTGGCTAGATATGACCTGCAGGCCAGGTTTAGTAATCTCAGGCAAATGAGCAGGACGGTCGATGGATATGCGGCCGAGTTTTCAAGGTTGAGTCAGTTTGCTCCCACCTTGGTGGCAACCGAGCTAGACAAAGCACAGCGATTTTAGCAGGGGCTCCACTTGGAGATCATATTGGCAGTAGAGCAGTTCGAGCACAGAACTTTTGATGCCGTCTTGCGAGCTACGATGAGGCATGAGTACACTTCCCGAAGGATAGCAGACCGGACCGGAGGTCGGAAGCGGTATCACGACCAGATGAACCAATCCTCAGCATCGGCCCCAGCAGCTAGGGCCTTGACCATTGGAGCTACAAGGACAGATTCGGTTTCCTCCTTACAGCATCTCGCCCCGACCTATCCCTAGCAGCAGAAGCAGAAGCGGCCTTTCACAACGGGTTGTTCTCATTGCGGAAAGCCCGGACATGTTGTTACTGAGTGCCGTAGAGCACAGGGATTGTGCTTGGTTTGTGGTTCGCCAGGCCACATGATAGGATCTTGTCCGTTCAGAAACAGATCATCGTCGACAGTAACTAGTCCCTCGGTTATGGGACCAGCACCAGCACCAACACCAGCACCAGAACCAGCTCCAGTTCACCAACCCCAGCAGCTCCCGTTCCCGGGTCCATTGTCGTCTCAGGCCCAGGCCTTCCAGCAACAGAGGCCTCAGCAGTTCGCCCTGGCCCAGGCCCAGATCCAGAATCGACAGAAAGGTATCTGTGTCCTATTGTCTTGCTTTCTGCCGTTGTTATGCGGGACACGTGTCATGTTTCATGTGTCCTAATTACAACGGTATATCCCGGGCCCGAGCCATATCCTAGATCATTCGAAAAAGGTTATTGGTACCAACCTTTTCGTGTGAGGAGAGGCTCGTGTCCCTGTTTGACCAAAGAGAGAGACCTCAAGCACAAGACTATCAGTTTAGTTCATGTGGCTTGAGTTCATCGCTCCTTGGGAGAGTCAAACATGGGAGTGTGAGGATGACATCTGATCACGTTATCCCTACCTGTTTGACTCGTAAGGTATAATGTCTTCCTTATGCCTTATGCTTTTCCATCCCTTGCTTGTATGTATGATTGTTTGATTGTTTGCTTAGTGTAGTCTTGGGGATAGTATAGTTAGCTTTTACATATCTAACTCCTTGATTAAATTTTGAGGACGGAATTCTTTTAAGGTGGGTAGAGTTGTAACACCCATATTCTGAATATGTATTTTGTCAAGCTTGCATGTATTTCAGATCTGTATTTATTTTCTCGAATTTTGGCATGTACTTGTAATTGGCTTGACTTGCAGATTTTGGTTCTCGTAACTGGATTTTACCTGGCTTGGTTTATTTTGTGGAGGAGAATTGGTTTGGTTTGGTTTGGTTTGGTTTAATATGCATGGAATACTTTAACCTATACTCCACCCTCAACCAATACAACCCACCCTTATAATATCTCCACCAACCTTCTCTCTCTTCAATATTCTCTCATTTATTTCTCCATCTTCTTCTTCCTTCCTCTACATAACACCAACACCCCTTAGGCAAGTGCAACTTGCTTCCATAAGAGAGCCTATTTTTATTGTTCCATTAGCTTCTCCTCATGTTTCTAAGACACATTAGAACTTGTCATTTTCCATTTTGAGGCTTTGATTTTTGTAGATCTAGAAATTAATTATTTTTAGATTTTGGTGGTTTTGATCTATCAAACTTCTTTGTTTTTAAGTTTTGATGGTTCCATGTTGTAGAGAATTTTATTCTACCCAATTTTGACCTTTGAAAAGTTGGATTTGGACTTGTTTTGACCAAGTTATGGACTTTTGAAGTTTTAGGTTCAAACCATAGAGTTTTTGCTGTTTTGGAGAAGACAGTGAGCAGTGCGCGAGCTTTTTAGCTTGCGCCACTGAGCTGCGCGTGCTCTTTAGCGCAGCGCAGTCTACCTCATACGCTGTCTTTTGGAAGCGTATGTCTTGCATACGCTGACTTGGGTGACAAGGAGTCGTATGGACCTCATACGCTGCCTTTTGGAAGCGTATGTCTTGCATACGCTGACTGAGCGTATGCTGACCTGAGCGTATGCTGCCTGAGCGTATGATGACCTGAGCGTATGTTGACCTGAGCGTATGCTGACTGAGCGTACGCTGACTGAGCATACGCTGACTGAGCGTATGCTGCCTGAGCGTATGCTGACCTGAGCATATGCTGCCTGAGCGTATGCTGACCTGAGCGTATGCTGACCTGAGCGTATGCTGACTGAGCGTATGTTGACCTGAGCGTATGCTGACTGAGCGTATGTTGCCTGAGCATATGCTGACTGAGCGTACGCTGACTGAGCGTATGCTGCCTGAGCGTATGCTGACTGAGCGTATGCTGACCTGAGCGTATGTTGACCTGAGCGTATGCTGACCTGAGCGTAGCCTGACCTGAGCGCAGTCTGACTTAGGCACAACTGGACCTGACCCTACTTACCCTGGATCTCCTATAGCCCTGTATATTGATATTTTATTAGATATTTAATGTCTATTTTATATCCTTACGCCTTTTGTCATGAACTTGATAATTCTGAATTTATTTATTTATTACGTTTGGAATGATAATTGATCATGATAATGCTTGATAGTGGCCCGCCGTGGTGCACTCTTGACTTGATAACTTGACCTGCTACCCATGACATGGCAGTGATCCGTAGTGGTGCACTCTTGACAAGTACCCTGATAATGCTTGATAGTGGTCCGTCGTGGCACACTCTTGGTAAGTAATTATGATAATGATAGTGGCCCGTCGTGGTGCACTCTTGACAAATCAACTCCTTAGCCTGGACACCGTAGATGATTGTGCTTGTATAAACTACTAGTCCGGTTGTGTCTTGCATCATGTCTAGGGCATGATCCCTGAGTACCACGGTCAGGGATTCATACTGAATCTGGCTAGGTTAATGACTAGATTGATCAAATAGTTCATGGAGAATTTCCCAGTTACCTGTTGCCCCCTTGGGTCCCGGCCTTATATATATATATACATAGGATTTGTTGCTATCCGTCGAGATGAGCGCACTTTCAGTCCGCCGTCGAGTGTGGTACCTTAGGACACATGTATCTTACTACAATGTGTCTACTATATCCTGCTATCTTTTCCCTTTCTTGCTGGGATCACTCAGGTAGTAACAAACAGGTAATCGGACTTGGGATTCTCATTGCATCTTGCTAGTAACTAGGCCTGTGATAACCCTAGTTAGTTAAAGTAGCAAGCCGTATTTATTGCTTGGCCGTGATTGATTGGATGGAGTCTAGTCCAGCTTTGTCTCGTCCTGATTCTGTACCATTTCTGGCATGACATGATTACTCGTGCTTTATCTTAATTCTATATCATGAATAATTGCATGACCAGATTTCTTACCTTGTCGATAAATAGTGGGAGAAACCAAGTTCTGTTCAGACGAAGGGTTACAACCTCGGTCCTTGTTTGGTTTACGGGTTGTAACCTGGTTATCTGAATAGTCCCATGGTTATCTCATCGTATATCATCCTGTCATGCTCTTCCATATGTTCTGTCTTTTATCGATTCTGTATAAGATTGTCTTTTATATTCACCTATCATGCTTTTTCTTAAATTACTGTCTCTTATTATGTAATTATATTATTGTGCTAATTGCTGGTTTTAGTTCTTAAGTGAAGCCTCCTTTGTGGCACTTGCTCTTTCTGGGGTCTGACCCAGCTGGTTTTGTATGGCCAGATACCGGAGCAGCAGCAAAGGATCTACCTGCCTTCCAGCCACATGGTGACCACTAGAGGGAATCCTGGCAACGAGTGGGTTATTTTGGCTCTCCCACTCTATTGTACATTTTCATTTTGAGGCGTTTAGCCGACGAGCACTTGTTAGCTCGATGCACTTTACTTCTGCCTGCCTACGGGCTGTAATCATGATTGGCAACTCGAGGTTGATCATGTATGACTTAACTCTTGCTAGTCCTTACATTTTGTACGACTAGCTTCATGATCATCTGGATATGTAATGTTTGGGATGCCTTACAATTGTATATTTGGTGATCTGATATCTTGTGATTATTACTAGTTGGTTGAGATTGAGACAATAGGATAATTTATGACCTTAAGAGACTGATGGCTTGTAGATAAACCCTCACATATCTAGACAGCCGTGACCGTATGGTGAGATGGATTCCATTTCATTATAC
>JANAVB010023800.1:20995615-21100615 GCA_029216955.1 Iris pallida | reverse complement strand
CTGGAGAGATGGATTGGGGACAGCTTGATTCCGAGTCTTTCGGAGACACCCAGAGATAGTAGGATCAGAGACCTGTGGAACTCCATTACCGACGACTAGAACTGGGACAAGATTCGCGAATGGTCTGATAACAAAATGGTAGACAGCATCCGCCTGCATGGACTGAGCCACGGTCGCGATGCCAACGCACTGAGGTGGACACTAGAGGCATCCGGGACATTTTCGGTGAGGTCGGCAAGAATCGCTGTCTAAGGGATCGGGCAGCCGCATCATATCTTGGTGCGCTATTGGCATACGTGCATCCCTAAGAAGTGGTTTTTCCTCATGTGGAGAGTCATTAGAAAGAAACTGCTGACCGACGAGATCCTAAACACCATTGGGATTAGCTTTGCGTCAGCCTGCAATTGCTGCTCTGACCATCGGATGGAGACTATCGACCACATCTTCTGTCATGGGAGCCTGCCAGGCAGTATCTGGAGGACCCTTAACCAGCACTACAATATTGATCCAGGGGGTGGACGCTTCCACGATCTGGCGGCCTCCTGGGGCTCGGCCTCCCACGACCACCAGATCGTCGCAGCGGCCGCCACGTGGGCAATTTGGAAGAATCGCAACAAGGCGAGATACGAGGGTCACCAATATTCAGCCGACCAGCTCATTCAGGAAGTCTTCCGCCGATGTCGTAAACGGAGCACCCTGTGCTCCCACAGTCCGAGAGCATTCTGGTCCTCGATCCACCCCTAGCTCTTGGTGGTCGAGTTGTCTAACCCCCTCTTCGTTCCTTTTTGTGGTATACTTGTATAGGCTTTGTCCTTTTGTGCCTTGTATACGTAGTCTGGCTTCGGCATTTTGAGCCTTGATTAATAAATAGAGGGGTTTTTTTACCATATATATATATATATATATATATATATATATATATATATATATATATATATATAATTTTTGGGAAACCCCCAAAAAAAAAATATATATATATATATAATTTTTGGGAAACCCCCTCCTTTTATTAAAGACGGCTCGAAAACCGAAGCCGAGACACGTATACAAGGAGCAAAATGACGAAGCCTATACAAGTATACCACAAAAAGAAAGAGGGGGGCGAAACAACTGCCAGAAACTAAGGAGGGAGGACAGACCAGAATATTCTCGAACCGTGGGAGCACAACGTGCTCCTCTTGCGGCATTGGCAGAAAACCTCCCGAGCGAGCTGGTCGGCAGAGTATTGGTGACCTTCGTATCTCGCCTTGTTGCGATTCTTCCAAATCACCCATGTAGCAGCCGCTGCGACAATCTGGTGGCCATGGAAGGCGGAACCCCAAGAGGCCGCTAGATCGTGGAAGCGTTCGTCGCCCGGATCAATATTGAATAACTGGTTAAGGGTCCTCCAAATACCGTCTGGAAGGGTCCCCTGACAGAATGTGTGGTCGATAGTCTCCATCTGACGCTCAGAGCAGCAGGTGCATGCAGAAGCTAAGCTGATCCTGATGGTGTTGAGGATGTCGTCTATGGGTAACTTCATTCTAATGGCTCTCCACATTAGGAAGGACCACTTCTTGGGGATGCATGTTTACCAATAGTGCGCAATGGGAGTGTGCTGTTGTCCATTACCCTAGATGGCGCATCTCGCCGACCTCACTGAAAAGGCCTCCGACGCTTCCAGAATCCACCTCAGCTCGTCTGCCTCGTCTCTAATGCGTAATCCGCTTGCGCGAATGCTGTCCACCGCTTCATTATCGAACCATTCACGAATCTGATCCCACTTCCAGTCTTCGTTGGTGGGGTTCCACAAGTCTCTGATCTTGCTGCCTCTCGGGACCTCCGTGCGACAATCCATCTCTCCAGGAATGGGTCCGAATCACCCGTACCCAAATGAAGTCTCATTGCAGGCTCTGCAAGGTCTCGGCCAATGAGGATGCGACGCCATGCCTCTGAGGATATGCAGTTAGAAGTGGCCAAAGAAGGGTGGGTGTGTTTGAAGTACCTGGCTTTCAAAAACCTGCTCCATAAGTTATTTGTCGTGCGCAGTTTCCACCACAATTTTATCGAAAAGGCTTTAATAATGTGAGTGAGTTTGGTGAAACCCAAACCCCCTTCGCCGGTAGGGTGAGCCATAGAGTTCCAGCTGGCCCAGTGATGCTTATCAAGGCCGTTGTTGTGCCCCCAAAAGAAATTACAAAAGATCTATTCGATCAAAGACAGGACTATCTTGGGCGGCGAGTAAGCGGCCAGAGTATGAATGGGGATGGAGGTGAGAACGTGGTTGATGAGTATCATCTTGTCGCCAAGAGATAACGTAGCATTGTGCCACCCCGCTAGCTTCTTCCTGATTCTATTGGACAAGTCCTCGAATAGGGCCACGTTGGATTTCCTGTACGCTAGAGGGCAGCCAAGATAGTTGAACGGAGGGTGGGCAATGAAGAAGGATGTTAAGTTGGAGAGATTGATGACATGCTCTCTATTAGTCTTGTAGTGGGCGTAGATCACGCTCTTAGAGTGGTTGATCTTCTGGCCTTAGCATCTAGAGTACCGCTGTAGTGTGTTGTGGACCACTGCCACCGCTCCTTCATCTTCGGAAGAGAAGATAAGTAAATCGTCTGCAAAGGCCAGATGTGTGATGATAGGGCACCCGTTGGAAGTGTGATAGTGCTGAAAGTTGGGGGTGTTGACCATGTTGTTAAGGTTCCTGCTCAGGGCGTCAGCAGCAATTATGAAGACCATGGCAGATAGAGGGTCGCCTTGTCTGACCCCGCGGTAGGATTTGAAGAACCCTTCGGCCTGGCTATTGATGACCATCGAAAACCAGGAATTGCTGATAGATCTCCAAACGATGTTGGTCCAATATTCCGAGAACCCGAAAGCTCTAAAAACCTATATGATAAACTGCCAGTCCAGCCTGTCATATGCCTTCTCCATGTCAATTTTGACAGCGATGTTGCCCCCTCTAGCAGGGAATTTCATGCAGGTGATTAACTCTTGAGCCAGCATAATATTGTCCTTGATGTTCCTTCCACGGACAAACCTGCTTTGCTCCTCCGATATGATCTTGGGTAGAATTTCTGCCATTCTCGTCGTGGTGACCTTGGATATGATCATGTTGATGAAGTTGCAAAGACTGATAGGACGAAAGTCGCAGAAGGACTCCGGGTCATCTTTTTTCGGGATAAGGATGAGATTGGCTCTAGAAATGGCTTTGGGGTAAATAGTACCTTCGAAGAAGGCGACGGCTGCTTCGGTAATGTCCTGTTTGATAATGTCCCAGCAAGTACGAAAGAAAACCCCCAAAAAGCTGTTCGATCCTGGCGCACTGTGTTCATTCAGAAACCACACTATATCCTTGACTTCCTGTATAGTGGGGGAACTTTCCAGCTGGGCGTTGTCAGTGTCGTTAATGAGGAGTAGGATTTTGTCAAGGAATGACCTATCTTTATAAACAGTCTCTTTGGAGAATAATTTGGAATAGAAGTCCGTGGCTGCCACTTGGATACTTCTATGCTCAGTAATGATGTTCTCGTTGTCGTCTGCCATCCGGTGAATCGATAGCTTCTGTCTGCGACCGTGAACACAGACATGAAAATACGGCGAGTTTTTATCCCCCTCGCTGTCCCATTTCAACCTCGCTTTCTGCTTTCGAAAATCAGTCTCCACTTTATTCCTGAATTTAAGCATAGCCTTGGTGAGGTTGAGAGCACTCCTGGCCGCAACTGAGGTATCCGTGACGACCAAATTTTTGGCTCGGGTGACGTCGTCCTCTACGACCCGAACGGCTTAAAAGATGTCCCCGTAGGCAAGTTTCCTCCAGCTGGACAAGGCTCTCCTTGTGGCCTTAAGCCTGTTGCTAACCCTGACTAGGGGGTTGAGCAATTCCTCACGATTCCAAGCTTTCGCGACGATGCCCCAAAATTGGGGGTGCTCGGTCCAGAAGTCAAGGAATTGGAAGTTCTTTTTGGATGAATGAGTGTTGTTATTGATCTCCACCAGCAGCGGAGCATGGTCGTATTCCGTGGAGTTTAGGTGGGACAGGTTGGTAATGACCCCCATTTCGTGCCAGAAGGCGTTCGTGAGGGCCCGGTCGAGTCTGGAGTATTGACGACGGTTCCCCTCCCGCATGTTGCACCATGTGAATATATTGCTAGTGAACTGGAGAGAGGTTAAATGGGCATTGAAGATGAAGTTGTTTAAGTCTTGCATGACAGGAATGGTAGTAGGGCGACCTCCGAATTTTTCAGAGCTGCTGGTGATCGCATTGAAGTCCCCAATGCAAAGCCACGAAGAGTTGGCGTGGTGGTGATGGATGTCGAGGAGGTCGTTCCAGAGGTGTTTTTTGTCCGCGATATCGCAACTGCCATGGACCGCAGATAGGATGGCACGTTTAGGAAGGCTGGGATGATCAAACCAGCAGGAAATGGCCTGCTTGGAGTCCTGGATGACTCCAAAATTGACGTCTTTCGTGCACAGGATCCAAATGTCGTATCTTTCTGCTATGGCCGATGGAAGACCCAATTGCAGCTGGATAAATTTTATTCTTTTGGGCGGGATTTTCGGTTCTAGGATAATGAGGATGTCAATCTTGTAGATTTTCTGCAGACTGGTGATTCTTCTTAATGTAGGTTTGTTCGCCAGACCACGAACGTTCCAGGATAGGAAGTTAAGCATTAATGGCTTTGTGGGGTTTTTTTTTGTTTCGCTTTGTGGTGGATCTGGTTTGAATGGTAGAGGGACCATGAATTGGGTCGGCCCCGTTCGAGGTTGATGGTCCGGCCTCGGTCGAGGCGGGGTAATCGTTGCAAGTTTGGACCGGAAGGTCCGGGATCTGGCTGACTGTTTTCCCGGCGGAATCCAGGATAGGGTTCACGGGGGGAGGGATAGTGATGGAGTCACTAGTACTCCCTGCCGGCAGAATAGTAGGTTGGAGAGGGAAACCCGCGGCTTGGACCTGTAGACCTCTACGAACTTGATCCGGCCCCAGAATAGCTAGGGCTTGAACCACAGAGACTTCATTGGTGTGTTGGATGTCAACTTCGATGATCTCGGTGACCTGTGCCCCGATGTCCGAATAGAGGGGATTCTCGGTGAGCGCGAGTTCGGCTGGAGGAGAAGCTGCCTTCGAAGTGGGTTCCTCGTCTTCCCACTCAAGAGCGTCGAACTGGTTGGTGAGGGTGATTGCTTGGGTGTCGAAGGGGATCAATGCTTTGCTGGGTGATTCGATCGAGGCTAGAGAGCCATCACTGGAGCCAAATCGCGTGTGCGAGTTCGGACGAGGTAGGATGGGTGGCAAGGGTTTCCTCCCCTCCATTGGCCTGCTGTCTTTCCGGGGATGTTTCTTCTTAAGTTCAGGGTGTAGGCAGTGGCAGTGCTTAATGAGATGACCTCTTAGATGACAATGGTTACAGAACAAGATGTGATTGTCATAGAGGATTTGTTGAGTGTGGGTTTGGTTGCCCAATTTGATAGTGATGAAGTTGGAAGGTTCGGAGGTGAGGTCGAGCTCCACACAGATTTTAGGATAGTGTGCCTTGGTGAGGTTGCTTGTCGCTTGGGCTGAGGCCATCATCGTAGGTACAGCTATCCATAATATGTATATCATCATCAAATATGAAAGTTAATCTATACATCAAAGTCCTAAATCATCACTGATCTCTGTGTAGCATCTATGCCAACTATCACTACCATCTTATCCTGTAAGCCATAAAAGCCATGGTAGAAGTCGTCTATCACCTGCAACGTATCCTGTCATGAAAGGAGCAAAATACACCCTACGAATGAATATGTACAACTGTAATGCAACAATAATGGTACGATCTATCCTTGTAACCGGACAATAGTACAATAACTAAAACAATAAACAATCAATCAATACAATAGTGAATGAAATATTAATCAACAAGTGATCGGCTAGTAAGTAAAATAGAACAATAGAATGAGGTACGGCTTAACCACACGTGCACGATGTGTGATAAAGCTATCAACAATATTCCACTAAGGGAGTTTGATCACATGCAAATTAAATATTTTTCCAAATCTTCGACACACAAACAATCATTCAATAAACAATAAGTACATTATGGGAACAATAAGTACAATCAATATCAGTAACTCTGTGTCGACCAAGTGTCCAATATGAAATGCAAAATAGTAATACAAAAAAAGTCCAAAATGTAGTTTACTTGCCTTTACCGCAATGGGTATTGGGTTGCTCTAAGCCACCTAGAAAATAATGAGATGAATATTAGAGTCCATTTCAATCCAAAAAATCTTTCTAATTTCTTATAAACCATTTAGGAAGTTCTAAACACTTAACTAATTAACTAAATTTAACTTGTTAACTAATTAACTAACTAATTATTAACTAGCTAATAAACTAATTAATAAACTAAATAATGAAACTGCAAATAAACTAATTAACTAGTCTATTTTATAACTAAATTAGCTAACTAATTAATAATTTCTGCTAAACTATTAGGCTTGTACCACACATTAAGCCTAGCCCAGCAACTACTTTTTTTCTTTCCTTTGCTGTTGGCATGCTCGCCCCAGGCCCGATGCAACTCCCTTTTCCATTCAATTTTAGTTTCTTTTTTCGGCCCGCAGGCCCGACATGTGAACACGGCCTTGCCATTCATCCAAACCTATAAAGAGTGTGAAAGAAAAAGAAAGAACAAAAGAAAAAAAATGAAGAAGAAAATGAAGAAGAAGAAGTGGATCAGGAAGAAGAAGAAGGAGATGAAGAAGAAGAAGAAGCTGAAGGAGAAAAAGATGGTGGAAGTAGTGCTCACCTTCTAGAGTGGTACGTGGCGGCACAGCTACTATCCGAAGTTAGGAAACAGATCCAGCAGTCGTGATCTAGTCGCCACGACGAGACCAGTTGCTGGGGTGAAAGCGCAAAGGCTGACCATAGAAGGCTTGGCCGGAGTGGAGTCGAGCAAGCTGGAGCCACGCGTCGGCTGTGGGTGTTCATGGAGGAGGTAGCCATAACTATGGTCTCGATCAGATCTGACATTGACCAAGGAAATATCATCGCCACTATCAAGACGGTGGTCCCGGCATGTAGGACTGGTGATGTTGATAAAGGAATTAGGCGGAGCTCGACGTCTCCGATGGTGGCGAGGTTCATGATGTTGAATTAGGAAGGGATCCACGACAGTCCGATCATAATGGCACAGATTTGGTCGAGATGGCCCATATAGGTATCAGCACGAGGAAGGATTTCAGCCGCTTCGAGCTCTGCTGTGACTCATTAGTGGCTCTGAGGCGCGACAGCTTAGGAAGTCAATCGACTCATTGGTAGCAACGGAGATCTTGAGGCAGATGAGGCGTCGGAAGGAGATCGATGAGAGAAACGGATCAACCATGGCCTCACTTGGTGAACTCCTAGTTGGAGGTGAGATTGGGAACGCTGGGTTGGCGTTGGTCAGATCTGGGCTAGCGGCGCTAGGGTTCCGAGGTTCGCCGGAGAAATTAAGGTCTTGACGAATCCAATGGCTAGAGGTGGTGCTCCAGTCAGTAGAGATCTATCCGACACAGTGACACAACGAGAAGAAATTAGGGTTAGGGCTTGGAAATGTGTCCATATCGTATGGACACAGACACAGAGTTGGGGTTGGTGTCGATGTAATCGTGTCCTCGGGGTCGGACCTTGGGACACGGGGAATCTGTGTGATTTATGAAATTTTTTGGAATCAGGGACGTGTCGAAGACGAAAAAGTTGTAATTATAATGGCTAGAGTCCAATCAAATTTGAATGGACAGGCCGATGCGGCAAGATATGATCATTAGAACTAGATGGAGGAAGGAATGATTAGAGCTAATGGTGATTAAAGCTATTTATAGATACTATTACGAATAATCTAGACCTAAGTAGCATATTCCAAAAAGAATGTTTTCTAGGTTATTTTAAAGAATATTCTCTAGGAATATGCTAGATTCTATAGAATATTCTTTGGGGGTTAATTAACACTAATCTATGATTAATTAGAGGGCTTCTACTGGGTTCCCACTTATCACCTACATTAAGCATGACATACAACTAAATACTAAATGCCACTTCACCCCTAGGAATTTACCAAATCTCTACTCCTTCTCCATAATTCACTTAATTACCCTTTTCTCTAAATAATTACCAAAATGCCACTTATTCCATAATGCCTAGAATAATAATTACAAATATTATGAATTCAAAATAATAACATACGAAATTGAGAACAAGGGGTTACACGTAAGTGCATGCTTGAGGGGTTCCGTAGAATAGGTTTGGCGTTGAGTGTGTACCAGCTGGCCAAGCCACGTGTCTAGTCTTAAGTATTTTGGGAATGGGACGTGGCATAGTTTTTATGGTGTCCTATGCAGGCCAGTTTATCGCCTCGGTTACGTTATAGTACCGATGCGAGCCTATAATTAGGTTTATCTATGTTAGGATCTCATCCACTTGTTGAATATTGTCCTGACCATCTTTTCATATTATCATCTTAAATTATCTTTAAATCTATTTGTTTCCTATACTTCCTAATAGAAATATTTCTCTTCCTAAGAGATGATATTACGGAGGGACGTATGGCTTTTGATGTCACACCAGCATCTGACACTATGCCTAGTGACGATAGTATAACACCCCAGTCCCAAAATACGTAGCACTAGGAACGTAGCATGCCAGCTGTATGTATACGAGATTTAATCCAATATATGGAAAAATCTCGAACACACACATAAGCTGTAATATGATTAAATAATCTTAATAATAAACAGTCTCATGTAATTCTAAATGTCATCCACAATAGTAATTAAAAGAAATAGTTCATCATGAATCAAATAAAAGTAAAAAAATAGTCGACAGTCGGGTGGAGACAAATCTAATACCAAGCACTAAACCAAACTAGAAAGAGAAACAGAGTCCAACCTCCAAATAAACAGATAAAAGAAATGTCAGCTAAATAGGCTCTTCAACCTAATAAAAACTGATACAATCAGAAGGTAATATCCTCTCGCTCGAGAATAATGAGTCTGGACTAGAGCCATTTTCCTGTGGAAAGTCCTGTCCGTCTATACCTGGAGAGATCACCAGGTCCTCAGAGGGACGTAACAAGATACATAAAAACATGTCATATAACTGAATAAAAACTGCTCATTAATAATCAGAATCACAAGTTTTCTAATATTCGATCTTCGAAATAGTTCACCACCCCCACAACCAAACAAGGACAGGAGGTGGCATCCAATTTGGTGATGAAATACTTTTCGTGCCATAACCCGATGTAGAATTCGGATCACAACATGGGTCAATATTTTATCATCGAAGCAGTGAACCACACCTACAACCAAACATGGACAAGATGTGGCACACTAGATAATGAAAAAATACTGCCATGGTCAGGTATAAGTCCACAAAACATATAAAATGTACATATATCTAAACGGATAAGGTCACCTAACCATTCTATATAAATATGTAAGTCAAGAACAACCTTCAATGCATGGGCACTCTGGCTATATGGAATTGGTATAGTCCCCTCTCTAGGCACTAGGGGCCTAAGAGCATAACGTTCAGTGAAACGACAACGGCCGTCAGTAACAATGTAAGAGCATGATATTCAGCAGAACGACAGTAGCTATCAATAAAAAGGTAAGAGCATAACGCTTCGTAGAACGACAGTGGTCGTTAGTAACAGTCGGGGTAATCTTACCTGCATCTTCGACGGAGCTCACGGGTTACAAAAAGAAACGTGCATACCTGGCCCATAGTTAAAGAACTGTCCTCCCTACCCTATGCCTATCTATGTTGTATCCACAACACGTATAACCTTTATTAACTGCTAAGTAAAACTGCTCATGCAAATACTATTAGCAGTTATCCTATCGCACGACTTATACGTACCGATGGCCAATCGATACACAAGTTCGAGATCTATATGCGACTCGTGACTCATGGTATGCATGTGTCAAGGCCAATGAATGTAACAAAAACAAAGAATTGTCTCTTAAATATAGGTCAAATGTGCATAGAAATAAATAAGTAACAAAATAGAACTAAATAATATATTTGTATCTAAATACGATTTGGAAGAACAATTTTATATTACAGAAAAAAAATATATGTAATATAGTGACCTAAAGTAAATAAACATCAATGGCAAGGTATCTTGCCTGGAGGTGGTGTGCATAATGGCAGTATCCAATAACTTAAATTGTCAGATCACTGAAGCTATGAAAGTAGAACCTCCACAAACGTCATCGGATGCAGAAACAGACGTCACCAACATTTTTAGAATAAGAGAAATGTTTAGGATCATTTATCCTAAGTCCAATTCTGGAGTGAGCAAAATTATAATTTTGGGTCAAATAGTGTCCGTCGTTGGACCCACTTTGTCATAACCTATTTTTAATTTTAATATATATATATATATGTATGTCACGTCCCGCTCCCGTAGGAGCGATCGTCCTCGCTAAGGCGTGATGCCGCATGAGCCTAGATTGCGCTCGTGCAAGGCGGGTTCCATAACGGTCGATTACAGTGGCTGCGACGGGGTCGTCGCACAGAAGTCTCAAGCAGAGACATTGGACACGCAGCGGAAATTTAGAATGAAACACAAGTTATTCAAAGAAGCTCTTTATTGATATTGAAACAAAGATTACAAAGATTACAAAGGGCGCAAGGCCAAGATTATAAGTCTCTCGAGCTCACTTTTCTCACATTACAAGTTCACTCTGCTCTCTCTCATCTCTCAATACATGTCTTGAACCAGCGGATGCTTCGGAAGGCGACGTCCATACATTATGTCCCGTATAAGTCTTGACTCCACGCGGCCGCATGTTTCGAATCGCCAAGGAACTCCGTGCCTCGACGCATCCAAGCGAGCTCCACGCCACGAGCTTCTACCTGTGCCTACACATGGAAACTATGTAGGTGTCAGTACTCAACTGTACTGGTGGAATGAGCTCATCGCCTGTAGTGCCCCGTCCCGCTCAGTCAATCGGAGGAAATCGAAATGCCAACGGTGTTCGAACTTAGCATGCAACGACGACTTGAAGACACACCTCGGTCAAGGCGACCGCTCGCTCAGGTGGGGTAGTTTCGGTGAACTTGTCTCATCTTAGCCTTCACATAATAAATAGTATTTTTTCAACTCGCACAAGTAGGCTTGATAATAAAAGAGATGAATCGACATAGCTAAAGGGAATAATTTCGACAGGTAGAATTGAGTTAGAATATAGAAAGGTCCAACGGTCGACTTAGAGTTGGTGCACGGCGTGCTTTGAAAATGGCACTCGGTCCTTCGTCCCGTGGCTTGGGAGAAGGAAAAGTTGGTCTTCGCCACAAGCTAAGAGTTAGCCAAATTCATAGGCGTCGCCCGCATAAATGTTTCATAAAGCGTGCACGGTCTCTTCGTCCAAGGCGTGGCATAGCCTCTGCTCGCCGACAGGTTAAGTTGTATTGCACGGCTTGGGGCATAAGTCTAGGCACCCCAAATAACTTGGTTGTTTAAAGTCGAACGCGTGCACGACACGTTCCCACGGCGCAAGCCTTGACGCAGCCTTTGCTCGTTAAGTTGTTGCGAAGTAAAGTTTGGCAAAGTTATATTGGTCGACCAAAGCATTACAAGTACCGTCCCGCTCTTTCGCGGTTTGTCAAAGTTAGGCAGTCCCACGATCTCAAGGCCCATCGACTTGGGCAGGAGTATCGCGTAGAGCAGGATTGGCTTAAGGCACGATGTACGGACTTAGTATTTAAGGCAAGGACCACATTGATTCAAAGTGAGTTTTGAGAAAGGACTATCAAATAGGCGTTCATGAGTTGAACCAAATGATAGGGTAACAAGGAAAGAATGCTCGCGACCGTGGGTCGTCGAGGGGTCTCAAGGATAGAAGTCTTGAACTTTGTTTTGAAAGAGATGGTAACACTGAAAGAAGGATAACTGTGTGAGATGCCAGTTTGAGTCGAGTCTTGCATGGTCATAGACAACTTGTACAAGATAAAAGAAAGCATTTTCTCGGATCGACAACCTGGGGCCACAGGACCGATCCAGCCTAGAAGGAAACAGGTATAGCTATGCCAGGTAGAGGCAATAGGTATTCGGTGGACTGTCATTGGGGCTCGCTACTTGCTTTGACCGGACCATCCTATACGCCAGCTATGAGTCTAGGATGGCTTGTTCTGCCAGTAACCCGTGTTCATATAGATGTCGGCAAAATGGTGGCTATCCGCACGTATGCCTTTGGAATTGAGTCGAGTCGAAGGTGTATACAAGTTAGAACATGACGCTTAGGTCCTAAGATATGGCTTCAACATAGGCAACATGCTTGGCACAGGGGTGTGGCGTCGAGTCATAAGTCTTGGCATATAAGTTGTATTTGTTGGATCTGAGTTGTCTGGAGTTTAAGTCAGGAACCGCCGTAAGGCAAAGTCGGTCGACACAAGTTCAGAAGTCTTGATTGGGTCAGTTGGTGAGAAAATAGCAAGGGCCGCGAGGCGGCGATATGGTTAAGTCAGATTGAGTGGCGAGGCACAACCTCCGTACGAATTTGTAGCATGGTCACACGAAAATGGAGTCTATCGTGTAGTTGCGTCTATAATTTTGGGCCGTAAGGCAAACACGACTTGATAGGTTAACGTTGTTGGCACGAGAAGGGTCTAGAGGCAAAGTATGAGTTAATATTGTTATTACAAGCACTGGATGGTATTGAAGCCAAGGCGTCTGTCCTAAAACCGATCCTAAGGAAAGAGTAGAAAGACAATCATAAAGGGACTATGTTATACACAAAGTAAATTAACGTGTTTGTTTTGTATGGGTGGGCGAGGAGCTCATTCCACCAGTACAGTTGAGTACTGACACCCACATAGTTTTTATGTGCAGGCACAGGTAGAAGCTCGTGGCACGGAGATCACTTGGATGCGTCAAGGTACGGAGTTCCTTGGCGATTCGAAGCGTACGGTCGCATGGAGTCAAGACTTATATGGGACATAATGTATGGACGTCGCTTTTTGAAGCATCCGCTGGCTCAAGGCTTGTAATTTGAGAGATGAGTGAGCTTGAGTGACTTGTAATCTTGGCCTTGTGCCCCATTGTAACCTTTGTTTCAATATCAATAAAGAGCTTCTTTTGAATAACTTGTGTTTGTTCTAATTTATGCTGCTATTATTCAATGTCTTTGCACGGGACTTTTGTGTGACGACCCCGTTGCAGCCGCTGAAATTAGCCGTTATGGAATCCGTCGTGCACGAGCGCAATCTAGGCTCGTGTGGCATCACGCCTTAGCAAAGACGATCGCTCCTACGGGAGCGGGACGTCACATCGCCCACCCATACAAAACTAACATGTTTGATTTACTTCGTGTAACATAACCCTTTTGATTGTCTTTCTACTCTTGCCTTAGGATTATTTTCGGACCGACGCCTTGGCCTATTTTGTGTCTTTAGATCACCCCGTGCTTGCAACAACAATGTCGACTCAACATCGTTAACCTATCAAGTCGTGCTTGCCTTACGGCTTAAAATCAGAGACGCAACTACGCGATAAGACTCCATTTCCGTGTGACCGTGCTATAAGTCCTTGTTGAGGCCGTGCCTCGCAACTCAATGAGACTCAATCATATCGCCGTCTCGCGGCCCTTTACTACTAAATCCTCATCTGACCCAATCAAGACTTGTGGGTTAAGTGTCACTCGACCGACTTTACCTTGCAGCATTTCTGACTTAAACTCAAGACAACTCACATCCAAACTATGTAACTTACATGCCGACAACATAAGACTCGACACCACATCTCGTGCCGAAGCACGTCGCCTATGTTGCAACCAAATCTTAGGCCCAACATTTTGTGTTCCAACTATACTCACACATTCAACTCGACTTTCTTGACATACTACACTCAATACTCGACTCAATCCAAAGGCATATACGTGGATTGCCGCCCATGCCGACTCATTTATATGAGGTCACTAGCATAACAAGCTATACCTGGACTCATAGCTTACGGTTGGTCGGGACCCTTCCTGCCAAAGGTAGCTAGCTCTCTGGAAGTCTCCGACTAACCCGGTGCTATCGATTCAGCACAGCTATCACCGTGTTTCCTTTCTTGGCCGAAATGGTCCCATGGCCCTGGGTTGCCGTTACGGGAAAACTCTACCTTGTCGACAAGTTATCCAATGACCATGCAAGACCCGACTCAAACTGACGTCTCACACAGTCATTCTTCCTTCAGTGTTACCCTCTCTTTCAAAACCACGTTCAAGACTTCTATCCTTGAGACCCCTCGACGACCCACGGTCGCGAGCATTCTTTCCATGTTACCATATCATTTTATTCAACTCAATGCCTATTGATAGTCCTTTCACCAAAAATCATTAAATCAACCGTAGTTCATGCCTTAAACACTAAGTCCGTACATCGTGCCTCAAATCGACTTCCGTTCTATGTGACGCTATCGCCCAATTCATACTTTATATGACGGGCCTTGAGACCGTAAGACTATGTGGTTATACCCAACCGTAGAACTCATAGGACCGTGCTTGCTACCACTCCAATAGCCTAACATAACTTGCCTGACTTAAACGTACAACGACTCGACGAACAAAGGCTGCGTCAAGCCTCGCATTGCAGAAACGTGCCGCGCATGCGTTCGACTTCTGAACGACCAAGTCATTTGGGTGCCTAGACTTATATCATAAGCCGTGCAACGCAACTTAACTCATGGGGCAAGCCAAGGCTATGCCAAGCCTTGGACGATAGGACCGTGCATGCTTTATGAAGCATTTATGCGGGCAATGCCTATGACTTAGGCTACGTTCATAACTTCGTCTACTCGTCCAACTTTCCTTCTTCCAAGCCACGGGACGAAGGATCGAGTGTCATTTTCAAAGCACGCCGTGCACCAACTCTAAGACGATCGTTGACCTTTCCATATTCTAACTCAATTCGACCCATCAGAATTATTCCCTTATCTATGTTGAATCGTCTCTTTTATTATCAAGCCTACTTATGCAAGTTGAAAACATGCGATTTATTATGTGAAGGCTAAGATGAGGTAAGTTTACCGAAACTACCCCACCTGAGCGAGCGGTCGCCTCGACCAAGCAATGTCTTTGAGCAGCCGTTGCAAGGCTAAGTCCGAACGCCGTTAGCATTCCGATTCCTCCGATTGACTGAGCTGGACGGGGCACTACATCATACACCACTCAGAAAAAGTTTTTTTGTCGAAACTAACTGAGTACTTACTCATCGACTCATCACTCGACTGTTCAACGACTCTCGCACACATTTTTCCTATACATTTCCTAAATCCGAGCCACGCTCGTGCTACTCTCAATCTTACCTTGAATACGATTTCAAAATCCTTGACACTTTTCTATTCCTCACGTCTCACTTGAATTTAACGTATCACTTGGTTGGATCGTGCACATATTCCAGGCGTCTCCAAAATATATGCATTTCAGCCAAGCCTTGTGATAGCAAATTCCACCATCACCACTCGAGTCGGATCACGCACATATTCGGGCATCCCTGATGTATGTGCATGTCAACCGAGCCTCGTAAGTGGTGCTTCCATAATTCCTATCGCCCCGTACCGGGACGTTTGCCTAACCGCTAGGCTATGTCTTTAGGCTAAAGTAATTCATCAGTATTGGAATCATAGTTCCCAAACAACAATATCAACACTGACCCCATCCTAAGGTCAAACCAAGTTGATAGTACAGGATTTTTCTACCCGAGCTTGCATCACTCCGACTTCTAAACTTCGAGCATAGATTGCCTACACACATCCCAACATTTATCGCACGGGGTCCGAGTCATTCAACAAAGCCATCCTACGATAACTCACGTTTCAACCAATTCCTTGACATATCAATATCACTTCGTTCATCAAGCCATTTCTCATAGTCAATTTCTTCAAACACGTTCGATATAATATGTCTATCAATCCTTCCAAGTCAAGCATGCTACGACAAAATTCATCGCTAAACCATAATTCACATTCCATACTCCCTAAGTCATTTATCCCAATTCACGAAATCGATCACAAGGTCATCTGACTTAACAATACTTTGCACCCCGACCTCACGTGAGTCAGATTATCTACGGTGGGCATGAATCACCATGCACGCTCCCGCGAGATAATCATCCTCATCGGGACGTAACTCTTGTTCGAGTCTAGATTAATTCATTCTCGATGCGCGGATTGGACCTACTCAATCCTTAAGTTTATTTCATTCATCAATCGCAAGTCCTAACATCCTCATATTTTTCTTCGTATCAAACCGACAAGTCGAGACAATCAAAGTTGCCGCATCCTGATTTTCCGAGTTCGATCATTCCCGCGACATGAATCACCATGTCAGCGCTCACGCGGAACAATTGCCCCAAATCTGACACAACGTATGTACGAGGCTGGAGTTGCGCTCGTGCAAGACAAGAATGTCGACGATGTGGTTATCCGCGTAACCCTCAAGACACAATCATTTTCATCCAACATTCATCTCAATCAAAATCCCAAGTATGGTATCCAACTGAACAATAACACTTGTACGATCGTCATTCGTCGAGTCAGAGTACCCCCAAGTTATCGTATATCGATCTATGATACGCCTCAATACCATTGACGATATGCGTAACCTGACGATCATCCTTTGCAACCAATTTCGAGTCGTACGAATGATGCCATCGTTCGACTGGATAATCTCCTCGACATTCAATTCAAGTTCGATCATTATCCCTTTATCTTAAGTCATCCATTCACTACACCTTAACTTTTTCCTCGATTTAATTTACCTACTCAATCACCTTCGTATTTCATACTCGCGCAATCCTCAATCCCGTGCACGTTCCGTACGTGTCATTTCTAATTTGTTTGAATCCACTTATCAAACTTCATGACAACAACTCACTCAATCTAAGGCTTTGTATATGTGCGACGCTTGCTGATAGACTCATCGACACCCCGAATCCTCAATCGATTGATCGACATCCCTGAGGCTATCACATACACCACTCGGAGATGAAGTCATTTATCAAATCCTCAACTATCATTCGAATCAAAATCCACTTCTTCAAATTTTTTGTTCGAACCATTCCTCAATTTCCAAGCACGCTCATCTATATCGCACCGACGTTATCGTCGCTCGATAGCACCTTTATCGATAGTCATCTCACTTTACTCAATCGAGTTCAACTCATTCTCTTCCGAAACGAATCGAATCCTGTACTCGACATTTCTAAGGTCGACGCAACTTTGGTGTATATGCCCAGCCCGACTTAGCCAACCGTTCTTACGCGAACCATCTTTTTGTTTCTTGTCAAAAAACTGTTCTCCTATGTTTTGCAAAATAGTTAGACTTATTGTATAGATATCCCATGGGACATTTGAGAGAGAGCGCACCAACAATATCAACTTTGCGAAAGCAACACTCAGAGTTTGCAAAAACATCAGAGTTAAAGAATTCAATCGAAAGTCCATGGACGTAAAGCCGTGCTCTAATACCATTATGTCATGCACCGCTCCCATAGGAGCGATCGTCCTCGCTAAGGCGTGATGTCGCACGAGCCTAGATTGCGCTCGTGCAAGGCGGGTTCCATAACAGTCGATTACGGCGGTTGCGACGGGGTCGTCACACAGAAGTCTCAAGCAAAGACATTGGACACGCAACAGAAATTTAGAACGAAACACAAGTTATTCAAAGAAGCTCTTTATTGATATTCAAACAAAGATTACAAAGATTACAAAGGGCGCAAGGCCAAGATTATTAGTCTCTCGAGCTCACTTTTCTCACATTACAAGTTCACTCTGCTCTCTCTCATCTCTCAATACATATCTTGAACCAGCGGATGCTTCGGAAGGCGACGTCCATATATTTTGTCACATATAAATCTTGACTCCACGTGGCCGCACGCTTCGAATCGCCGTGCCTCGACGCATCCAAGCGAGCTCCGTGCCATGAGCTTCTACCTATGCCTGTACATGGAAACTATGTGGGTGTCAGTACTCAACTGTACCATGCACGAGCGCAATCTAGGCTCGTGTGGCATCGCGCCTTAGCAAGGATGATCGCTCCTATGGGAGCGGGGCGTGACATCGCCCACCCATACAAAACCAACACGTTTGATTTACTTCGTGCAACATAACCCTTTTGATTGTCTTTCTACTCTTGCCTTAGGATTATTTTAGGACCGACGCCTTGGCCTATTTTGTGTCTCTAGATCACCCCGTGCTTGCAACAACATTGTCGACTCAACATTGTTAACCTATCAAGTCATGCATGTCTTACAGCTTAAAATCAGAGACGCAACTACGCGATAAGACCCGTGTGATCGTGCTATAAGTCCTTGTTGAGGCCGTGCCTCGTAACTCAATGAGACTCAATCATATCGCCGCCTCGCGGCCCTTTGCTACTAAATCCTCATTCGACCCAATTAAGACTTGTGGGTTAAGTGTCACTCGACCGACTTTACCTTGCGGCATTTTCCGACTTAAACTCAAGACAACTTACATCCAAACTATGTAACTTACATGCTGACAACATAAGACTCGACGCCACATCTCGTGCCGAAGCACGTCGCTTACGTTACAACCAAATCTTAGGCCCAACATTTTGTGTTCCAACTATACTCACATATTTAACTCGACTTCCTTGATATACTACACTCAATACTCGACTCAATCCAAAGGCATATACGTGGATCGTTGCCCATGCTGACTCATCTATATAAGGTCACTAGCATAAAAGCTATACTTGGACTCATAGTTTGCGGTTGGCCAGGACCCTTCCAGCACAAGGTAGCTAGCCCCCTGGAAGTCCCCGACTAACCCGGTGCTATCGATTCAGCACAACTATCACCGTATTTCTTTTCTTGGCCGAAACGGTCCCATGGTCCTGGGTTACCATTACTGGGAAACTCTACCTTGTCGAAAAGTCGTCCAATGACCATGCAAGACCCGATTCAAAATGACGTCTCACACAGTTATTCTTCGTTCAGTGTTAGCCTCTCTTTCAAAACCACGTTCAGGACTTCTATCCTTGAGACCCCTCGACGACCTACGGTTGTGAGCATTCTTTCCATGTTAATATATTATTTCATTCAACTCAGTGCCTATTCGATAGTCCTTTCAACAAAACTCATTAAATCAACCATGGTTCGTGCCTTAAACACTAAGTCCATGCATCGTGCCTCAAACCGACTTCTGTTCTACGCGACGCTATCGTCCAAGTCATACTTTATATGACGGGCCTTGAGACCGTAAGACTATGTGGTTATACCCAACCGTAGAACTCGTAGGACCGTGCTTGCTACCAATCCAATAGCCTAACATAACTTGCCTGACTTAAATGCACAACGACTCGACGAACAAAGGCTGCGTCAAGCCTCGCATTGCAGAAATGTGCCGCGCATGCGTTCGACTTCTGAACGACCAAGTCATTTGGGTGCCTAGACTTATATCATAAGCCGTGCAATGCAACTTAACTCATGGGGCAAGACAAGGCTATGCCAAGCCTTGGATGATAGGACCGTACATGCTTTATGAAGTATTTATGCAGGGGACGCCTATGACTTAGGCTACGTTCATAACTTCATCTACTCGTCCAAATTTCCTTCTTCCAAGCCACGGGAAGGATCGAGTGTCATTTTCAAAGCACGTCGTGTACCAACTCTAAGGCGATCGTTGGACCTTTCCATATTCTAACTTAATTCGACCCGTCGGGATTATTCCCTTATCTATGTTGATTCGTCTCTTTTATTATCAAGCCTACTTGTGCAAGTTGAAAACATACGATTTATTATGTGAAGGCTAAGATGAGACAAGTTCACCGAAACTATCCCACTTGAGCGAGCGGTCGCGTCGACCGAGCAATGTCTTCGAGCAGGCGTTGCAAGGCTAAGTCCGAACGCCGCACTACAACAAAAGGACCTATTAATGACGCTCGACAAGGAGTTTTAATGACGGCTGATACATAAGCGTTATTAAGTTGAAAAATACCTTTTTTCTATGACGGTTTGGGCTAATTCTGGGCTTTTTATAACATTTATAAAACAAAGCGTTATTAATAGTTTAGAGCGGTGGCAAACTTGTAATATTTTTTAACTTCAATTTTGGGCAAAATCTTTGCTATAGCCCGCCTCTCCCCCAAAATATTCTGATCTTCTCCTTCTCCTCCTTCCTTCTCCCTCCTCTCCCCCAACTCCAAAACCCTAACCCTAGATCCAAAATCTTCGAGGAGGGCCTCACGCTCCTCGTCACCCTCCAGGACAAGCTCGAGGCCGTCGCGCACGCGATCGACAAGAACGCGAAGGAGGAGCGTTAGGGTTCTGCTCGTCCCCTTCTCTGCGCTCTCCCTCTCCTTCCTCCGGCATCGTCGATGTCGTGGGTCCGTAACCTCCGTCGCTTCATCGGTTCCGGCGCCGGCCTCGGATCCGAAGCCCTCATGGGTCAGTTCCTCTTCCTTACACCCTCCTCTTCTCTTCTTCTCCTTCCTTTCCCCCAACTCCAAAACCCTAACCCTAATTTTTGGACTTTTATATATTTGAGGTTCATCCTTTTTCTGAAATTACTGCGTCCATCCTGCACATATTCTAAAGAGGAAAAAAAGAGAGGGAAATTGATGAATTATAAGTATTTCATTTCACGTTCATTCTACTGATGGTAGCACTCTCCATACTCTTTGCCAAGTATAAGACAAGACTTTGCGATCAGCTTCGGCGATGATGACAACAGCCGACGTCCACGACAGGTCCGGCGCCCCCTGCTGGCCCAGAGGCCGAACGAGCTGGCCACCGCGACCCCGTTCGACTACGGAGCCGGATTCTTCAAAGGGAGACTCAGAGACAATGACGGATGGCAGGTTAGTTTATTTAACGTACCAAGATAATGGTCTTTCACAAAATTCCTTCATAGGATCCTGAGTAGCTAATTTGAACTAGGAAATTTGTATTATTGAAAAGGATAACACGATTTTTATGAAGTTCATAATTTTATTTGAATTGTTCCAAGTTTTCTACTCCAGAAGTTTCTATTATATCAACCTTTCAATATTGTAAAAAGTTGGTGATTGTCTAGTTGTTATTTTAGGCCATTCCAGAAAGCTATCTTCCCCAGTTGTGCATGTTTACCTTAGAAAGATGAAAAGAAACTCATTTGTTTAGTTGGAGAGATCCAAATAAATACAAATGATCAAAACACTAGCAATAAACAATCAATGACTTCTACAGCAAAGCAAGAGCAGAAGCCGAATTAAAGGTATAAAATAACAATATAAATCATTAGGATCTGGATTGCATGTCTCCATCATCGAGTGCTGCAAAAGATACCCCAAAGTTTCCACATTAAATCCTTGTTGTGTAAGGTCGTAGTATATATACACACTTGTGGTTTTCTACTCTAAGTGAGTTCATTCTGAAGCCATGTTGATTATCATAATCTGATATATATTTTGAAGCAGATGCAGCAAATTACCTTCATATTATTACAACTCTTGGGCATTTTTGCAAAGGCATAACTGGATCTTTTGTCGAACATTTTAGATTTTATGGGCATGTAACAATTACATTCATATTATTAAAACTCTTGAGCATTTTTGTCATAGAATTTATAAAGAAATTGTTATCTTACAGGCTCCGAGTAAATCTACCAACAGGTTAAGGGACTCATTACTACCAAAGGGAGAACCTAACTTGGCCATACCTCTTCTACTGATTATAGCTCAGCAATGATCCATGTAACATTTGTATAAGACAAAAACTACGACATATTTTACCTATCTTCTTCATTGTGTACAGTCGACTTGTTGTCTATGATTTTTTTATTTTGTCTCTTATGTGATAAAAGAGATAGAATGTAGTGAGATTTTAAGTTTACTTTGAAGTGTATATTTTAAATTTTTGTTCTGTATATGTATGCATTCAATTGATAAGCGAGTGGATAACATTATGGTGCGGATAGGTGTCACATATTGATCTTCATGTAACTTAGTTTAACAATAGGGTCATGTTTCTATGGGAATTAAGGAAGAGCTGAACTAAAATTCTATAAGGTCGAAGGAAGAACTAAACTAAAATCCTATGTGATTAACGGAGAACTGAGCTAAAATAAAATTTCATGGTGCACAAGGTATGTCCCCATATTTATAATGGAGGTGCAATGTTCGAGAGAAAGAAATGGGAAAGAGAAGCTTGTGTGATGTGTGGTGTGCAAAGAGAGGTTCTGTGTCTAGCTAGAGAATGGTTTAGTTAGAGAATGTTGTGTGGCAGTACTCTGTTTACACCATCAGGGGCTTCCTTGTGGTATTAGCAAGAGCTCATTGTGTAGGGTGTAAACAAGGAGTCTAGTAGCAGCATTCTTATGTCCGCAAGAAAATTTTTATGGTAGACACAAACTTTAGAACAGTAAAATAGATGGATAGGAGTGATGAGAGGAGAACCCTGTGGATGTTTCCTCATACAAGTATATTTTATAACAGGAAGACATATAACATGGTATGCTTGTGTTCTCTTTTACTGATGCCAATAGAAAAATGCTACTGCATCTATAGTAGAATGGATAAGCTAGCCATGTAAATGCTACTGCATCTATACCGTGATAAGTGAGTTCATCATAACTTATTTTTTTCATGTTACATTATCTATAGTATAATGGATAAGCTAACCATGTAAATGCTACTGCATCTAGGTATATTGGCAATGAGTACATTGAAGAAGATGGCTCTACCGGTAAGTATTTTACTTCTCTCTAAGTATGTGTAGCTTGACTTCTGGAACAGTTAGTAAGTTTTCTCCTAAGCTAACATCTTTTCTGGAAAGAATTTAGCTGTAGTGATTATTAATTCTTTTGTGGTCAAGTATCCAATAAATTTGATTGTTCAAACTTAAGAAAAAAATTAGTAGTTCTAATTCTACCTTTAGTTAAACTAAAATTTAAGAAGATGAGGTTTAAAGCATGAACCATTGATATATCATTTTTAATGCCTTAGTCATTGAAGTTTTTGAAGATTAGCTCATAGAGCTCTCTCTATTTTCAAATTTGTAAGTTGGTGTTATCTTAATGTGTTGATAATACTTGTTATAGATGCATGGTGGAATTGTAGCTAACTAGTATTAATTTTCTTTCTCAGGTGCACATGAAGATGCAAATATTATTGCAATGGTGGGATTTGCTACACGTGATGTTGACAGTTTTGATGTGCTCAAGTTGAAGCCAAATTAGTTACTTGTTTTGAGGATTCATTTAAGTAGTAGTTGTAAATATATGTATTTGGATACCCTATTTTGAGATAATGTAATGAAGATGGTGATATAACATTTTGATGTTTTCTTGTGATATAGTTCAAAGTTGTTGTTTTAAAATTGAATTGAGAAGTTTTTGGAAAGTAATATATAATGTGCAGTATTGAGTGTTATAAATGTGATGAGTTCAGTAATATGAGTGTTATAAATGTGCTGCATTGAGCCTATACATATTATCTATTCATGACGTTTTAAAATTGTTCTGAATTGTGCACTATATATTAACTATTTATAACGCTTTTATAGAAACTATTCATGACGGTTATTTTATGACGCTTTTAAAAAACATTTATAACACCCGTTTTTATAACGGTTGCTGTAGAAAAAAAAGCGTCATGGTTCGTCATTAAGACACTTTTTAGCCGTCATTAAAAGGGTTTTTTGTTGTAGTGCCGTTAGCGTTCCAATTCCTCCGATTGACTGAGCGGGACGGGGCACTACAATATATATATATATATATATATATATATATATATATATATATATATATATATATATATATATATATATATATATATATAAATTAAATTTCATGCCTTTTTAAAAAATTTCTATATTAATTTTTCCAGAAATCAAATTTTCTTTTCATTTGCCCCCTCATGCAAAATGCTAATTTTACATTTTTGATTACTCCCAATGTGGCATCCATGCATGATGGAGAGGCCATGTGGCTAAGCCCTCTAATGACTAAGCCCAAAAGGCAATTTAGTCATTCCTCATACCTTTCCTTCATTTATTCGTATGGAAGTGAGAGAGAGAACCCATTCTCCCTCTTCTCCAAGTCTAGGTGAACACTCCTCTTCCTCTCTCTCTTCTTCTTCTTCTTATTCTTCTTCTTCTTCTTCTCCTCTCCATCTCCTCTTCCCTCCCCTCCTTGCTGCGGCTACTGCTGCTGTATTTGCTGCGACTGCCATTGCTGCTAACGCTGTGCTGTTGCTGCTGCAGCACTGCTGCTGCGGCTGCTGCTGCTGCGGGTCGCGCCGGCGCTGACGTCGCCGGCCGTCGGTCGCTGGTCGACCACCCCCCAACCTCCTCCTTCTTCCTCTACATCCTCTTCATTCCTTCTTCATTTTCCAATCTCATTTCAAATTTGTTCTAGGTTATTGTAATAACCCAATTCCAATTTCTGTGTATTAGGTCCTGAATTTGGGTCTTAAAAGGATTTTCTCTCATAGGGAAAGTAATCAAGGAACAAGGCAAGTCCTCCATCTCTTTTTTTCTCCTAGAAATTGTTCAAAAACCTAATTTCCTAAATTACATGAATTAAAATGATAGATATTTAATTCTGGAATTTAAGTAAGTTATGGTTAAATTCAATATATGGATATGAGTAATTGGAAATTGAAATTGATGTACATATATATATGTATATGTAGACAAATGAGTACTTTGTGAATAAATGATTAGGACACAATACATGAATGGACACATCGACTCGATATTATATTTGAGTGTATATACGAGCAATTGTGTGTATGAATTACAACCTAGGAATAATACACATATGAATGTATGGACATTTTAGCTCTAATTTCATGTGGTATTATGTAGATTCAATCCAAGAATTATATCTATACTTGACATATATATATATATATATATATATATATATATATATATATATATATATATATATATATATATATATATATATATATATATATATATAGAGAGAGAGAGAGAGAGAGAGAGACAACAAGACACAACCTATACACAAAATTTTCTTTTATTTACATGGAACTTACATTGCTTGATATGGTATTTTAATTTGAGGATGACCTTGAATATGTAAGATTAACAAGTTGTAATTTAGCTTAATAATTCAATTCTGTCTGCATTATAGAAATATGCTAAATTGACATGTTTGACACCATTATTTAGTCAAAAATGGCCATTATGGGTATATATTAGGATGACCCTACGTTTACTTAACCTCAATTTTAAAACTCCTTTGGTATCTTTAGGAGGCTAAATGTGGATTGTAGCAAATGCAAATCAAAATTAAACTCTTAGATTAATTTAGCCATTATCACAAGTAAACAAATTACTTAGTTTATGTCATCAATGAGAAATTTACATCTTGGTATCTTCATATTACTAACAAGTGTATTTCTTGAGATTTGATTGCATTTTAGGTAATACACATTGCCATAATCAAAGTAAAATTGCTTGCTTGCTTGCTAGTTTGCCTACAATGGTAAGAAAGTTTATTAAATCATATATATATGGATGTGTGTTTTTCGGTGCTGAGAGTTGCTCCACCGAAGGGGTCGGCGTACCCGGATATCGTATATTGCGTGGCCGGTGTTGAGAGTTGCTCCACCGAAGGGGTCGGCGTGCCCATTATATATATCTTTTGTGTTTACTTGTATCGGATTAATTTTCGGGTCAACAAATACAAAGGCGACTCTGCCGAAATTTTTGAAAATTTCCAGAGTTGGTCTCATTTCGACAATTCGGACTCCTTAGAAACTCCTGACCTAAGTTCTAGATCATGGAACCATCCATCTCCGATCTATAACATCGGAGGGATTCTTGGAAATCATTGTCCAAATTGATACTTTGGAATTTTTCTTGGTTCCAATACCTTCTTGGACTTTCGTAGTTTTGGAAAAGACGAAACTATTACTTGAATGCGACTTGACTTTTAAGACTCCCGTTTAAGGGATAGTTTCTATGGAATCCGAATGTCTAGAATAGGTTGCATCCGGATGGGAGAGAAACCATTGGATCACACCCGGCTGACTTTCTTGCAATATGATTTTCATTTTTCGTACTGATCAGTCCCGGATACGGTGTTCGTACGGCCACGCGGATATCCGGGGTGAGGCTTAGCTCACTTTTTTTATCGTAATTGGACATCCAGGCCCTGAGTTTCAGCTCAGCTATCCATTTGCACATTATCCTGAGTTTCAGCTCAGAATACTTGTAAATTCATTAGACATTCAGGCCCTGAGTTCAGCTCAGCTATCTAATGAATGGGTTCGATATTGTTGGAAAAGTTCAAGTCATACGAACTTCCTGTTATAGCACATGATGCGATGATTCAACCCAGATGATTCGAAAACCACCCATGAAGTTATCTTGCTTGTAATCACATCAATATGTGATAGTACAGACGGCTGGAGAATCTAAGCACCAACCCGTTTTGTACGAGCCTGATCCCGGGCAAATGGGGTTATTGTTGAGATGCTAGGCATGTCTGTGTGATCCAAAAAGTTTTTCTAAATTGCATTTAGGTCTAGAAAGATCTTGTTGTGTCCTTTGTGACATTATTTTTAGAACTACTTACTTTTTGACTGATATCACAATGTATGAGTTTAATTGCTCTAGTTACTATATTTTTGTTTTCACTTGTCTTAATATTCCACATTCATAACTTTCTTCTTTGACTGAGGGCTTGCTCGTCATATTGATGACCTAGTTTTGTTCACTAGGGATTGATGAAGATCAAGATGTGGATCAGGCGTACACCGAGAACGAACTCTATGAATGATGTGGGACTGAGGGAATGTAGCTTCATTTTGAGAACATCTTCAGTTATGTAAATTATGTGTTTGAAGACAATGAACCAAATATGTATCATATGTGTTTTGATGAATCTAGTGCAAGTATGTAATATTTCTGGTTAAATGAATGTCATGTCAATTGTGAAATTTCTGTGATTATGCCTTATATCTACGCCTATCCGGAACCTTACGAGCGACAATCGCAGGGTACAATACGGTATTCATTGTACAGTTGCATAGCCTAGGGAGAAGTATCACGTGCCTCGAGTCATCTTGGGAACCGTGGCGTGACACGTCTCTTTTGGTTGGTGGCCCATGCAGGTCTAGTCTTTAAGGATAGTGTATAGGTTAAGGAGATTGTATTGGTAGATATTAGATATTCTACGGACTTACTTGAACTACCCTAGGACATAAATAATTAAATTGAAGATTGAATTCCTAATTGAAGAATCAAGGATTTCGCAAAGGTTTAGGATATGAATCTTGATTAAACTTCATTTAAACTTGATAATGTATTATTTCATGTCATAGATTTCTTATTCGAGGATTTTTGGGTATAGGTGATGGCTCGATTCATGCCTAGCGTTTACTGGGACGGGAGCGATTGGACCTATTATGGATGTGAGCAGTTTGCCAGGAAGTCTTGGTTGGTGGTAGAGGATGAAGAACTTCCAGTGTTCGGAGTGTATTTCGAGCGCCAGCATCCCAAGATTCGAGACATTGAGGACGTAGCCGAAGTTTACTTTGAGAAGGAAGTACGCCTCATGTTCTTCCTCGCGAAAAGCAGCCCATCACCATTCACTTGTGGATATGAAGGGACCATAAGTGAATGGGAGGAGATCAACCTTTATGATTGGATTATCGAGATCACCTACCTGAAGCTGACAAGGGGTTAGGCAAGACAGCTAGGAATGGGGTTGCTTTTATATGTATATATATGATGTATGGATGTAAAGGGAATTTTTGTCTGTTGTACAACTTTTTGGAATTACAACAGATGTAAATAGTTTTTTATAGGGTTTAGAGTATAGAAGTTGTAAGGACTTCCTCTTGAAGCATATTGTAACCATGTTTTGTGAAATGAATGAAATATGCTTCTTTTGGTTCTGACTGTCAAAAATTGCAGTTGTCTTTTTTCATCTCTTTAGTGATTAAGTTACTTCAAGATTCTCTTCCAAATTTTATATTAAGATTTTCCAATCATTAATATTTAGGAAATGTCTTCTCCATCAAACCCCAATGCATCGCAAATGGAGACTTCTGAGACACGACCGACTGATGCCTTTGAGAGTTTTAAAAGAGTCTTGGAAGCTAACACCCAACAGATCCAACTATCCCAAGTCATGTCTATAAAATTACTGGAAAGGTTGGATGTCGCAGCTACTCCTAAGGCTGGGACTATTTCGAATTTCAGGACGATTGAGCCCCCAGAGTTCAAGTGGACTGAAACTCCTATGGAAGCGGCACAGTGGATTAGAACCACAGAAGGATTACTGAAGGGCACAAAGATCATGCCAGACGATATAGTATCACTAGTGAGGATACAACTGAAGGATGTAGACGATATCTGGTGGAGTTCCTTACACCCCGAAGAATATGATGAAATTATATCCTGGGAAAAATTTAAGAAAGAATTTGAAGAGAGGTTCTTTCCTCCTAGCGCCAAGTTGGAACTGGAAAGAAGATTCCTGAAGCAAAATAAAACTTCTGTCGATAAGTACTCGACAGAATTTACAAGGCTCAGCCGGTATGCTTCAAGCTTGGTAACTACAGAGAAGGCGAAGGTAGTTCGGTTCAGCGAAGGACTGGATGATAAATTGAAGATTAAGGTTGCTCCCTACAGATGTCAAACTTATGCTGAGGTGGTCAAAGCTGCAAGAGACCAAGAGAGAATACAAAATAATAAGAACAACTGGAAGGCTGGAGGACAAAAGCAGAGTATGGAGACCGGCTCACCTCAGGGAAGGACCTCGGGACAAGGGCAACAGAGGCGTGCTCAGCGTGAACAGAAGAGAGTCACACTAAGTTGTTCTTACTGCGGAAAGTCGGGGCATACGAAGAATAACTGCAGAAGACTTCAGGGAAAGTGTCTAAAGTATGGATCTTCCAACCATCGGTTGAACCAATGTCCCCAAAACAATAGAAGATCTGTAATACAGAATAATGCACAGGGACCAAGAGCTGCCAACCAGGGATTTCAGCAAAGGCCTTTCTTCCAGAACAATGAGCCCAGGATTAATACGCCTTCAGCGCATAGTCATGCTCGGACAGGATATCAACAGAGACCAATATTGGTACCTCATGTCACGACCCGTTACCCAAATTGTTGGGCCGGGCCGAGCCATGTCCAGCCTACGCTTAAGATAAAGCGCAGTAAGCTGTTCTAGAGACAACAGGATAAGACTAAAATGTGCTAACAGTTCTATAAGTGAAGAAGAATCATAAATGCTCCAAACACAAAAGTCATCGTATATAGTAAAATATCCAAGTACAAGTAAACTGAAATGTAAAACCGGATACATGTCCAGTTACAAAATAATATAGTCTAATACATGACTACACTAAGTATCCCAACCAGCTAAGCAAACTAGACGAGTCTCCCCGCAGGAACATCCTCGTATGGCAAAATCGGGTCCTCGGCAGTGACTCCATAATACGAATCACAGAGCAACTCCTCCTCAGTAAGTATACCTACAACGTTATCCTGTCAGGACGGGAGCAAGTACTAAATCTAGCAAACTAGCATATGAAACATGGAAATGAACATGAGAAGAATAACTGGAAAGCATGGCATCACATAGTCTATCATGGCAAGGACACATATGTCATAGAGACAGATGTATATGTAATGTTTAAAACTGTAGCAGGTACGTGATCGGTCAATAGGTGTACAATGTACTGAGGCACATGTAAATAAAATGTACTTCCGTACAAGTGTAAAGGCGATATATGTACACACGTACAAATACAGCTTAGAGAGTAAGGCCTACGGCGCAGTATCATATAAAATAAAACTTTGCTCGGTACTGAAGAGGGGGGGTATGATCACGTACTCTACTATCAGTTTCCCCCTAACCCATATTCTAATCATGTGAGAGATACATCAAGACTGTTCTAAGCATGGTAGTAACTGAAAGTACAACATGTAGAGATCTAACTTGCTACCCCAAGGATCAGCATTTAACATGGTGGGGTTTGCAGTTCATTTATGTGACAATATGTAAAGTTCGTAGAAAGTACTTGCCTCTAGCAAAGTAAAACAAGCTGCGATAAATGTGCTATGGATGCCCGGTAACTCGTCTCTGTAGAAGTAAATACAATAATTTCGTTTTACACTAAGCTAAAACACTAGGACACTAATTGGTGCGACACGACTTGTGACTGGGCACCTAGCCAAAATGATGACTTGGCATAGAAGACCAATGTGGGGTGACACACTATGTTAACTAACTTTCTAGGGTCTTTATACTAGTGAGGGATGGGGTTCAACACGACTAAAACTCTAAATAACACAAAAAGCTACAAGTCGTAATTAATCAATAAATAAATCAAAAGATCATTGTGTTCTAACAATTTTTGAAGTAGACAAAAAGCCTAGTTTTTCTTAAAGTAAAGTACCAAGGTGATCCTTGTTAATCATAGAAATTTATTATAATTTTTCTGGAATTTATTAACCAGTACAAATATTTTATAAAAATCAGTTTTTCTAAGTATACAGAAAATGAGTTTTGGTTTCATATGCCAAACTAGGGGCAAAACAGTAAATTAAATACTACAAAATTATACTAAATTAGCTAACTTAACATAGTATCTAAAAACTATTTTTCCATAATTTTTGCAATAATTTAAGTATTTTTAAAAAATCAAAAACAGCTTTACACACAATAATTAATTATCTGCGTATTTTGTCCATGTATATAATTTGAACCAAAGTTCAAATACAGGACCCAAGGCCATGAATCAAGTCCAATATGACTTGTACATGTCTTGAATGTGTGATAACACATTTGGGCCCAAATATCCATGCTAGGCTTGGACACCAAATGGTTGCAGTAATTTAAATATACAGAAAATACTAAGTGGTAGAAATGCAAAATAAATATTAATATTTTAATAAGGTAAAGTTTTACATAGTAACTATAAAAGTATGAACATTATTTTATATAAATAATTTACACTAAGCTAAGTAAAATACATATAGAAAATTATATATATATATATATAAATATAGGGATATTTATATATATATAGAAAAATGCTCAACTATATATTATATATATATATACAAATATATGTATATATACATACATATAAGAAAATACTCAACTATATAATATATATATATATATATATATATATATATATATATATATATATATATATATATATATATATATATATATATATATACAAAATAATGTATACATATACATATAATAGTATATATATAATAATATATATATATACACAAGGAAATATATATATATATATATATATATATATATATATATATATACATATATATATATATATATATATACATAAATATATATGTATACATAATACATATATATGTATATATACATAGAATAATAAAGTACAAGAGAATAAAGTATATATACATATATACATAAGAAAACAGTAAGTATATATACATAAATACAGTATATATAATTATATATATATATACAAATATATGTATATACATATATATATATAATTATACATAAATAACAAAAGAAAAGAAAAAGGAAAAAAGAAAAAAAAAAAGGAAAGACAGCAGGGGGGGCTCGAACTCGGCCCAGCGGGGGGATCGGGTTTGAGTTGGGTCGGGCTGGCCAGGGGGTCAGCCCGTGGCTTTGTTAAGGGTTAGGGTTTTAATTCATTTATTTAGGTTAGAATTAATTAATCATAAAAAAAATATAAAAATCATCCTGTGTCCTGACAGTTAAGGACACAGGGTTTTCTCGTGTCCGTGCTATGCACGACACGCACGAAGGCTAGAACGCGTGTCGAGACGCTGGACGAGAGTCCCCGTGTCCTGGCGAGTCTCTCACGTGAAATCGAGACACAGCCGACACGAAACGAAGCTGACACTTACGTGTCCGATCAACTCAGGGTGAAACGAAGGTCGGGGACGGCGGAGGAGACGTCAGAGTCGGGGCGCTCCAGTGGCGCTGGGGTCACCTCGTCGCCGTGCGTCGACTGATGGTGGTCGAGGGCGGTGGAAGTCGACGGTGGGGCTGGGCGGAGCTCGTCGGAGTAGGGTTAGGGTTTGGGGGCTCGTCGGGGAAGAAGAGGGTCGTCGGTTGCTGTGGAGGAAATTTAGGGTTAGGGTTTAGGTCGGAGGGGGAAGAGGGAGTTTTATAGGGGGTTTGAGGTCGGTGGGGTCAGCCGGATTCGGCGGGGGCAGGGCGGCGAGTCGGTCGGGCAGGGGTCAACGAGGGTTGGTGAGAGGGCAGAGGAGAGAGAGTGTCGGTCGGGAGGGGGGGTATTTTGGCAATTAGCAGTAGGGTCCTTAGATATTAAGAAATTACACAAACGAATTAACATAAATAAAATGCAAAATAATAATTGCATTTCCTAATTAAAAACAATTTTCTATTTACAAACTGATATACTAATAATTCTAATAATTGCAAAACACTATTAAAACAATTCAGAAAATTACAAAATAATATTTTTTGTATTTAAAACTCATTTAAAATTCATTTAAAAATTCTAGAAAATTCCTAAAATCATATTAAATTATTTTAAAACCAATAATGACATTTAATAATTAATTAACACTAGTTTAAAAAAATTTTGAAAATCAGGGGCTTACAAGTCTTCCCTCCTTGAAAAATTTTGTCCTCGAAATTTACAAGGATTGAAGACCCTACAATATTCTAGCATAGCAAGCAACACAACAAAATGACTAAGGCTACGATCAAAACTAATCTCCCGAAACCTGTTCCGGCTCCGGCTCAAGGACTAGGCTATAAGTCTTCCCCTGGGGTCCCTTGGCTACTGGGCAGTCCCGAATCTGATGGATGGCAGACCCACAAGCTAAACACTGCCCTAACCTCTTCCTGCAGACGACGAATTCATGCCCTGGTCTTCCGAAGAAAGAACATATAGCTCCCTTCTACTGCTGCTGCTGATGTCGGGGTCCCGGGGCTCTAACTGGCGGGGTCTGACGATGTGGTATAGGGGGATGGTAAGTCTACTGGGGTGGCGTCGGCGCTCTCTGCTGGAAAGCCTGACGCTTGGACGGACCCTCATGGTGTACAGAAGCCGGCCTCTTGCATGACAGAAGACGCTCCTCGATGCTCCGGGCTAACTCTAGGCTCTGGTAATAGTCAGTCGTACCGTTCGCCACTATAAGGATGCAAATGTTTGGAACTAGACCATGGCAAAACCTACGGGTCATCTCCTCTGGATCAGCAACCAGACTAGGAGCAAAACGGCTCAAGCGACTAAACTCTCCCGTATAGTCATCAACAGAACGGTTCCCCTGCTGGATGTTCTGGAATCGTAGCCCCATGGCTACTCTAGCAGTGGTCGAAAAGAATTTCTTTTTGAACTGGGTCTTGAACTGGTCCCAGGTGGCTCTACCTCTCGCGAACAACGGCTCATTCCTGAACCAGACTCCGGCTAAGTCTATCAGCAGAAATCCTGCTGCCTCGACCTGAAGGTCATCCGGCATCCTAACTCCCAGAAGCTTCCTCTCTACAGAATCTAGCCAGTCATCAGCTACTATTATGCCCTCAGTCCCTGAGAACTCCTTGGGATTCAGACCCATGAAGTCCTTGACCGTCCCCGCTCTCTGCCGTGGCTCTACATATGGTGGGACCACGGGACGTCCCTCAGAACGCTCCATGCTCTGGCGGAGTAGGATAGTCTGCTCCTGATGGGTTGTTAGGAACCCCTGGATCAATGTGAGCAGCTGGTTCCCGTCGAGTGTGACGGAAGCCTGGGTGGGTATAGTGATAGGGGGTGGTGGAAGTATCGGGGCCTGCTGGGACTGGGATGTGGAAGGTGGTATCTGGGTCTGTGGATCTGTGGAGTGGGGGAATGTGATAGGTGGAGGTGTATCAGTCAACCGGTCAGCTGACTGGATATGGAGGGCCCCATTCTCGAGAGTAACATACTGGGACGAACGAGTAAGCACCATCTAAATTACATAAAAAGACTTATAAGGACTTTGTTTAAAGTAAGCAATCATATGCAAGAAAATCTAATTATAATAGCAAACATATGATGTATTTCCTATGTTGCAATCCTAGCATTCCTCTAAGTGTTCTAAGCGTCTTTCCTAGTGTTGTCTAATTACCTTAAGTTCCTAATTGCAGGCATGCTTGGTACAATAACGTAACTAAACAGTTTAGTCAGGACCTGCATGGGCCACCAAAAAAACATGTTACGACCCGTTACCCAAATTGTTGGGCCGGGCCGAGCCATGTCCAGCCTACGCTTAAGATAAAGTGCAGTAAGCTGCTCTAGAGACAACAGGATAAGACTAAAATGTGCTAACAGTTCTATAAGTGAAGAAGAATCATAAATGCTCCAAACACAAAAGTCGTCGTATATAGTAAAATATCCAAGTACAAGTAAACTGAAATGTAAAACCGGATACATGTCCAGTTACAAAATGATATAGTCTAATACATGACTACACTAAGTATCCCAAGCAGCTAAGCAAACTAGACGAGTCTTCCCGCAGGAATATCCTCGTATGGCAAAACCGGGTCCTCGGCAGTGACTCCATAATACGAATCACAGAGCAACTCCTCCTCAGTAAGTATACCTACAACGTTATCCTGTCAGGACGGGAGCAAGTACTAAATCTAGAAAACTAGCATATGAAACATGGAAATGAACATGAGAGGAATAACTGGAAAGCATGGCATCACATAGTCTATCATGGCAAGGACACATATGTCATAGAGACAGATGTACATGTAATGTTTAAAACTGTAGCAGGTACGTGATCGATCAATAGGTGTACAATGTACTGAGGCACATGTAAATAAAATATACTTTCGTACAAGTGTAAAGGCGATATATGTACACACGTACAAATACAGCTTGGAGAGTAAGGCCTACGGCGCAGTATCATATAAAATGAAACTTTGCTCGGTACTGAAGAGGGGGGGTATGATCACGTACTCTACTATCAGTTTTCCCATAACCCATATTCTAATCATGTGAGAGATACATCAAGACTGTTCTAAGCATGGTAGTAACTGAAAGTACAACATGTAGAGATCTAACTTGCTACCCCAAGGATCATCATTTAACATGGTGGAGTTTGTAGTTCATTTATGTGACAATATGTAAAGTTCGTAGAAAGTACTTGCCTCTAGCAAAGTAAAACAAGCTGCAATAAATGTGCTATGGATGCCCGGTAACTCGTCACTGTAGAAGTAAATACAATAACTTAGTTTTACACTAAGCTAAAACACTAGGACACTAATTGGTGCGACACGACTTGTGACTGGGCACCTAGCCAAAATGATGACTTGGCATAGGAGACCAATGTGGGGTGACACACTATGTTAACTAACTTTTTAGGGTCTTTATACTAGTGAGGGATGGGGTTCAACACGACTAAAACTCCAAATAACACAAAAAGCTACAAGTCGTAATTAATCAATAAATAAATCAAAAGATCATTGTGTTCTAACAATTTTTGAAGTAGATAAAAAGTCTAGTTTTTCTTAAAGTAAAGTACCAAGGTGATCCTTGTTAATCATAGAAATTTATTATAATTTTTCTGGAATTTATTAACCAGTACAAATATTTTATAAAAATCAGTTTTTCTAAGTATACAGAAAATGAGTTTTGGTTTCATATGCCAAACTTGGGGAAAAACAGTAAATTAAATACTACAAAAATTATACTAAATTAGCTAACTTAACATAGTATCTAAAAACTATTTTTCCATAATTTTAGCAATACTTTAAGTATTTTTAGAAAATCAAAAACAGCTTTGCACACAATAATTAATTATCTGCGTATTTTGTCCATGTATATAATTTGAACCAAAGTTCAAATACAGGACCCAAGGCCATGAATCAAGTCCAATATGACTTGTACAGGTCTTGAATGTGTGATAACACATTTGGGCCCAAATACCCATGCTAGGCTTGGACACCAAATGGTTGCAGTAATTTAAATATACAGAAAATACTAAGTGGTAGAAATGCAAAATAAATATTAATATTTTAATAAGGTAAAGTTTTACATAGTAACTATAAAAGTATGAACATTATTTTATATAAATAATTTACACTAAGCTAAGTAAAATACATATAGAAAATAATATATATATATATATAAATATAGGGATATTTATATATATAGGAAAATGCTCAACTATATATTATATATATATACAAATATATGTATATATACATACATATAAGAAAATACTCAACTATATAATATATATATATATATATACAAAATAATGTATACATATACATATAATAGTATATATATATAATAATATATATATATACACAAGGAAATATATATATATATATATATATATATATATATATATATATATATATATATATATATATATATATATATACATAAATATATATGTATACATAATACATATATATGTATATATACATAGAATAATAAAGTACAAGAGAATAAAGTATATATACATATATACATAAGAAAAACAGTAAGTATATATACATAAATACAGTATATATAATTATATATATATACAAATATATGTATATACATATATATATATATATATATAATTATACATAAATAACAAAAGAAAAGAAAAAGGAAAAAAGAAAAGAAAAAAAGAAAAGGAAAGACAGCAGGGGGGCTCGAACTCGGCCCAGCGGGGGGGTCGGGTTTGAGTTGGGTCGGGCTGGCCAGGGGGTCAGCCCGTGGCTTTGTTAAGGGTTAGGGTTTTAATTCATTTATTTAGGTTAGAATTAATTAATCATAAAAAAATATAAAAACCATCATGTGTCCTGACAGTTAAGGACACAGGGTTTTCTCGTGTCCGTGCTATGCACGACACGCACGAAGGCTAGAACGCGTGTCGAGACGCTGGACGAGAGTCCCCGTGTCCTGGCGAGTCTCTCACGTGAAATCGAGACACAGCCGACACGAAACGAAGCTGACACTTACGTGTCCGATCAACTCAGGGTGAAACGAAGGTCGGGGACGGCGGAGGAGACGTCGGGGTCGGGGCGCTCCAGTGGCGCTGGGGTCGCCTCGTCGCCGTGCGTCGACTGATGGTGGTCGGGGGCGGTGGAAGTCGACGGTGGGGCTGGGCGGAGCTCGTCGGAGTAGGGTTAGGGTTTGGGGGCTCGTCGGGGAAGAAGAGGGTCGTCGGTTGCTATGGGGGAAATTTAGGGTTAGGGTTTAGGTCGGAGGGGGAAGAGGGAGTTTTATAGGGGGTTTGGGGTCGGTGGGGTCAGCCGGATTCGGCGGGGGCAGGGCGGCGAGTCGGTCGGGCAGGGGTCAACGAGGGTTGGTGAGAGGGCAGAGGAGAGAGAGTGTCGGTCGGGGGGGAGGGGGGGTGTTTTGGCAATTAGCAGTAGGGTCCTTAGATATTAGAAAATTACACAAACGAATTAACATAAATAAAATACAAAATAATAATTGCATTTCCTAATTAAAAACAATTTCCTATTTACAAACTGATATACTAACAATTCTAATAATTGCAAAACACTATTAAAACAATTCAAAAAATTACAAAATAATATTTTTTGTATTTAAAAATCATTTAAAATTTATTTAAAAATTCTAGAAAATTCCTAAAATCATATTAAATTATTTTAAAACCAATAATGACATTTAATAATTAATTAAACTAGTTTAAACTTTTTTTGAAAATCAGGGGCTTACACCTCAAGCGCATCAATTTCATCAGGCTCAGAAGGCTAGTCAGAACAACAACAACAAAAAGAAAAAGAACCACGGTCAAGCCTTTATGATGGACAACAATGAAGCAGAAATACTAGGAGACGTGGTGACAGGTACTATACTCGCTTCATCTAGACCTGCATCGGTACTGTTTGATTCTGGAGCTAATCATTCTTTTATATCTGCATCATTCATATCTGGGTATAATATAGAGACTCAACCTCTAGTTAGAAAGTTGAAAATTCTTACGGGCAATGGTGAAGTAGAAGTAAGCCGAATTTATAGAAACTGTCCAATCAAAATGGGAGGAGCAAGCTTCCGAACTAGACTATTAGTCTTTCTCATGGACAATTATGATGTAGTATTTGGGATGGATTGGTTAACATCAACATCGGCAATCATTGATTGTGGACAAGGAGAAGTTCAGTTTTCCTTACCCAGTAGGAAGTTGCATAAATTTGTTAGAGCTCAGAAGGAGTTTGATAAAAAGGAGTTAGAGAAGTTTGAATTAAGGAGTCTCCATAATCAAGTACTAGAGGAATGGCCAAGAGTTGTGGATGAATTTAAAGATGTAATCCCTGATGAGTTACCCGGATTACCACCGGATAGGGCCGTTGAATTTAGTATTGATTTAATTCCTGGAGCTGCCTCTATTGCTAAGAAGATATATCCAATGAATAAGGAGGAATTAGCAGAATTAAATAAGCAAATCAAGGAACTGCTGGCTAAGGAGTTTATCAGACCTAGTATTTCTTCATGGGGAGCACCTGTGCTCTTTGTAAAGAAAAAGGATGGGAGTTTGAGGTTGGTAATAGATTATAGAGCACTGAATGAAGTAACAATCAAGAATAAATATCCACTTCCTAGGATCGATGAATTATTAGACCAACTTGGAGGAGCGACTGTATTCTCTAAGATAGATCTCAGATCTGGATATCATTAAGTGAAGATTAAGAAAGAAGATATACCAAAGACTGCTTTCAAAACCAGATATGGACATTATGAATTTGAAGTCATGCCTTTTGGATTGACTAATGCTTCGGCCACACTTATGGATTTGATGAATAGAATATTCTACCAATATTTGGACAAATTTATAATCGTGTTTATTGATGACATATTGATCTACTCGAAGAACGAGGAAGAGCACGAAGAACATTTGAGGATAGTACTTGAAAATCTGCGGCAGAAAAAGCTATATAGGAAGTTGAGTAAATGTGAATTTTGGTTAAAAGAAATTTCTTTCTTGGGACACATAGTAAGTGGAGAAGGAATAACAGTAGATCCTAAGAAAAAAGAAGTAGTCAAATCATGGCCTACTCCCAAGAATGTATCTAAGATTCGGAGTTTTGTTGCCTTAGCTGGATATTATAGAAGATTTGTGGAGAACTATTCCAGAATTGTTGAGCCGCTTACTCGGTTGACTTGAAAGAATGAGAAATTCGTTTGGACTGATAAATGTCAAGCGGCATTTTAGGAACTAAAGGAAAGACTTGTCACAGCACCAGTACTGGCGTTACCAGCAGGGTTAGGAGGTTACGAGATCTATAGTGATGCTTCTGACAAAGGTTTGGGCTGTGTATTGATGCAACACGGAAGAGTTATTGCTTACGCTTCTTGACAGTTGAAGGTTCATGAAAGGAACTATCCAACACATGATCTAGAATTAGCAGCTGTTGTATTTGCACTAAAATTGTGAAGACATTACTTGTATGGTGAACAGATCAAGATTTACACAGATCATAAGAGTTTAAAATACGTGTTCACCCAAAAGGAGCTAAATATGAGGCAACGCAGATGACTGGAGTTTCTTAAAGATTTTGATATTTGTCTGGAGTATCATCCAGACAAGGCGAACAGAGTGGCTGATGCTCTGAGTAGGAGGCCTAAAGCTTTCTTTTTGAACACGCCCAAGGAGATACTAGAAGATCTCAAGAAGATGGAGATTGAAGTGATATGCCCAGTGGCAGATGGAGTCTGGGGAAGTTTACAAGTACAATCATCTCTAGTAGAGAGAATTAAGGAGGCACAGAAGAAGGATGTGAAGTTGTAAAAATTGTGGAATCAGACTGAAGTTGGGATGCAAACTGGGCTAATTAAGCATTCTGATGGATCCTTGAGGTTCGGGAGTCGTTTGTGTGTACCATTTGGAGAACTCCGGACAGAAATTATGTCTGAAGCTCATAATTCACAATACTCTATTCATCCTGGGAGTACAAAGATGTACAAGGATCTGAGACAAAATTTCTAGTGGCATGGAATGAAGCGAGAGATCGCTAAATTTGTCTCGAAATGCTTAGTGTGCCAACAAGTAAAAGCCGAGCACCACCGGACGGCTGGACTACTGCAACCACTACCAGTACCTGAATGGAAGTGGGAGCATATTACAATGGATTTTGTATCAGGACTTCCAAGGACACAAAGAGGTAACAATGCTATCTGGGTGATAGTGGATAAACTTATAAAGTCCGCGAGATTTCTATCGTTTCGAGTCAGACAATCTACGGAGCATCTAGCAGAGATGTACATGAAGGAAGTTGTTAGTCACTACGGGGTGCCAGTAAGTATCATCTCAGACAGGGATACTCGGTTCACCTCTAAGTTTTAGAAAAGCTTGCAAGACAGTCTTGGCAGTCACCCGAAGTTTAGTTCAGCATATCACCCACAGGCTGATGGGCAGTCAGAAATGATAAATTTTAGAAGATATGTTGAGAGCGTGCTCTCTAGATTTTAAGGGATCATGGGATGATCATCTGCATTTGATAGAATTTTCATATAATAGCAGTTATCAGGCCAGCATCAAGATGGCACCATTTGAAGCATTGTATGGAAGGAAAAGCACGCCAACTTCTTAAAACTTCGTAGAGGCAGAACTTAGAATTTTCCAAGTAATTTTTTCAACTCTTGCACAGGACTTCTAGCTGAATTGTACTGAGCACCTTAAGGCTTAGGAAGTTTTATGGCTAGGAGATTGGAAGAGTAAGGGTTAGAACATATAAGGCTTAGAAGATGAGAGTGTGAGATGATTTGAAATGAGAGAAATCAAACCCTATATATACTAGTCAGGGGAGGCAGAGTTCGACCAGAATTCTATCCCAAATATTTAAAAATTCGAACATTGGACAGCTCGTAGCAAGGTGTTCCTAAAAATCAGGTTGCTAATTTTTAGGGGGCAGAGTTCAGCCCGAGTTCTGCCTTAGGCAGAGTTCGGCTTGAACTTTGTCTTCCTCAAACCATAAATTCTATATGGGCTAGAGTGGTTTGGTTTGGTTCAGGGATTGTTTTGTTTTGTATGGTGGAGCTTGGTGAAGTATGTCTAGGGGTTGAGATAACTCAGTGCGACTCAATGTACATTTTTTTAGACTCAATAAGTTAAAAAATTATAGACTGAGAACAAATACATTTGCAATGTAACAGCTTGTTGACGACGTATGTCTTGAACTTGATACGTTGTATTGGATCATAGATGATATTCTGTCTTGAACTTGATGTGTCGTATTGGATCATATCAGATATCATTTTGTTAATTATCTAAATCAGGTTGACTGTGATCCAGTTTAGGTCAACAATCTCCTCCCATTTTGATAATTGATAAAATGATATTTGCATGTCTTAATATTCTTACCTGGACACATGTTGATGGAGAGAAGATAATTTGCACATATGACGTGGCTCCCCCGCAACTGAATATTTTCGTCCTGATACAAAACTCTATCCAAGCACAACATAATGCATATACAATAGCTCATCAAATATCACATAGTATGCTATTTTTTTCCCCCTTTGTCATTTAGCAAAATAGCGCATAGCTCTCCCGTAACAGGATAAAAAATAGACAAAGTGAAGAGAGCAAGCACACAACATAACCATAACCAAACTTTACAGTGAAACTAGTAGTTTGATAAACCAGCAGGTGAAACTTGCAGTCTTTTAAACAGAAATAAAAGCAGACCACTTTCTTTTCATCAACTCTTTTCAATTATTTAATTCTAAGTTTAGTTATTTTAAAATTTAATTAATATAATTAATATTATTTTACAAATTAAATTTTATTATACAGCGATTGTCTCAGATTAGCTGTAGGGCCCAGCTGGCGGAGGTTTAGAGGAGAACACTTAACCGCTTCGCTTTGACCGTAGTCGTTGTGACAGACAGACCCTTTGTTGGCTTGTCTCGAATACAGTTTTTGCGTATTGAAAAAATAATTGATAAAACAACATTAATTAATATTATTGACATCTAAAATTTCTAATTTTTGACGTAAATAATTGAAACGATCTGGGTAGAAATTTAAAACAAACTATTCAAAACCCAATCTAAGAAAGAATATAACTAGTTTTGAATGAGACCAATAAAGGATTTAAAAAGTAGATACCAATATAGTAGAAAACAAATCATTGGTCATAAATAATCCATGAGAATTTAGAAAAAAATGGTAGACCTAGATATACAAAAAAAAATCGAAAACATAATGAGACTTCTAACAATGATCACAAAAAAATATGATTCACACTTTGTCCATGCAAAAATAGTAAATCACTTCCATAAAGAATATAATCATTGAAAGAAATCAAAATAGATATACTAGAATCTATGCAAAATCTATACCAAAATTCATGCATTTGAACTCAATTACCATAGCATGATATGTGAATATCCATTGGATAAACATGAAGGTAATGGAGACAAAATACTTGAGAAGGAGAAATTCAGTCGACTTGAATGCTCCCCTGCAAAGTATGATCAATCTAAATAAGATAATCATGAACTTTAATATAAAAACTTAAAAGAATACTAATAGCCAATAATTATAAAGATAAGAAAATCAAGATAATATAAGAATTATAACTTTATAAACCTATGAGAATGAGAGACCAAGATCATATATTCTCTCATAAATCCAGAAACCAAATATCATGATCAAATTAACAGGTTATTTAAATAAAAGGATATATGTCCATGATGAACTAGATATACCACATATTAAGGGTATAAATGTATTGAAATAATTAATTTGCTTCCCTTAAAATATGCGTATCTAGTTCAAAAGTAATTTATATGCAAAAAAATAGATAAGATAAATAATCACAAGGTCTAAGGAATATCCAAGATATGCATCTTTATTCCCTTTGATCAATTCATATAAAGTTCTAAACTTAAAACAAATATCATCTTTAGGCAATTGAAAGAAATATCCAATAAATAAATGCTTAAAGATGAACAATCAAAATATATCAAAAAAATATTTAAAAAATAATTTCAAGACATTAAAAGACTTGAAAACTGTCTTAATCCGAGTAATGGACAGATTCAAAATATAAAAGAGAAATCAAAAGACTTTTGAAATATGAACACTATTCTGAAAAACTGTCTTAAAAATATTCGAATGCGTTAATTAGTCCTTAAACTAACATATGACGATTCGAATTTTTGTATCACGAAAACAACTTTAATAAAGGAATCCATAACTCATGAATATTCTATTTAGAACAAATAAAACATGAATAGATAAATGCTCAAATAAATAATATTCTAGATATATGGCATGTCAAGGGAATAATTGATTTGAGACAATTAACTGCTCTCCCTTTACATGGGTATATCCAAAACAGTATTGACAGGTTTAAATTCTAGAGAAATATAGAAGTAGAAATCTAATTCATCAAAATATTATATCTTCTTATCAAAGTTCATTTCTTCCCTTTTAAAACCTTAGCACGGTGACTATCTGACAACCGTAAGTTTAAAGAAAAGAAACGCTTTGAGAGAGAGAAATTCAATATGCCTGACTTCTCTCCCTCAAAGAATTACTGCTGTAGGCAGTTAGTAACTTGGATAAGAAGAGAATAATAAAAGCTTAATAAAACGAGTATCATGGATACGTAAACAATCATCTTTAGACAAAAGAGATAATATCCATTAAATGAACACTTAAGATGAAAGAATCAAAAGATATTTTAATTTAGCATTTATAAATCAAAATTTGATGAATAATCATATAAGTCAAAAGATGACATAAATTGATCTATGCAGTAGTATCTCACAATAGACAAGATAGATCAACATATGTTACCTTTTATGAAATATTTAAGAGATAATATTATCCATCGAAATGAAAGTCCGAATAAAAAAAACGAAATCCATATCTCTTTGCTTAGAATTGAGATCAATCCAAGATTATAGATCTTTTTAGAGAATACAAAAATAAGTGTTTTCACTGAAATTGAAATAAAAAAAATTAAATCATTTATAGCTATAAGCATAGATGTATTAATCACACGTATCCTTATATGTGCTCCAAAATCATTGGATATAAATCATTTATAAATCATAATGTAGTACCTAGATACACTGATGTATTCTGGAACATAGGAGACTGGGTTCAGTGCCTTGGATTCAAAACTAGACAATAGTTGCAAGTAGACCTTAGTAAATCGTAAGTCTATAAAGTATTGATCACTTTGGGTTAGCTGTAGGGGCCAATTTTCAGCTAGCGGTAGTTCGAAGACACTTGGCACCGTGTCGCTTAGGCTTTTACGCCTTGTTGACAGAAGGACCCTTTCGTCTTGTACCCAAAATAATCTCTACTTTTATGAACTTAGATCTAAAAGAATATATGCAATATCATCAGACATCATCGAAATCTAGAATCCCTAACTATAAGAAAAGTAAATACCCAAAGAATGAACAACTATTTTTCAAAGAGTTTTCATAGAGCATTATAGAGATATAATATAAGTGTGCACTAATAAGTAGATCAAGATAATGCACAAAAACATATGGCTTATAAATAAATATCCAAAGATACTAATAAACAAATTCTCTCAAAATCAAAATTGAAGAGATAAAACAACTATAGGGTATCAAATAAGAGTTAGTAGCAAGCTATTAATTAATAACATGCAAGATTCTAGAAACTTAGCCATTTAGAAAGAATTGTTTAGCATGTTACCAAAGTGGTTCTAGTTGTAGAAGCATGAAAAAATCTCAGCATAATATAAGGCGCAGAGGCTCAGGCGGTCAAGCACGCTAACAGCAAAGACAAAAGTCACAAACAGATGAAAAGCTCAGAAGTCCTTTTTTTTATTTAATCATTGCTACAAGAGTCTGCTGCAGACTCGTCATAATTTCATAAAAGACTGTATAAAGATATAATTACAAGGATCTGTTGCAAAAGACTTTGTGATTACATGTACAGAATTGAAAACTCCTACGGATCTACATCGGTGTTACTCTTCACAGTGTGATCATCATAGAGAGAGGCACTATGGATAGAAGATATGAATACAGTCTCCATCAAAGTCTCCACCATAGCTTCCCCCTCCAGACGTACAGCACTTCCGGAAGCAGCTATTGGCCCGCCGAAAGCTTAGGCCATAGTGCTGCAGGAAGGCCCTCTTTTAAAAGGACATCAGCTTTCGAGGCTCTTCTAGCCTAACAAAAGCACGTCGCCACCAATGAGTAGGGTAGAGCACAACCTGTGGCTCTTCGGGTTGGCCATACACCCATAAGCTAGGTCATCAGGACCTCGAAGCATCCAAGGCGTCGCCCAGGTTCGAACTCTTCATGAGAAGCGTTCCAGCATGTTCCGAGGCACATCAACAGTTCTTCTGCGAAGGCATAGCCCCTTTGAACGAAGAAATCCTCAACCAGAATTTGACTTAGACAAGGCCAACCGCCACTCGAAGCTATGTCTGGATCTAGCATGGAGTTGAAGGACAAGAAGAAGAAGAAGAAGAAGAAGAAGAAGACGTGGCTCTTCAGAAGAAACTCCCCCTTTATATAAGGCAAGAGTGTTCCAAAATGCAAGCCACATAGCCGACGGCCAAAGTTCCTACATTAATGGGATGAATCTAGGACTCAGCACGATAAACCTCATTAAGTAAGGTTCATTCGACTAAGTCCTAGACTATCCTATGAGCCCTTAAAATTCTCCAAGTAATGGTGGCAATTAAGAGGGAGTCATTCATTAAGGAGCGGTCATTCATTGCACTTTAAAAGAAGACTTTAAAGTCAATACCTTTAATCCAGAGGCACAGCTACATTCCTGCGCCAAGCTCAGGCGCAGACTGGAGATGTTTTCATACCACCTCAACTCCAACGGTGCAGGATTCTACTCCGACCCAGAAGCTCAATTACCTTTTGTTAGAGACTTGGGAGATACCATTGCATCCAGCACAAGTCTGCCTACCGCTCCAAAAGCACAGTAACCTCGTCAACCTGAAGCATAAGCCTACTCGCGGCCCTAAAGCACAGTGACTTTTTCGCTTAAAACACAGCCTACTCGTCGTTCATACACACAGAGGCTCCGTCGTCTTCGAAGCATAATCCACTCGTCGCCTGAAAGCATAGAGGCTCCGTTGTTTCCAGAAGAACGGTCTACTCGTCGCCCCAGAAGCACACCAGTACTCAGACCTAGCCAGAGGAACAGAAAGCATGGTCCCACCTAGTCGGTTTGCTTAAATCGACTCTCTTAAAAATAGGATTGGGGTTAATCATGATTGATATCTTATCAAATTGATTTAAATCTTAGACAAAAATCAATCAGAATCCAAATCTGAGATAAAATCCCAAGATTTACTTGGTTGCATCGGAACAAGCAAATTGCCACATGCCACGTGTCTCCTCCTTCGGTTATTTTGATAACTACCAGAAATCTCGATTGAGGGGAATCTCAATGTCTGCCACGTGTCAGCGCCACAGAAGCCCGCACCGTGCAATGATAGTAGATTCTTTCATATCTCAAAACCCTAATGCATATCGCATATGTGCTCTCTTCCCTTATAAATAGAAGGAGTTTTCCTTCAACAGAGAAGAGACCACCGAATATTAAATCTCCAGCTCCAGGCATCCTCTAGATTGGCAACCCTAGAGTTCCATCAAAGACATCAGAAAGTCAGAGTAAGTTTAACCCGTCGTCAGATCGTCAACGGAGTAAAGGAGCCGCTGCAGTGCTCGATCTCCACCGTCACACTTTTCCAAAAACTCTTCCCCTTGTACTTAGAAAATCCTATTTAGGAGTTCTTTCTCTATACACAAGTCTTCTCCTTGTACTTAGAATATCTTGTTTAGGACTTCCTTCTTTGTATACAGATCTTTTTATGTTCAATAAACAAAAAGTTCATTCAACCTTTTGTGATGTCGAACAAAATGACGAATCTATTGGGGACTACCTTCTTCTCCAACGAGAAGGCGGTGACGCAATCTGACGACAACTTGCTGAGATCTTCCCAGGAGATGCTGGTTGTATGCTTCGACCAGCAAGCTTTGAAAATCTTCTTTCTGATGAGAAGTCAAATCCTTCGAAGCGGTTCGTAAAACCAAAGAAGACTCGACGTGTCTGGAGGCCCAAGACGGCTGCGACGAGCAGCACAGCGGAGGGAACTACGATCTAGAACCCCCTCAATACCGAAGCCCCGGAGAAGATTTCTACTGCTATAGCCAAATCTCCTCGCTCGATACCCACCCTAGAAAAGTATTGTGAGGAAGACGGTGTCTCTATGGCGGGCCTGACGAATGCACAACGTCGAAGGAAGCGTGGGCCGGTTCAACCCCTCACGATAGGAGAATTGCCGGCAAGAAGATCTGTCTTCGACAGAATCGCCTTCCCATCAGGCGAGCCTTCATTGGATTCTGAATACTATGCACCTGCTGGGGATAGTAGAAAGAAATCCAAGGCAGTACGTGCCTCGTACAACAAACGTACCACGCCTATGACCGACCAAAGGCCTGCGTTGATAGTTACACGTACTGTCGATGGGAAGTTATACAAGACTGGTCCCCATGCTCCGATGTCTCGACCAGTTGAACCCCTCTGTCACTTGAGCACTCCTGTGCGTGATGCAAGCCAGGGGGTACATCCCGTAGAGAGAGACTCGCACGAGCAGCATTCCAGCAAGCATGATAGAAGTCTGCCTCACCAAACCTTCTCTGATTGTACCCACGTACAGCTTTCCTGCACGTACAATGGGGGTACCACGACGGAAGACCCGGTGTTGTCCCAAGCAGAAAAAGAATCGACGGTGCAGGGCATACCAAAATCAAGGCATCTTTGTACCTAGATTACCATCAACTATTGTTGTCAACAGGCGTCTGTACTACCACCGAGGAGGCACTCCGTCTTTCAAAGACTTCAACCTACGTCGACTGTATGTCAGAGACTTAACAGGGGGTCGACAAGCAAGAGAAGTTCAACTCCGTGTCGCCACATGCAACACGACGCAGGGTTCTAAAACTCTCAAGAAGTCATCCAAGAATCCTCCCGTATTGGCCACCAAGCCCAAGAAACGGCCCGAGAGTAGCAAGGCAAAGGTGTCCAGCACAGGTGTGTTCCAAGGCACACATTCCAAATCTTCGTTGGGTGCCACGTCAGATGCTGGGCGTAGCCAACCTCCCACTATGCATGACAACGTCGCGTTCCAATCTAAGGAGGAGCCATATGATACGGATGCCTCCGCAGGCGCAACTAGCCACCAGAGTGGGGGGTAGCAACCGCAATGAGTCTGAGGAAGACCGCAACCTCCCGGTCTACCCTCAGGATGACGAGGCTCGGACATCTGAGCCAGAGAGTGGGACAACGTAGTTTATCCTCCCGAGTGGGACATCCAGAAGATGGGGATTCGGCAGCCATATCCTGCCGAGTAGGACATCGTAGTTTATCCTCCCAAGTACAATCTACAGATGCTTATGCCCTTCGTGGGAAAGGAGTCTCCCCGATGATACTTGAGGTACTTTGCCTCAGCGATAGGGCACTTGCCAAAGGACGATGCCCTCCTTACCAATGTAGAAGCATGAAAATATCCATACTATGCTCCCAAATAAAGAAGTGACTATGCGACCACATGTAGCAGTTCTATGCGCCCACATAAAGAAGTAGCTATGTGCCCACATGTAACAAAGTGTTATGCACCCACATAATTTCTCCACAGGTGGGCACATAGTTGTTTTCCTGTACTATGAGCCCAAGACAGAACAACTCTACGACTCGGTCAACATCTACGACCAGTCATGGGCCGAGGCTTGCGGCCACATCAGTCCCCACGAGTAATCGTACACCGAAACATGCGGCCACGTCAACCCCACGATCTAGCAACGATCATCCAGTTCTTATGCGCCTATATTCTATGCGCCCAAAGCAACACTATGTGCCCACAGGGAGATCAGTGTATTCTCCACCCGTGTGCGTATAACAGTCATTTCAGTGCAAAATGACTATAAATAGTGGACATATGCCTCTTCAAAAGAAAAAGAACAGAGAGCATTTCAGAGCCAAATTGCTGCCATTATTGCCAGTGAGCCGAGAGTTAGCAATTTTCTTAGGTTTTCTCCCATTTTTGTAAATCGGAGTGTCAACAGAGTAAAGGAGCAACTGCCGCTCGATCTCCATCATCCCATTTTCCAGAATTCTTTTTGTATTCGGGGATTCTCAGTACAGGATCTCTCAGGTGTACTCGATTTGTGGTGCCTTGCGCTAATAAAAAAAGACAGTGATTCTTCACTTTTTTGTAAGTGTTCTACAAAAATGGCGACTCTGCTAGGGACTACCTTTTTCTCTGACGAGAAGGTGGTGACGCAATCTGATACCGCTAAAGTGGGGAGCACTCAGAAGATGTTGATCATGAAGTTCGATCAACAAGCGTTCGAAGAGATGCTCTCGAGGGATGGCTCTACTCCCTCAAAATCAGTGAAGCGAAACAAGTCTCACATGACTTGGCTTCTGAAGGCTCGTGTTGCATATCCTGCCAGTGCCGTAGAAGATATGCAACCGAAGGGGAACTCGGTCATGTGGGCGTATAACACTTCCACAGAAGCTCCCAATGTAAAAGAGCCGCATACTGTTCTGGGCTCTACTAGCCCAACGACTTCTCTCTTGTTCAATCAACAATAGAGTGTTCAACTCTCGAGACTTGGCAAAAGAAAATACTACGATACCAAGAATCGAAGTGTTCGACACTCTAGGCAAACTCAGCGAAGCTTGCAAACGAAGAGGGCAAAATTGGGGAAAAATAGTGCTATTTTCTAAAGCATGCGCCCAAAGGATGGTGTAGGCGCATAACTCTGGCCAGAAGACTTCTATCTTCAATAGAATGTCTACCAGTATGCGCCAAGGCTCTGATGATCCATTCTATGCACCCACAGCCAGGAAGGCCAAGCATGCTGCCAGAACTTCTGGAAAGCATGCGTCCAAGGGCATGTTCCAGGGTCTATGTGCCCACAGTAAAAAGATAGACCCCAACGCGTATAGCACGGGGCTGCCTTCAAGGTCATCACGGAACTTAGGTGTCGGGGTTGCCCCTGCGCATGAACAAAGTCCGGATGTGTCGATTTCCCTTATAAACCCATATGCAAAGAGGGGCAATGCATATGAAATGGGTTCTAAGAAAAAGCTCCCTTCCTCCGATTTGCGTGACATGATAAATCATATGCGTAAGGCGAGAGAGATCACAGTGACTCATAAGGTGCCTCTACAAGAGCGTCAGTGCACTAGTATCATCATCAACTGTTGCTGCTCCAAAGCAACAAAAGTTCCTCCAAGGCAGTCCGTGTTTCGATGACTGTAGTGTTCTGATGATGAAGAGCCATTATGTGTTTCATCCAACATGGCTTCATGGAGTCCTCCCTATGGGAGCCCCAATCAAGGAAGGTGGACCACTAATCCAATCTTTTCTTTTAATTCTACAAACAGAAGAAGAAGAAGTCTGCCAGCAAACAGCCAGCAAGTTGTTTCACTTGAAAGAGTCTATATGGGTACTCGGTCGAGAACAAGATCCCTTATAGACGGCAAGGACTCTCAAGCTGGAGGTGGTGTTCCCTCAGAATCTTAAGCTGGGGGTAGTAATCCCTCAGAATCTGAAGCAGACGACCTCCACGCTGGGTAGCCTTCCAGATGACAATGATCTCTTCGAGTCCGATGGTGACTATCTACCTCCCCTGCCTGAAGACGAAGGCCTTTTCAACTCAGAGAGACTGCATCAGCACCAGTTGTACTGTCTCCTCTATTCATCATCACATGCTATCTACGTACATGACAGATGGAGAGAGACATAAAGAAGCTAGTGATCAATCCAACAAGCGGCTGGAGAATCTTGAAATGGCGTTCGCCAAGATCACTAACATGCTTACCAGCATCGTAGATGTCCAAACTGCTGGGATTGTTCCTCCACTTCAACCGAACGTCTCAGCGCATGCTAGTCTGGTTCATAGCAACAACCCTTCTTCATTACAAAGGGAGTACCATTCCGTTGCACCTCCTCCAAATCCCGTAAATACTGGGGGTGGTCCTTCACCGACAGCACTTGACAACCGTACAACAGTCGTTTCTCAACATCTGCTCAATCAGCAGGATGCAATCGATTCTTTTGTTACCCATCTTTATACCATCTCACACAAAGATAAGTTTCATAAGATGGGGATATCTCAACCTTATCCTCCTGAATAGGAGAATGCCACTTGTCCTCCTAACTACAAGCCATTAACGCTAAATTCGTTTGACGGGATAACTTCTCCTCGCCAACACATGACATACTTCAACACGCAGATGTTGTACTTACCAAGAGACGATCCATTCTTATCAAAGCTATTTATCAATACCTTGCAGGGAGTAACTTTTGAATGGTTCTCCAGTCTGCCTGACGGTTGCATTAACTCCTTCAAAGACTTGGAGAGACTATTCCCCAATATGTTTTACGAGAGTAGAATGTATGTTAGTATGTCCACCCTTATCGAGACCAAGCAGAGGAAGGGTGAGACTGTTATTGCTTTTATCGAACACTTCAGGCGACTAGCCTTAAAGATGCCCTTCGGTATACCTGACTCGGAGTTTATGGATACTTGTCGGCATAAATTCCTTCCTACAGTGAAGTTCTGTCTGGGTATACATAAGTATGATACATGGCCCGCTTTCATCGAGGCCGCTGATGCTGCTAAAAATGACGTTCCTAATCCGGAACTACTGGGGTTGAAGACACCCAAATCTGAAGACAAAGGCAAGCACCCAAAAACTATCCCTATCTGTGGAGGTAAAGGAAAAGAAGTCATGAAGGTTGACACTTCCAAGGGAGCTCCCAATTTTCAGAGTGCTTCTGACAGACCCAAGGAGACTTTCTCCTTTGACGAGGATGATGTTATTACCATTTTCAACACGTGATGAAGGGTAATAAACTGGTATTGCCTCCATCACGATGTCCTGAGAAGGTAAGCTGACACAGCGACCCCAAGTACTGTCTCTATCATCAGTACATGTACCATTCCACCAAGGATTACGTCATCTTGAAGAAGAAGATACAACAGCTCATCGACAGCCAAGTTATCAACCTCGAAACTGAAGACAAGGTCGTGTCTTCTAACATGATCTCTCTTCAATTTTGTGACTTTCCTTCCACAGAAGTTCCAGACGACGTAGTTCTAATTCTCAAGGCAATAATGGAAGTCGTCAACCTGCCGCCAGCTCGCGATTCAACATCACCTCTGGTGCCACTAACGACGGAACGTGGTGAGATTATGTGGGTCCATCCCGACCTTGTGCAAGAAATGAAGTAGGTGGTAGTGTCTTCTAAATCAAAGAGGGGCAAGAAATACAAGCCATGCCATATGGTGTATTCTCCTATTTATGAATTCCTATCTGGTGAGACACGATCCAGCAAGACTTACACGCGGACTTATGACCCCGTACAAGAAGATGCAATGCCTTCTTAAGCTCCTGCTGCCCCCACAAGTTCAGAAGCTGGTCCGTCTAAGTCCTCAACTGCTGACAAAGCTAAGTAGAAGAAGACGTGATTTGACAAATCTCTGAAGTCACCAGCTCCCGAAGGCATGGATCGGCCTTACAACTTTGACATAATGGCACAACTGGCTAATACACCTACCAGATTATCATTGTTCGATCTACTATGGCTCTCCAAAGAGACGCGTAAAGCTTTAAGTGAGGCATTACTACATGTCGTCTCTTATCTCACTGAGGTCAAAGCTCCCGCTGAAGATTCGGTCTCTTGTCCTCATTGCCATAGCACTATAGAAGTGGTTCCCAATATCACTTTTTTATAAGAGGACATGCTGCTCAAACATAATCGTTATGATAGACCTCTGTACTATACAGGGTATATCGGGGCGATTAAGGTGGATCGGATGCATATCGATCCAGGTTCCTCCCTCAGCATCATCCTTGGAAGTTTACTCAAAATTTTAGAGATCCCTTTGCACAAGTTGTCTGCAACCAATACAACTATCATGTCTTTCAATACTTGGAAAAGTCATCCTCTGGGAAAGATCCGTCTCAAGTGCCAGATTGGTGATCTCCGGACAGAGGTTGCTTGCTATGTAATCGATGCCAATGTGTCCTACAACATCTTGTTAGGGCGTCCGTGGATACACGAGAACATGATTGTTCCTTCTACCCTTTACCAGTACTTTAAGTACGTCAACAGTGATGGCATCGTGAAGACAGAGTTTGTCGATGTCGATCCTTTCAAGGGTATTAAAGCCTACTATGGAGATTCGGTACTCTATCAATCTCAGCCTCCCAGGGATGACGGCAACGAAGTTGACAATGAAGCTGAAGATAATTTATCTGCCGGTGACGGTCCTCTGGTTATCCGAGTCAAAGGACGTACTACTCCAAAAATTAGTTCAAAGACTCTCACAATCTGGGTCAAAAAGAAGCATCCTGATATTGCCGTACCATTGACTATCACTCTCCGAAAAACAACTCGGGTGAAACTTGCTGAAGCCCATCTTCCCAATCCTGATGAGTTACCCTACGTAGTGAACTTGACCAAGTCTGTGACTCCTGTCCCGAATGATGTCGCCTTTAATGAGTATATCAATACTCAAAATAATGTACCTTAAGTGGATGATGTTATCCTTAAAGAAAAACTTGCATATTTTCTGAGTAAAGGTTTATCTTTGAATTACTCTGATGTCTACCAGTCTGTAAACCAATACGTAGATACGTTGTACGCCTTAGAACATGGCATAAGACCACATCTCTGTATGCCGATCATGACACCCCGTCTGCAGGAAACAGTCTGGCCAGAGGATATCCACTACTTCATAGTTCCAGCGAGAAAGAAGGGTGAAGAACTAATCATCTTCGATCGAATAATTGGCGAAAGAAAGTTCATTCTGGACTTTACTACTCACAATTAAAACGCCAAAGCTGACTATGATTTAGGTACAATGTAGCTTTACCAATATAGTTGAAAGGCCAAGAATATCATCTAGAACATGGGATATGATATAAAAAATGACCAGGGACTAAACCACGGTAAAGGACGACGATTGCTAATACGTCACTTTGCTCCTCCCGGCAAACCCGAGAACTATTATCAACGAAACGGTATTGGTTTAGGTTATGTTACTCCTCCAACAACTCCTAAAGGATCAGACGTTGAAGTTGATCATTGTTCTCATTCTTCTGATTCCTGCCTCTGGGATTCAGACTCCAGCATTGGAGACATGTTCAAAGCAGTTCTAGCCGTCAACTTGGTGTTAGTTGACCAAATTGTAGAAGATGTCCAATCAATCGAGCTCGAACAATGGGCTTAAAAAATAGACACCAGATGGGAGTTACATTTTGAACAACATGAACCACCTACTAAAGACAAAGTCATCCAAGTTAATTTAGGAGATGAATCATCTCCTAAATTAATCTTTATCAGCAAAAGTCTGTCTGGTGAAGAACGAAAATCTCTTATACAGCTTATAAGAGAATATATTGACGTCTTTGCATGGAGCTATGAAGACATGCCAGGCTTGGACCCTAAAATTGCTATGCACCAGTGAAGCAGTAGAAACGGCGGTTTCGACCAAATATCATGGAGGCCATCGAAAGTGAAGTCAAAAAGCATATTTCAAGTGGTTTCATTATTTAAGAACAACACCCTTACTGGGTCGCTAACATTGTTTCGATCATAAAAAACAATGGTAAAGTTTGAGTCTGTATCGATTACCGTGGTTTGAACTCTGTATGCCCAAAAATGAGTTTCCTCTACCGATCACCGATGTAATGATCGACAATACTTGTGGCTTCGAGCGAATGTCCTTCATGGATGGGTTCTCAGGCTACAACCAGATCAAGATGTTCCCCGATGATGAGAAACACATATCTTTTCGAACACTGTTTGGGGTATACTGCTATACGGTGATGCCCTTCGGATTGAAAAATGCGGATGTGACATACCAGCGAGCTATGAACATAATTTTTTGCGATCATTTGTGCAAAATCGTGGAATGTTATGTAGATGATATTGCAGTTAAAAGTCATCTCAAGGGCAACCACCTCCAAGATTTGAGAATGGTGTTCGAACTGATGCGTAAACACCAACTCAAGATGAATCCAACCAAGTCTTTTCTGGGAGTCTCCAGCGGCAAGTTCCTTGGTTTTATTATCACTTCAAAGGGTATACATCTAGACCCGGAGAAGGTTAAAGCTATCCTCGATCTACGTCCTCCAAGAAATCTCAAAGCGCTACGGGGACTTCAAGGAAGGTTACCTACATCAGATGATTCATTTCAAATCTTTCTGGAAGGTATCAACCATTTACTCAGCTCATAAATAAAGGAGTATCTTTCGTCTAGACTTAACAATGTCAGTGCGCATTTGACGACATCAAGAAGTATCTCACAAGCCCCCCAGTGTTGGTGGCTCCGATAGTCGAAAAGCCTTTCTTGTTATATGTTCGCTCTATGGATCATTCTCTTAGTGCCCTATTAGCTCAGAAGTATGAAGGCGGTCATAAACATGCAATCTATTACATCAGCCGTAGGATGGTTGGTGCCAAATACAGATACACACCTATTGAAAAGGAATGTCTCGTACTGGTATTTGCTATCCAGAAGACACGTCACTATGTGTCTGGACAGACTATCCATATCATATCTAGAGTCAATCCTCTCAGAATACTCATGACTAAACCGGGTTCTCTTAATTCCCGTTTAGCTACATGGGCAATGCTATTGACTCCATACGTTATGCTGTTCGTTCCTTAAAAGGCAGTAAAAGGCCAAGCATTAGCTGACTTCTTAGAAGCTCATCTATTGCCAGAATCTTCCAAACTCTATAATGAAATCCCAGATGAAGTGGTTGAGTCTAACACTGCAACTGAGAAAATCCCCATTTGGCGAATGTTCTTTGATGGTACCTCAAGAACAGGACCTAAAGAAAATATTGTGGCCGGAGTAGGGATCGTGCTTGTTTCACCCGATCATCTGGTTATACACCATGCGTATTCACTCCTGGAGCCTTGGACCAACAATGTGGCTGAATATAACGCCCTACTGATTGGCCTTCAACTAAAAAAGCAACTGGAAGTTGACTATCTTGAAGCTTATGGTAATTCTAAGCTAATAGTTAGTCAGTTTCGAGAGGATTATGTAGTTTGTCGTGAAGATCTCATCCTATATCACAAAGCGATGATTGTGTTGGCTTCTACCTTTGCTAGATTCTTCATCGAGCATGTACCTCGATTATAGAATATAGAAGCAGATGCTTTAGTCGGTCTGGCTGCTTCTTTGACTGTTCCTATCAACACTCATCATTCGATCGCAGTGTCTGGTCGAAAGTTGTTCTATGCGAAAGATGCCTTACATATTCATCACAACTACACAGCAAAGACAAATGTCGACATCAAAGACTGGATATTTCCTTTCATAGACTACGATGTCTACGGAATCCTCCCTCATGACCCAAAGGAAGCAGTGTCTATCCAACGACGATCCCTCAGATTTTACTATGACATAGCTACCAAAATATTGTACCGACGTTCTTACGATATGTTACTGTTATGATGTTTATCAGACACAGAAGCCAAACATGCACTATGTGAGGCTCACAACAAAATTTATGGTGCACACCAACCAGGCTCCAAATTACAGGATCTCCTCAAACGAATGGGTTATTATTGGCCCACGATGATAGCAGATGTTGTTGAATATATAAATAAGTGTAGGGCTTGTCAGTTCTACACTGATTTCATTCATCACCTTCAGAGTTTCTATACCCGATGGCGGCATCTCGGCCTTTTGAAGCCTGGGGTATGGACGTCATCGGCCCAATCAGCCTACCATCCTCCAGAGGACATCGGTCTATCCTAGCTATAATCGGTTACTTCTCTAAATGGGCAAAAGCTATACCGCTCATCGAAGTAAAGACATCAAACGTAATCAGTTTCGTCAAACATCACGTCATCTACTGTCACGACCCGTACCCCGATTAGGGGCACAAGAACGTGGGTACGTCCATCCTATGTCGCAGTGTCGACAGGAGAACATTGTACAGGTCATCTATAACGTCTAATATCTAACAACAAGGAAATATAACCTGTCATCTCCGTACGGAGGTATAATATAACATCACAACTATATAATCTCAATCACAAGACTAAGAAAGATAGAGCATGATGGAATCAGATAAAAGGAATATAAATTAGAGTTATCACAACACACAGTAGATGTCCAACAAAAATAATACATATCCAGAATATAAATAAGTCTCTACTAACATTCGGAACAATCCGATACAAACTGAAAGCTAAAAGTTCTAAGCAAATACTAAGGCACTCTCTACTGGACTAGATCCTCCTCTGGCTCCTATATGCCACCATCGTAGGCCTCATAGAAAGTGGGGACAATCATCTATATCATCTGTAATATTTTGTCAATATATCCAGTCAGGATGGAACAAGCACATCACATTTAACAGTTTAAAATAATTGACAAGTGCTATGAGTATGTAATATAATAAAATTCTTAACGATCAAGTTATAGAGATAATGTACATAGAAAACACGAGTGTATAAAGAACATACAAAATATGAAAACAGGCAGATATATAATAATGGTAAACCTGTCATGCAAGGTATGTAATAGACAACTTAGAGGATTTGTGTTTTGACCAGTAATTTAAAATACCAATTTGTCATGTGAACGACTAGAGGGAGATATCCAGCAAACCATACACCTACGTGTGTGGCCGCTATTATTCACGCAAGATCAACGGGATAGAAAGGGTATGTTCACATGTCTCTAATGTATTTTCCCGCCCGACTAGTACACATGGAATCCAGGTTCTTCGACACAAATTTTATTATTCGTGATAGATGCATTAGTCATGATTTACATTATTCGTGATAGTCATAAAACTACGTATCTCAAGTCAAGGAATCCATAAATACCAATCCGTGAGTCCATCGAGTCAGAATCAAGATAGAACACTAAACATGCATCACAAAACATATCAACATAATAAAACTATCAGAGAATGTACTCGCATGATACCCTGAATGACTGATATAAATAGATGTTTGAACTGATGTCACAGAGTCCTAATTAGAGCAACACATGTTATAAAGAGTTCAATTTGAAATGATAGAAATTTATAATGCAATCTACATGTTTCTAAGTCAATCTAGGTCAAGTCAACTCTAAGATAACTCTGGTCCACCTTGGGTCAAACTAGGAGTCAAGATTAAGCTTCTAGGGTTTTGGTCAAACTTAGATTAGTGGTCAAAATCTATGATACTTAGGATATATTAATATATATACATACAACATATATCCTTACCCATATAGTACCACCCTAAAACATACATATTGACATCATATATCAAGTATACATATCCTCACTATGAACCATAACCTATATCTATATACTCTCATAATATATATAGATACTATATAACCCAAAAATATGTATACCTATCTATATAACCCTTCCACAATCTAACGTCACCTACTCAAACTCAAATACTTAGATACTAACCCACTAACACTAGGATACCATATCAAACTTGGTCATATCGGCATCCCAATACCAATGCCTTGGTTGGAATCCAATACCTTAACTTGGGTAACCTAACTTTACCTTGATATCTTGATACCTTACCTTGGTACCTTGATACCATATCTTGGTCATAAGGTAAACTAATCATTTACCTTGAAGGTAAAGGTAATTCATATTTACCTTAAGATACTAACTTGGTATCATGAGATACCAAGATATCCCTCAAATATCTAATTAACTAACTATCTAATGTACTAACATAACATCTTAACTAATATCTAACATATAACCTATAGAGACTAACTTGCTAACATACCAATATCTAGAACTAACATAACATACTAACATATCAATATCTAACATACTAGATATCTAATATCAAACTATCTAACAACATATCAAATATCTAATAAAATACTAACCTCTACTATCTAACTAACACTCATACTAACAAATATTACCTAACAATAATAAATATATGTACTATATCATACATATACTCGATAGCCTATGATACCTACATACACTTAATATTCATACTACATAGGCTCATAGCTTACATAAAATGCCTATGTCGTATAGTCACTCTTCTACTTAAAATCAATACTGTACCAATTGGGCCTTTACTAAATTCTAGGATTAAAGTATGTTGTAGCCCTTCGTATTAGATTTTTGAAACTTCAAACGGATCGCATTTTCGTGTCCGAAAGCTCCCGGAATCGCGAAAACACTGAAATGCGTTCGTCTTTCGGACAGCTGACTCTCAAACAGTTTTACAGAAAGTTCTAGAATGTATTTTACCTATTAATATATGTATTTGGAAAGCTAACTTCGATACGGTTCTTTTAAAAAACGGGAGATTAATCGGAGTTCTAAGCTAAAAGTTACGATATTTTTAAGTTTCTATGGCTACTAAAGACGTGGATGAATATTATGACGAATTTGGGTTGTTTGGACAAAAGAAACACCTCACACTCTCCACACCACTAAAGACACACATCAAACCACACTCCCCTCTCCTCTAACACAAGCATACCACTAAAAACATATCCACACACATCTAAATATATCTAACATACCTATTATATATATACAAAATAGTCCATTATATAAAGAGACACTAAAATAACAAGTTAGGACTAAAAATATGACATATAGACTAAACCACTTGATCTAACCATGGGTATCCAAATGAAACTCATTCTAACCATCCTAACTAACATCAATCCATCCTCTAACATGTCTAAAACTGAAATTAAAATACAATTAACCTATTAGACATTAAACCAAACACATGAGGTGTCCTAATTTGAGATCTAATAAGTAGGACACAAGTCACAATTCTAACTTGCTCTAGAGAGCTCCAAATGGCCTCAAACTTGAATCTAAAGGGGGTACATGCATGAGGGTGGATCTTATGGATTCAAAACTAACTAATATGCATACAAAATCAATTTAGAGGGTTGGTTTTACCTATTGGGAGTGGGATCCAAATGATACTCTCAAGGACACGGCTCTGATACGAAGATCCTTCCAAAATGGATACTCCTCCTTACATTTTGCTCCAAATCTTTGCTAGCACCCTCCCTTGGTAGTATGAGAAAGTTGGATGGAAGTTTTAGTGGGGGAATGAAAAGATTTGGAGATCAAATCAAAGAGGACTGCTCTCTAATTTGGGGAAGAACATTTTGTGAAGGAAAAGAGGCAAGATGGAATAAAATGAAAAAAAGGGAGGCTAACCTACCTATAGTGGCTGCTATTAAACCCTATTGGGCCTTGTGGGAAAGCCTATTAAGGCCTCAACTAGTCCTCTTGGTTAATTTTAAGTTAGGTTCAAGTTTGGGATCAAAAGGGTTGAATTTAAGCCTCTAACTTAACCAATCTAACAAGTGAGATTAGTCTAAACTTACTAACTTAATTAGTAGGGTTTGTGGGCCATGACTAACTAATCTTGGGGTCCCGTCTAGAGTCTAAGCTACCCGGATCACTAACACAAGTCGGAACGAAACGAAACTCAAACCCGACTAAACAAATCCCGTAAAATTAATATTAAAATATAAAATGCCCAAAATATTAAAATATAAAAAAATTACCAAAATTACAATACAAAAATTTAAATATTATTAAAATAATCTAAAATTCACCAATTAATCAAAATCCTAAATAATTTAAAAGTTACAAAATGACTAAAATATCCTCAGCCTAAAATGTGGTAATTAGCTAATCTAATCACATGGGTTAGGCCTCCATAGTCATGGTTAGTCTCTAGGCTAGGCAGCTCTAAGGTTACACTAGCCAAAGAACAAAATCACAAAACTCTAATTTAATGATATTAAAATAATCAAAATTTACCAATAAATCAATAACATGATTTAAATCTATTATTAAATAATAAATTTTATAAAAGTTCAAAATTACCCTCATTTTAGAAAAGTGGTGGTTACATCTACCGCTTTGGCCTACCTTGCAGGATCATCCATGATAATGGTCCACAATTTATGAGCTATGTATTCTATCGGTTCTGCGATAAGAATCGAATTCAAAATATATCTTCTACCGCTTACAATCCAGCAGCTAATGATGGATTAGCGGAAGCTTTCGATAAGACTATCATCAAACTTCTCAAGATGTTCGTGTCTTCAAACTAGCGCGATTGGAATGAGAAGCTCGGCGAATGTCTCTGGACCTACCGCACAACGGTTCGGACTCCAACAGACAGTACGCCATTCTCTCTGGTTTATGAAAGTGAAGCAGTTCTTCTCCTAGAAATCTAGATTTCCTCTCTTCGAGTAGCCTTAGCCAGCGAGTTGACTGCCGAAGAAAGTTACCGTCTGCGACTACAAGAGTTGGAAGCGCTAGATAAAAAACGCTTATTAGCTCAACAGCGAATTGTGTTATATCAAGCATGCATTTCTAGAGCCTTTAATAAGAAGGTAAAGAAAAGATTCTTTCAAGTTGGTGATCTGGTCTTAGCACTGAGAAGACCAATGTTCATGACGCATAAGACAAAAGAAAATTTTTAGCCTAAATGGGAAGGTCCTTTCGTTATAGAATTGGTGTATTCTAACGGTACGTATCGACTAACCAAGCCTGATGGTGACTTGCTTATGATGCCGATCAACGGCAAGTTTCTGAAGAAATATTATGTATAACCTTCCTATACAGAGTTCACAGATACTTTGTTTTAATCATGTAAATATACAGTGCAATGTTTATGTGATTCAGAAAATCATCTAACTAATATCTGTATTTCAAGAGTCTTGAATACGCCATGTATAATAGGTCCTCTAAAAAGATTCCTTAGTGGAATTATCTTCGTTTGAACTCTGTCTAAACTTGATCTTATGAAAATGGTCACATCCATATTACCTCTGAAATGTTTTCCGATAATTATTCTCCAGTGGGATAATTAAGAAATATTTTGCCACGTCCATATAACCTCTGAGCAAAACACTCGTCAAAGATAATCACGTCCATATTACCTCTAAATTATTTACTGACTCCTACTTAATGTTATATATCCGTCCACGTCCATATTACCTCTGGTCAGATATAAAACATCATCTTCTATTATGTCCACACTACCTCTATTAGCAGTTTCTTTTAACTTATTATCTATGTTCAAGAATCTTGAATATAAAACAGATAATAAGTCAACATCAAATTCCCAGTGGAATACCCACCAGAAATATCCCTACTACATCCACATTACCTCTAGTTCTGATATTTCACAAACTACATTCATGAGTTTCGAAAGCCAAAAGATTCTTTATTAGAAACTTCTCTCAAAAAGCATAGAAAGGAAAAGATATAAGAGCTTTTATGGCTAAATGAGCCAATTACAAAGGAAGACCTAAGGGATACACAATCGATTGATGTTATCCCTTAAAGCCGTAATCTCAGTCTGAGACTTGACAGTGGTGCGACGACGTGCTTCTTCCTACCGAGCAGCTTAATCCTTGAAGGGGATCAGTTTCGCGTGCTTCCCCTCTAACTTTACCAGCTGTTCTTTCAATTGGTCTGAAGTTATGACAGTCACAGCAGCCTGAACCGTATAGTCTTCTTGCTCAGATGTAACTGTTCTTAAGTTATACTCCAGTTGGGTAATCTCATTGTGGATCTGTGCAATATGATTATACTTTTCGGTGATCTAGGCGGCCAGCTTGTTCTTCGAAGCAATACGAACCTCGCTCGCAGGTTGAACTATTCGTATTGATCAGCCAACTCACTGATCTCTTTAGTAAGGGCATCCCTCCTTTCTTGGAAAGTAGCTTCCTCTTCTACAAGAGTCGCAACCAAAGCCTCATCTTCTTCAAGAAACAGCGATGTTGGGCTTCGTTGCTTGGCTTTCCAGAATTTGGCCACTCGGTCCTCCAAGTCATTTAGAACTTTCCTCAGAGCATTGGCCCGCTCTTCATAGCCAGTAATGCTTTTAAGGATCGTCACTTGGCATCCGGCAATAGCCTTTACAGGTCCAAAGGAGGCATTCTGGTTTAAGACTCCAGGAAGCTTTACTTTCAGAATGGAGTAGAAAGCTTTTATGACTTCCTGAGCTATCTCGTTATCCTCAGAGGAGTCGTTGGAGAGGGAGCTTGATGGGGATCTTCCACTCCAGAAAGAGATACTTGACAAAAAGCCGAACCTGACAATAAAATAATATATATATCAGTAACAAAAAAAAGAGTGCAAAAGAGTGGTAATTTTATACCTTCTGCTTGCTCAGCACCAACTTGAACGAGGTCATCAGCCCTGGTTACAAGGGAACCAAGAGCAGGCCCAGGTTGCTCAATAGTGACAATGTCAAGGCCCTGAGCATTCCCAACATTAAGCTGTATATCTTCCATGGCCCCAGTTAGACTTAGAGCAGATTCAGTAACAGCCGCCTTAGTGCACTGTTCAACTTCTCCTTCCACAGCCGATGTCGGCTTACTAACAAATTCCTCTGTACCAATAATTCCAGCAGAATCAGGGATAACTTCTTATCCTACTCCAGTGTCTTAGACAACCTCTGTACAATGTTCCCTCTCCTTGTCTATACAGGAATATACGATGGCAGTCAGCCTCGCGAGGAGTACGCAAAATTAAAGTCCAAAAATCCCATCCGAAGTAAAGTGTAAAGATAACATACCCACGGGAGGGTGAGATGATTGGACATGATTCTCGTCCAACTCCTTTATTAAAGCCCCAATCCCAGACATATCTCCTAAAAAGATATCATAGAAGGGACTGGCTTTCTGTTCGCCATCATAGTCCAGGCCTTCGCCCTGATCATCCCTTTGCTCAGCCCCTTTGACTGGGGAAGGCCGACCCTCATCTGTCGGTTGAGGACGAGTGGGGGACACCATTGTCACGTCCACCTCTTCAGACGAAGAGGCACATGTCTCGATCGCATCTTTGAGGTCCTGTGCAAAGGACAAACGCAAGGGTGAGAAAGCTTTATTTGAAGACTGTATAAGTATTGGTTTGACCAAAATGGCTATGGAGTCTAGAAAGGGATCTACTTCCTGAATAGACATAGCCCGTGACGTCGTTCCATTTCTTCTGGTCTGTCGAGAAGATCTTCTTAGAGGAGGCGATCCGGTACCTACATCCCTAGCTTTCTTTATCCCTCTTGTGGCAGTAGTCTTCTTCTTCCTCTTAAAAGTTGACTGTTGGGCCAGTTCATTTGAAGCTTTTCTTTTTTGAGGAGGATCAGGGAGAGCAGAGTCATCTTCGATATCCTCTCTCTGAGGTACTGTAGTAGTCGGCTCCTCAAGAGCAACTCTCTGTTGTGGTGCTGCGGCCGGCTCGACGGCTGGAGCGGCACTCTCCTTTCTGCTGCCCTTCGACATCTTTCGGGCTCGTTCTACATTTGTAGGAGTGGGGGCAAGCCTAGTCCCTAATACCAAACTCTGCTCACGATCATACCGAGGATGAAGTGTATTGATCAGAGTATAAAACTTTGCAGCAGCATAGAGCAGATGGGTCTCAGGCTTATCTTCGGGCAGAGTAAAAATTGCTTCCATACATCCGACGTTGTAATAAACCCATGCACGTGCCCCATCGATCAAGCTTCCTATTGACTCCAGATGAGGGCTAGGATTGCCCAGAAGAAGCTAACTATATCCAAATTGTCGCACGAAATGGCTTGGTTGATAAGGCTCCTGGTTGGTGTGGTTCCTATTCCTGAGCACCAAATGAGAGGGCCTGAAAGACTGGAGCCAATGGAATGCCCCAGTGGTCAAGCTAGTAGTGTGTGCTCCCTCATCTACTAATGTGTCCCCTACGTTGCCACTGTCGGATAGAGGGGATATTCTGAAGAACTTGTAGTTCTGAAGGAAGCTCAAAACCCTTCTACAAGCAGACATTCCAGTGACGGCCCAGTTTGCGTCACGAAATCTTCGAAGAAAGGCGTCTCCTGCTAAAGAGTTTGCCACCATCCCAGCATTCATCAAATTGGGACAGTGCAGCACCAGCCATCCCTTCAAGTAATAAAAGGGGAGTTCGGTCCTAGCAAAGTCTGTTCTACCTTCGGGGGTCACCGTGTTTCTGTAATGCCTGTGGTTCGTATTACGTATTTCTGGAATACGTGTACATATTTATTCTTGTATTGCATGATTTTCTTGCTTAATTTCCTCCCTGGGCTTGGTTTATTCTTGGTTGGGTTAGCTTGGTTCGGTTTGGGACTGCTCTTGGTTCATCATGAACCAAGGGGTGAACCCCCTACCTACCACCACCACTTATATTTATTGCCTATTCTTCTTCTCTCTCTTCATTAATCTCTTCTCCTTCTCCATTAAACCCACCACCAACCAAGAATACCCCTAGGCAAGTGCAACTTGCTTCCACAAGAGAGCTCATTTTTATTGTTCCATTAGCTTCTCCCTATGTTTCTAAGACACTTTAAAACTTGTCATTTTCCATTTTGAAGCTTTAATTTTTGTAGATCTAGATATTAGTTATTTTTAGATTTTGGTGGTTTTGATCTATCAAACTTCTTTGTTTTCAAGTTTTGATGGTTCCATGTCGTAGAGAATTTTATTCTACCCAATTTTGACCTTTGAAAAGTTGGATTTGGACTTATTTTGACCAAGTTATGGACTTTTGAAGATTTGGGTTCAACCATGGAGTTCTTGCTGTTTTGAGAAGACAGTGAGCAGTACGCGAGCTTTTTAGCTTGCATCACTGAGCTGTACGCGCTCTTTAGCACAGCACAGTATGGAGTACATACGCTGCCTTTTGGAGGCGTATGACTCGCATACGCTCGCTTGCTTGACAAGGAGTCGTATGGAGTACATATACTGCCTTTTTGGAGGCGTATGACTCGCATACGCTCGCTTGCTTGACAAAGAGTCGTATGGAGTACATACGCTGCCTTTTGGAGGCATATGACTCGCATACGCTCGCTTGCTTGACGAGGAGTCGTATGGACCCCATACGCTGCCTTTTGGAGGCGTATGACTCGCATACGCTTGCTTGCTTGACGAGGAGTCGTATTGAGTACATACGCTGCCTTTTGGGAGCGTATGACTGGCGTACGCTGACCTGAGCGTAGCCTGACCTGAGCGTAGCCTGACTTGAGCGTAGCTTGACCTGAGCGTAGCCTGTCTTGAGCGTAGCCTGACCTGAGCGTATGACTCTTGCACTGAGCGTATGGCCTTTGGCTGACTTGGTCTTATGTCAGCGTGTCAGATTTGGTTTTATTTTCCTTAAGCTTGGCTCTTCTATAGCCCTGTATATTGATATTTTATTAGATATTTTACGCGTATTTTATATCCTTACGCCTTTTTGTCCTGAACTTGATAATCACGAATTTATGTAATATGTTTGGAAAGGATAACTGAGCCTGACACGATAGTGACCCGTAGTGGTGCACTCCTGACATGAGTAACCTGACATGACCTGATAGTGGCCGTCGTGGCGCACTCCTGACTAGTACACTTGACCTGATAACCTGACATGTTATATCTTGATAAGCTGTTGCGACGGCTACTTGACATGACATGACCTGTATAATAACTTGGACACCGTGGGCGATTGTGCTTGTATAAATAAACCAGTCCTGTCTTGCATCATGTCTAGGATGGGACTCCTGAGTACCACGATCAGGAGTACCTATTGAAATGAACTAAGGACTAATAACTAGATTAATACATTAGTCATGAAGAGATTTCCCAGCTACAGGCAATCCCGTTACCTGGGTACGCTTTGGGATCTGTAGCCTGCCATCGAGTAGGGCACATTTTCAGCACACTGTCATGTGTTGTACCCTTCAAGCTACCTAAGGGTACATTCGTTTCCTGGACGATGTACCCACCTGAATTCAACTCTAATCTTTTAACCCGGGTAACCTGCATGGTCTGCAGGGCTTGTGGCTGTGGAATAATCTCGCTGCATCTTGTTAGTAATTAGGCTTGTGACAACCCTAGTTAGTTAAAGTATCAAGCCGTAATTCTTGCTTGGCCGTGAAGTGATTGGATGGAGTCTAACCAGTCTAGTCTTGCCCTGATCCTGTTCCAGATTATTGAATGACCAGAATGCTTGTATTTATTTTACCGATAAATGGTGAAAATTCTAAGTCCTGTTCAGACGAAGGGTTACAACCCCGGTCCTTGTTTGGGTTACGGGTTGTAACCTGGTTATCTGAATAGTTCCATGGTTATCTCGTCGTATATCATTCGGGTGTATTTTCCTTATTTCCAGTTCTTACTTTTATTTATATCTTGTGCTGATTGTTGGTTTTAGCTCTTAAGTGAAGCCCCCTTTGTGGCACTTGCTCTTTCTGGGGTCTGACCCAGCCGTTTTGTATGGCCAGATTTCGGAGCAGCTACCGAGGATCTACCAACCTTCCTGCCAGATGGTAAACACTAGAAGGAATCCCGGCAACGAGTGGGTTTTATTTTGCTCTCCCACTCCCTTGTAAAAATATTCTTTTGAGGCGTTTAGCCGACGAGCACCTGTTTAGCTCGATTGTACTTACCTGCTGTCTGCCTACGGGCTGTAACATGATTAACGGATCCTAGGGTTGATCATGTGTGACTAAACTCTTGCTAGTCCTAACATTTTGTAACGACTAGCTTTATGATCAGCTGAATATGTAATATTTGGGACGCCTTACTATTGTATATTTAATGATCATATATCTTGTGACTTTTACTTACTTGCTTGTAATTGAGACACTAGGCTTGTTCATGACCTTAAGAGACTGTTGGCTTGTAGATAAACCCTCATGTATCTAGACAGCCGTGACCGTATAGCGAGATGGATTCCATTTCATATACGTAGCTGGCTATGTCTGCCCCCGCTCTCCAGTATTCTGGTCCTGGGGCGTGACAGTTTCCAATAAAATCTCGTAGACCTCGTTGGATGGCGCAGACCATTACAGGAAGCAGGGCAAGCCGGTATCCGAATGCCAGCTTCACAGCTGGAAGTATAATACTCTGGCTCATCCTTTTGATAGACCTTGAACCATCAGGGACTACACAGTCGCGAATCCAGATCATCAGAAATGCCGCCAGCACAACTTTTTTCGACAACTTAAACTCAGCTTGTCGGAAGAAGTGATAAATTGGGGAGCTTCGGGATCATCACTATCATCAGTATCTGCTACCCCGTGATCTGTCATTAATTCCTCTATCTTGGACTTCGTCAGGGGCTTGCAAATTGAAAAAGAGGCCGGACCTTCTCCTTCTCCTTTTAACAAAAATATATCCCGCCCAAGATTTTGTATGGGGATTGGCCCCCTCGGCCTGCCCTTCTTTATGATCTTGTGACAGATGAGGAAGTGACAGAATAACTACTTATACACGTCCATCATCTCAGAGTTTTCTCTTTCCAGGTCCAAGAGTTCTTCATCACAAAGGAAATATTCTTTGTACGGCTCTGTTCCCCAGGGAAGCTTCGATATCTCCTGTATCTCATGAAGAGCCAGACTCATCGCCCCGTCCGAAATAAAGAAGGTACAGGTGTGATGATTGTAGAACTCTGCCAAAGAGACAAACATAGGCCAATTTGTCTTTATGCCATGTTAAGTGGCTCTAATGGCATGAAAAAGGCCGGCAGCCTTCGGGGTGGCTTCATAGGTTGAAAGCACCCATTCAGTAAGGTCACTCCAAAACGAAACGGGGTACCTCCAACCTTCTATCCGCGGCTTCCCTACGGGATACGACCTATTCTTTTACATCATCAGATTAGAAAGGGTGTCGGCAGCATAAGGATGAAGGTCGGTCGGAATATCATTTATTACGGTACCAAGGTGCAGCCCCCTTGTGGAATAAGACGTAGAGCCCTTGACACACTTAAAAGTGTCTTTCTTCCGATCACCAGAGTTAAAGTGTATCTTTCCGAAGATAACTCCATGAAGTTCAGGGGTTAGGTACCATTTCATCTGTCTTCGTACAGCTAAATCGGTGAACGCCGACAGAGGATATTGGCGATCTATGGACGGCAACCATATCCTTAGGTTTTTCAACCTGACCACCAGAGGGTCTTTCAGGCGTATCGTCTCACCGTATTTAAACCCCAGGCTGTTGCCAAACAAGAAGTACGGTCTCTTAAAGCTCCGCGCCTCTCCGAGCAAGAACTTGTCATCATTTATCATCTGCTTCAGGAATATCTTATCCTCTTCAAGAATAGCGATCATTCGCACTAAAGGCTGGTTCTGACTGATCTTAACCTGAATATTACTAATCATGGTAGTGACGAGGGTTGAACCAAGAGCTCGGCGAGCAGAGCTGAGAGGAATTCCTCCGAGTTTCGGGACGATCATGTTAACTGCAAAGACAAAGGAAAAAGTTAGACTTAGAATCTACAGAAAGAAGAGCTAAGTGCTGAAAAATTTCTATGCGCCCAGTTTCTATGCGCCCAAACAAGCCTGTAGGCACATAAGAATTTTTAAACATAGAAGTGTTCTGTGTGGGCGCATGACACACAACAAGTGTATGGGCACATATTTCTGTGGGCGCATAAGAAATGCTAAACAGAGGTATATTGCTTTGGGCGCATATCAATGGTTATGCGCCCAAGCAGAGAGAAGTCTGAGTGTCACAAATTAACGCTCGAGACTTTGTTTTAAAGCATAGCCTCACCCAGAATGGGGTCTTGGACTAGCGGAGATGTTGTCAAAGGAGGAGAACCGTTCGGTGCAGCCTCCTTACCCGTCGCGAACTTCTTGACAGCCTTGGGAGACATGTTCTTGCAAAAAAAATAAAAAGTCTCTTGGAAGTTTTTGAAAAAAAGAGAGGAGAATAAATTTTCTCTCCCCAAGGCCTATTTATAGGCACGAACGAGAAGTTATGCACCCACATGGTCTATGCGCCCACGCAAAGACTCGTTCTTTGCACACTATGCGCCCACTATTTTGCTGATGTAGACTATACATAGACATCGCATAAAGGATGGACCCCTTCAAATTCTGTTCCAATGAATCTGTCAGTTCATATTTTTGAGAAAGATCTCAACAGTCATCTTTGACAGCCTGGCAACACTATGCGCCCAAAAGGATGGTCTGTTATGCGCCCACAGAGCCATAAGAAGATAGTCTCCTATGCTTCTTTCAAAGTATTTCGAACTCGTTCAAGTATCAAAAACTTTGAAGGGGTCTTATAGAAGCATAAAAATATCCATACTATGTGCCCATATAAAGAAGTGACTATGCGCCCACATGTAGCAGTTCTATGCGCCCACATAAGGAAGTGGCTAAGCGTGTAGTGCCCCGTCCCGCTCGGTCAATCGGAGGAATCAGAATGCTAACAGCGTTTGAACTTAGCCTTACAACGGCTGCTCGAAGACATCGCTCGGTCGAGACGACCGCTCGCTCAGGTGGGGTAGTTTCGGTGAGTCCAGGATGGCTTGTTCTGCCAGTGACCCGTGTTCATATTGATGTCGACAGAATGGCGGCTATCCGTGCGTATGCCTTTAGAATTGAGTCGAGTCAAAGGTGTATACAAGTTAGAACATGATGCTTGGGGCCTAAGATGTGGTTCAACATAGGTGACATACTTGGCACAGGGGTGTGGCGTCGAGTTATAAGTCTTGGCATATAAGTTGCATTTGTTGGATCTGAGTTGACTGGAGTTTAAGTCATGAACCACCGCAAGGCAAAGTCGGCCGACACAAGTTCAGAAGTCTTGATTGGGTCAGTTGGTGATAAAAATAGCAAGGCCGCGAGGTGGCAAGGGCCGTGAAGCGGCGATATGATTGAGTCTCATTTGAGTTACGAGGCACGGCCTCAACAAGGACTTATAGCACGGCCACACAGGAATGGAGTCTTATCACGTAGTTGCGTCTCTGATTTTAAGCCGTAAGGCAAGCACGACTTGATAGGTTAACGATGTTGAATCGACATTGTTGTTACAAGCACGGGATGGTCTAGAGACACAAATTAGGCCAAGACGTCTGTCCTAAAACTGATCCTAAGGCAAGAGTAGAAAGACAATACAAAGGGGGACTAAGCTGCATAAAGTAAATGAACGTATCGATTTTGTATGGGTGGGCGAGGAGCTCATTCCACCAGTACAGTTGAGTACTGACACCCATATAGTTTCCATGTGCAGGTACAGGTAGAAGCTCGTGGCATGGAGCTCACTTGGATGCGTCGAGGCACGGAGTTCCTTGGCGATTCAAAGCGTGCGGCCGCATGGAGTCAAGACTTATACGGGACATAATGTATGGACGTCGCCTTCCAAAGTATCCGCTGGTTCAAGATATGTATTGAGAGATGAAAGAGCTAAGTGACTTGTAATGTGAGATGAGTGAGCTTGAGAGACTTGTAATCATGGCCTTGCGCCCCATTGTAATCTTTGTTTTAATATCAATAATGAGCTTCTTGAATAACTTGTGTTTTGATTCAAATTTCTGCTGCTATTATTCAATGTCTCTGCATGGGACTTCCGTGTGACGACCCCGTCGCAGCCGCTGAAATCGGCCGTTATGGAACCCGCCTTGCACGAGCGCAATCTAGGCTCGTGCGACGTCACGCCTTAGCGAGGATGATCGCTCCTACGGGAGCGAGACGTGACAATGCGCCCATATGTAACAAAGTGTTATGCACCCACATGATTTCTCCACAGGTCGGCGTATAGTTGTTTTCCTGTACTAAGCGCCCAAGACAGAATAACTCTATGACTCGGTCAACATCCATGACCAGTCATGGGCCGAGGTATGCGACCACATCAGTCCCCACGAGCAGTCGTGCACCGAAGCATGCAGCCACGTTAACCCCACGATCATCCAGTTCTTATGCGTCTACATCCTATGTGCCCAAAGCAATACTATGCGCCCACTGGGAGATCAGTGTATTCTCTATCTGTGTACGCATAACAGACATTTCAGTGCAAAACGACTATAAATAGAGGACATATGCCGCTTCAAAAGAACAGAATAGAGAGCATTTCAAAGCCAAATTGCTGTCCTTCTTGCCAGTGAGCTGAGAGTTAGCAATTTTCTTAGGTTTTCCCACTTTTGTAAATCAGAGTGTCAACGGAGTAAAGGAGCAACTGCCGCTCGATCTCCATCATCCCATTTCCCATAATTTTTTTGTACTCGAAGATTCTCAGTGCAGGATCTCTCAGGTGTACTCGATTTATGGTGCCTTGCGCTAATAAAAAAAGATAGTGATTCTTCTCTTTTTTTGTAAGTGTTCTACAACCAACATATTCATAGGAGCTCTGTAGGGGGTATCTTATGAATGGTTCTGCAGCCTTCCGGACGACTGTATTACATCGTTAGAGGACCTAAAGAATCTATTCCTAGATCGATTCTATGATGGAGGGATGCACATGATAATTTCAAATCTCATGGACGACGTCCAGAAAGAGAAGGAGCCTGTCTATGCATACATTGAGCACTTCCGTCATGCAGCCTTAAGGCTACCGCCTGGTATGCCCGAGCCCATGCTCATAGACTCATGCCGCAAGAACATGCTGCCTACAAAATATTGTGGCACAGTGCTCCTTGCACAGAGTGGACGTCTTTTATTACAGAGGTGGATGTGGCACAAAAGAAAGCCCAGGACGCGTAACTCCTGGGACCGAACTTTCCTCCTCTCGAAGACAAGGGGAGACGTTCGTCTAGCAACAATCCTAAGGATGGAAAAGGCAAGCAAGCAATGACCGTCAACATCTCCAAAGGTTCGGTACCCATGAACCCCAAGTCTGCAGAAGTGCAGAAGCCGGGGGAGACTTACTCCTTCAACGACGAGAATACGCTGAAAGTCTTCAATATGTTGACGAAGAGTGGCAAGCTGTCTCTCCCAATACCAAAGTTCCCCCAACAAAGTGGGGATGGTGGACAACCCTAAATACTGCCATTATCATCAGTATGTCCACCATTCGACACGAGATTGCTACGTGTTGAAAGGACAGATTCAGCGCCTCATCGACGCCAAAGTTATATCACTTGACTATGAAAAAAGACTATCACGGCCAACATGGTTACCCTCCAGTTTGGAAGTTTTCCAACCATAGAGGCACAGGACGGGATCGTCTCCATCTCGAAGGCGACAATGGAAGTAGTCAATCTTTCACCAGCGCGCGACAACGCTCATGGGCTCATCCCATTCTCCACACCACGAGACGAGGTCATGTGGGTCCACCCCGACCTTACTCTCGACATGATGGTGCCTACAACCCCTTCTGTCAAACGAAAGAAGTTCAGGATATGTCGCATGGTCTCGGCTACGATAGATGATACCTTGGTGACCATTCGTTCGGCGCAGCGATAAGAGGAGAACCAGGCTCCAGAGGAGACAGCGTCTCCACAAACTACAGCCCCTATTTCTAATGTATCAAAGGCAGGCCTGCCTTAGAATCCTACCGTAGATAAGCAGAAGCAAAAGGAGGTTCGCTTCGACAAGCCTCACAGAAAAGACTCGGCAGTAGGGCCTATTAAACCCTACAACTTCAATATATTGGCACAGCTAGCCATCACCCCGGCTAGATTGTCACTTTTTGAGATCCTCTGTCCCTCCAAAGAGACCCGGGATGCGCTAAGCGAAGCGTCGCAGAACGCCGAGTCCTTCCTCACTCAGGTACGACCACCAAAGGAAGACCATGCGGCCTGTGCACAATATCACATCGTGGTCGAAGTGATCCCCAGTATCACCTTCACCCAACAAGATATGCTGCTGAAGAACAACCGGCATAATAGGCCTTTATACTATACATGGTATGTCGGTTCCATTAAAGTAGATCGCATCCACATCGACCCGGGCACCTCTCTCACCATCATCCCAAAGAGTTTGCTCCAAACTCTAGGGATTTCAATGCATCGGCTGAGTGCATCAAACACAATAATCAGCGGCTTCAACGTGGGGAAGAGCGAGCCTCTGGGCAAAATTTGCTTGAAGTGCCAAATCGGCGATCTCCATACCGAAGTGACTTATTATGTCATCGACGCTGACATAAATTATAATATGTTGTTGGGACGACCATAGATCCATGAGTACATGATCGTTCCTTCCATCCTCCATTAGTGCATGAAGTACGTGGCTAGCGACGGGACTATCAAGACCGAGTTCGCTGACATCGACCAGTTTCGGGCACTTGAAGCCTACTGTACGGATGCTGATCTATACAAGTCAGTCCCTTAGGACGATGAGGGTAATGATGCTGATGACGAGGGGGAGACGGCCTCAGGAAGTGCAGCAGTTGATAAAGAACCTCTAAAGGTTCGACTGAAGGGAAGACCCCCCAAGGTGTCTACGCCTCTCGTCGTCAAGCTTCGAGGTAGAGCACCACCTTTACCATCAGTAACGTCAGATGATGGCCAGGAGCCTATGTGATGCCCCAGAACCAGAATACTGGAGAGCGGGGGCGTATATAGCCAGCTACGTATATTGAAATGAAATCCACCTCGCTATACGGTCACGGCTGTCTAGATATGAGGGTTTACTACAAGCCAACGGTCTCTTAAGGTCAAGCCTATTGTCTCAATCTCAAACAAATAATATAATTACAAGATGTTAGACCACCAAATATACAATAAAAGGCATCCCAAATATTACATATTCAGTTGATCATGAAGCTAGTCGTACAAAATGCGAGGACTAGCAAGACTTTAGTCATACATGATTACCCTAGGATTTGTTAATCATGTTACAGCCCGTAGACAGACAGTAAGTAAATATGCATCGAGCTAACAGGTGCTCGTCGGCTAAACGTCTCAAAAGAATAATTTTACAATGTAGTGAGCGAAATAAAATAGAAAATCCACTCGTAGCCCGGGTTCCTTCTAGTCGCCACCATTGGGCTGGAGGTTCGGTAGATCCTCGGGTGCTGCTCCGAAATCTGGCCACACAAAACCAGCTGGGTCAAACCCCAGAAAGAGCAAGTGCCACAAGAAGGCCACGAAATAAGAACAAAAGCAGCATATCGGAACATAAGAAAATAGAAGAAAAGTACAAGTAATAAAGAGTACAACAGGACAATGAACGACTAGGGACGTGGAACCGTTCCGGGAGCCAGGTTACAACGCGTAAACCAAACAAGGACCGGGGTTGTAACCCTTCGCCTGAATAGCGCCTTGTCTCTACCCATTTATTGTTAAAGATAAGTAAAACAATCATGTACAGGAGTACCAGGTACAGGGACTAGACGAGACAGACAAGGCTGGACACCATCCATTCACAAGCGGCCAAGCAAATACTACGGCTTACTACTTAACTAACTAGGGTTATCACAAGCTTAATTACTAACAAGATGCAAATGAAAAATTCTCAGTCCCAAGCCCTGCAGACTATCTAGTTATCCTTCCGCGGGTTGAGAGTATGGTTGGGTACATTGCCCAGGAGACGATATACCCTTAGGTGACTTAGAGGGTGCAACACATAACAGTGTGCTGGAAATGTGCCCTACTCGTCGGCAGGCTACAAGTCCGTTAAATGCACCCAGATAACGAGATTGCCTGTGACTGAAAATTCTCCATGAACTATATTTTGATCTAGTCATTAGCCTAATCCATATTCAGTGTGAATCCCTGACCGGGGTAACCAGGGAGTCACGTCCTAGACATGATGCGAGACAAGACAAGTGGATTGCACAAGGCAGCAAGAAGGAGCACCCACGGCGTCAGAGTTGATTATACGAGTCAAGTTAGCCATCGCAACAGCGTCAAGTCAAGTCAAGTTACAAGTTACAGGTTTACAAGTTACAAGTCAGGAGTGCGCCACCACGGGCCACTATCAAGTTATCCAGTATCAAGATTAATCATGAATTACAGGTTAAAAGTTAAGGGCGTACCCCATCGGGTCACTATCAAGAAGATCAGAAAGTACTAGAATCATACTTCACAGAAATCACGAAAAACCGTACTAGTTATAAGCAAAACACCAAAAAAAACCGTGCCAGGTCGTGTTGGGTCGAGACAGTCGTGTTGTTGGAACAAGATCTCAAGACTCCAATCCACAAAAGAGAAGCCAAGTCCAAGGAATAAAACCAAACCATCATGAGTGGAACTGTGCAGGAAATAAACTGTGCACAGATGAACTGCGCACAGATGAACTGTGCACAGTTGAACTGTACAGGAAATGAACTGCGCACAGATGAACTGCACACAGATAAACTGTGCACAGTTGAACTGCACACAGATGAACTGTGCACAGTTGAACTGTGCAGGAAATGAACTGCGCACAGATGAACTGCGCACAGATAAACTGCGCACAGTTGAACTGCGCAGGAAATGAACTGCGCACAATTGAACTGCGTAGGAAATGAACTACGCACAGATGAACTGCGCATGGCCTTGCGCTAAAGAGCGCTGGCTGAGGGTCATCTTCTCCAACAGGCTGAGAAGAATCTCAAGAATATCAAAACTTCAAATCTTCATAACTTGATCAAATCAAAACAAAATTTTGATTTTCAAAGCTCTAACTTGTGTAAAATTGAATTCTCTTTCACATGGAAGCCTCAAAACAAGCAAAAATCTAAGTTTAATAGATCAAAACCAAAAAATTCTAAAAATGGTTAAAACTTAGATCTAGAAAAATGGAAGCTCCAAATCACAAAATGCCAAGTTCTAATATTTTTCACCATGGCCTAATCTAGCTAATGGACAAATAAAATGGGGTGCTTATTTGGTGGCAAGGTGCACTTGCCTATGGTGTTGGTGGAGGAAGGAGGAAGAAGAAGATGGAGAAATAAATAGAAATTATGGAGGAGAGAGAAAGTTAGGTCGGGATTTTAATGGAGGGAGGTTGTGTTGTGTTGAGGGTAGAGATTAACTAGGGTGGTCCAATGCAAACCAAACCAAACCAAACCAATTTCTTCTCCATAAAATAAAACCACGCCAGGTCCAAAACCCATTTTACGAGAAAACCAGAATCCGCAAGTTAAACCAAAACACAATTACAGGCCAGAATCCGAGAAAATAAAATACAGGTTCGAAACGCATATACGCCTAATCAAAATACGTATTCCGAAATACAGACGTTACAGCCTATGCGTATAAGGCTACATCAGAAGTCCCCGAGGCCGACTATGAAGGCGTAGGAGCCTCCGACCGTGACCCCTTCGGTGATCAAACTAAAGGGAAGCATCCTCCTTCTCCTCCCTCGACAGCCCTAGTCGTCACCAATGATGAGCGAGGAGACTACATTTGTGCCAACACGGAAGTGCACTCTTTTAATAATATAATCCCCCAGGATAAAATCTCTTATTTTATTAATAGAAAGTTGTCTTCGAATTACTCTTGTGCATATTGGAACACTAGATATTTCTAGACAACTCTCTATGTAAGCTGCAAACGCAAGTGACAACCACCAACCATGCGATCCAAGTTGTCCCCTTCCGGGGTGCCTGCTTCTTTGTTCCAGCAAGGAGGAAAGAAGAGGAACCCATCATCTTTGGTCGAGTGGAGCATCCTCAGCGACTAGCTCCCGAAGATCCAGAATCCGATAGCGGCAAGATGCAGCTCTACCGCTACGCTACTCAGGCCAAATACCTCATACAGAAGATGGGTTATGACCTGAATAGCAACAAAAGGCTCAACTATGGTAAAGGCCGGCGCCTTTCCTTACGAATTCGAGTTCTAAAGGAAAAGGCCCAAAACTATTACCAGTGCACCTGCTGGGGGTTGGGTTATATTACGCCCACTTCCACTTCAGAAGGCTCGAAGACAGAAGTCATGATGCACTCACACTCTTCTAACTCCTCAACCTAGGACTCCGATAGCAGTACCGGCCAGGTCTTCAAAAGGATGCTGTCAGCTAACATGGCCTCTGTAAGCCCTCCAGTCGAAGACGAAGACCAGGTGGTCGAATACTTCGAAGATGAACCTTGGGCGCAATGCTTGCGATCTCAATGGGAATGGCATTTCGAGCAGTGTGAACCTTCCACAGAAGATAAAGTCATCCATGTCGAATTGGTAAACGAGGCCTCCTCTAAGCCCATCTTCATCAGCAAGAATCTGACAGAAGGAGACAAGCAATCTCTGATACAGCTTATCTAAGAATACATCGACGTCTTCGCCTGGAGCTACGAGGATATGTCGGGCCTAGACCCGCAGGTTGCCATACATCGCCTCAACATCTTGCCAGACGTTAAGCCTGTTAAGCAACAACAGTGTCAGTTTTGCCCGAACATCATAGATGCTATCGAGGAAGAAGTCGGCAAACTCATTGAGAGTAGCTTCATCCGTGAAGAGCAACATCCAAATTTGGTGGCAAACGTCATCCTGGTCACCAAGAAGAATAGAAAGATACAAATTTGCATTGACTTCAGGGATCTCAATTCAGCTTGTCCTAAGGATGAATTTTCCCTCCCAATCACTGATGTAATGATTAACAACACTGGTGGCTTCGAGTGTATGTCCTTCATGGATGGTTTCCCCAGCTACAACCAGATCAAAATGCTCCCCGAAGACGAGAAGCATATGTTTGCAAAAACAAAAGTATGAAACTTTATTGATACAAACTGTGTAATAAAGATTACAAGAATTATAGGAAAATTACAACTATAGGAATCCAATCTAGATGACGATTGCTTTATCCCTTGGACGATGTAAACTTTGAAGACGGAGCCTCTGAAGTTGAAAACAACTCTGGAAACTGAAGGCAAAAGCCTCGGAAGTCGAAGGCAAAAGCCTCGGAAGAATGCAGCAGAACTTGGGCAAGAACTCCTGGATTCTCTGATTTATGATCTCTGATCTCTGAACCCTTGATCCCCTTGAAATGAAGACTTGAAACTCTATTTATAGAGTTCTGGAAATAACTAACTTTCAGTTATTCTGGACTGTGCAGAATGATTTATGCAGCAATTGGTTTGCGCAGTATTGGACTGCACAGATAATTACTGGATCGTGGGCCAACTATCTTAGACACATGGTATCATTTGATTGAAATGCGCATGATCGTGCATAGACAGTTGCCACGTAATGAGCAATTGATGGCATGAATGCCATATGTACTTTATCAGTTATGTTGATAGAATGCGCAACCTAAACAGCGCAGACTTTGGTTTGTGCAGACTCAGACTGCGCAGGAATGGTTTGCGCCATCATGGATTACGCTGCCAACTGTCAGCCGCCCTCGAGCACTGTGCGGCGCAATAAATGAACAGTCTCCTCGTTATCCGTGCTATCAGCTGTCAGGAAGATTTGATTTGATTTAGGTAATGATGACTTCTGCCACGTCAGCCTGCACAGTTGGAAACATGTGCAAACCAACGTACGCAATTCGATTGCTGTACAATCTGTTTGTCTGTGCAACTCATCAAAATGATGTATATCTTGATTCTCTGACTTTGTTGATTGATGCAACTTAATTTTTTAGGACCTACAAGACCCCCTTCAAAGTTTTCGAAAGTTGATTTTATTCAAAATTTTGAAATACTTTGAATTTTTGAATTTTGAATCAAATTGCACATGAGGATGAGCTGTCTGTGCAAAGCGAAGAGCCCCCAATTTTAGGCGCAATCTGAGGTAGCCGTTTCATATTTCGAAAGCTATAAATAGCCATCTCTTCATTTTCATTTCTTTACTTTGCATCCTTCGAGCTCTTGAGAGAAATCCCCCCGAACCCTTGCTGTCCTCCTCCGACGACGACTTTCATGGCACCCCGACGATCCTCTACTGCCGCCGCCGCCACGAAGGGCAAAGCCCCGGCCGAGTCCTCATCCAGAACTGCGCACAGAGCCTCTCATCACGAAGACGCCCACCCTGCGATGTTAGGTAGAAGACTTCAAACCCTTTTTAGGGTTTTGATACCATTGTCTTTCGAAATCCATCTCTTTTTAGAGACGTGATCATACTGCGCCACCCTCTTTAGGGTTCTGGTTGCACAAATCAGTTAACTCTTCATTTTTATAAAGATCGACTTTCTGCACAATCGGTTGAACTGCGCTGGCAGATGTCAGCACAACCTGCTGATTTGTGCGAGATCGTCAGCGCAAACTGATGGCTGTTCGTTCGCGCAGTCTGATGTTTGCGCAAACTGATGTTGCGCAATCTGATGTTGCGCAGTCTGATGTTGCACAATTTTGATGACAGAATTTTTTAATTTTGACTTATACTGAATTTTTGTTTCTTTCTGTCTGATGCAGTGAATACGAGAGATGATCCTGAATATGAAACTTTTGTGGAAACTCTTTCGGAGTCTGAATATAAAGAAGATTTATCTCATGTTCACTATCCTCAGTACGATCTGCCGGTCTCCCGTCAGGCTATACTGATCTCCCAGGATAATGAGACTTTAATATGTTTGATGAATGGACAGCCCCTAGAGTCAGCGGATGCTGTTATTCATAAGAAACCCTTATTCCTGTTTGGTGACGCCTTTGAGAAAGTCTCTCAGCCTAGGCCGAGGATGGAGAAGAGAATAGTTCACCAGGAAAATAGATCATTCTTCATACCAGACATTGCTCGCTGCCTCCCTTTGTCGCGGTATGCTCATGCGAGCTACTCAAGGAAGATGGAGTGGAACATCACTCTTTTTCAGGATGCCCGTGCAGGGAAAATCTTCGTAAAGAAGGGGCCAAACAAGAAGGATATGTTTTATAGCTCCTCTGATAGATATAGCGTCCTGTTGAGAGGCTTGAGACCCGGCTGCATTCCATCAGAGAACTCCTCTATGCTGATGCCTGTCAGGATACCGATATTCGCAAATGAATTTGCGAAGGCTGAAGAAAAATACTCCGAACAAGACATCAGACTGACTGGATTGGTGAATCCAGATTACAAGCGATGGAACTACATTGCAAATTTGATTCTGACAACATTCCAAGACAGACTCCAACAGATCAATCTGTATCAAGCAGTGCACGCCACTGTATACGGCTTTGCTCCCAACCCACATATATTTTTAGCCTTGGCTGAGAGGTACAACTATAGGACGGGGACCTTCATGACCCCGGGTGGAGAGATGGGGTTTGCACTCCACGAGATAAAGTATATCTCATACTTGCCCATGGCAGATGCTCCGTATGAGGAGTTTGTACCGACAAATGATGAGCTGGACAAGCTTAGAAAAGAGAATACAGCAATGGTGGCAGTGTTCGAGGAACTACTATGCCATTACAAGATCTGCTCTCTGTTTTATAAGAGTGCTACCGCCAACACTTGTTACTCTTCGAAGTGGTTACCATATCTGTTTCTCAACCACATAGAAGAGAAGAAGACCAAGGAGAATGACAAATGCTACCCTAACTTCTTCAAACCTTTGAGCAACGCAGAGGTTATAAAGCTGATGGAACAGAGTGGTAACTTTGATAAAAAAGTGAAAGATGATCATGAGTATCCTTCTTTGAAGATAGGGGACACTTTGGAGAGTTACTTAAGAATGGGCTATAGACCTAGGTCAGAAGAAGCACAACTTGCAGGGTTTCTAACATACTGGCTTCGGAGGTTTGTGATTCCCGGATCCAGTACTGTGGATCGCTTTCACCGCGGCGTTCTGTTTGCTGCTGTCAAGTTAGTCTTCGGCTATAAGATAGACTTGTTATCAGCAATAACCTACAAACTAAATGCCAGTCTTCGTTTATACGTCGACTTGATGTTGAAGGCGAAAGGAGAGAAAGAGTTCCCTCGCTTGGAATTGCCATATACATATTTATTTGGATGGTTGCTTCTCCACTATCCAACCTTAATGGACCCCGGCATGGGACCGGTTGATGGCAGTTTTCTCCGAAGATATTCTCATGGACAATAGAAATACACTTCTTTAAGCGAGTGTAGATATATTTTGAATCTGAATAGAGGATGGAACTTTTGTTGTGCTCCTCTCCCTACTGGGTACGATCAGATGCCCACAAATATGGTGGACTCGAAGATGCAGCCTCTGACCCGTACAGCCTTTGAATGGTTGAAGACGATTCAACCATCTTATCTGGTTTACCGGTTCGAAGAAGAATGCTATTCAGAACCATATCTTCCCAGCCGATTTGCTCGACAGTTTGTGTATGATCAGTTCCATATAGGGAATGCAATTACCTGCCTCCAAGGCAAAGATTATTTGATAGACGGGGCGAGAGCTTGGGCTTATTACAATGCCCGTGATACGAAAGCCACCTTTTCAATGCCAGCAAAGAGTACTCCCCAGGGTCCTCGGATGCTCTTCACATATTCAGTGTTTTATACATCCGCGAATACTTTTGCCGAGAATTTTAATCTCGCAAATAGTTTCACTTCTGCAACAAGATTAAGGAGAGAAAGAATTGCTTCATCGATCCCTGCAAATGATGAAGTGCACGAGCCAGCGGATGCATCTCAAGAAACTTCAAGGGAGATTATGTTCCCTCAAGAGGTAAATGCACCACTGCGTGTTTCTCTGAAAGTAGGTAGATCTCCCGCAAAGAAAAGAAGAAGAGAGGAGCCTCCTGCTCCAGCAGCAAAGAAGAAATTGATCCTAGATTATTCTTCTGAAAAGGTCACTACAAGATCCCAATCTCGGCAATTGGCCGAGACACATCAAGAGGCTGCCACTACACCAACTTCTGTGCAGAAACAAGCAGAACCAGTAAATGTAGAGAGTCATGCCAGACCTCTACACAGAAAGAAGAGGGTGGTCACCAGAAGAATTTTAGCAGAATCTTCTTCCAGACAAATCCTGACTTCAGTAGATACTGCAGCAGGAATTATAATGTCATCTCCCACACCTGTTTCTGAATCTGGGAACAAAACTCTTGAAGAAACTGAACAAAGGAGAGATCTTATCCCAAGAACTAAGGTTGAAGAGTTTAGAGAGAACATCACAGAGGAAGAACAAAATGTTGTACGACCTCTTTCACCTGTTGCAAAGGCAACTCAACCTCCTCTTACTTCTAGGACTCTTCGTGAAGAAGAAGATCGTGAAATGATTGCAGCTTTGGAAGATTGCAGTTATAGCCTGCAGGAGGATCAGACTGCAACTGACAGCAGGAATGCAGAAGAAAAAGAAGAAGAAAAAGACGAGGAGAGCTCTTCATCCGAAAATGTTGATGAATATATACAAGATCCCGAAAGAGAAAATGAAGAACATATATCTCTTGATACAGCCGATGATACTTCAGATCCTAAAAAGGATATTGAAGTGGAGGCGTCTGCAGAAAAAGTTGTTGATACTTTAAATCTTGATGAAGATGTTAAGATAGAAATATCTTCTGAAGAAGCAGCCGATGGAGATGTTCTGAAAGAAACTCCTGCCACCGGCCCTCAAGGTATAAAACGAGATTTAGCAATCTTCTCTTTTAAAATAGATTGATAGCTAATATCTTCATTTGTAATTCTTGCAGATTTTGAGACTCTGCCAACACCGCCGACGGACCTGGCTATGGTGCCCAGACCAACGGTGGTCGTTAGTAGTAGTCATCATTTATCCTGCGGTTCTGAAGCGGGCAGCAGCCAAGCTGTCGCAGCTGAAGCTACTTCCGTTCAACGGGAGTCCATTCCAGTAAGGTATGCACTTGTTGCTAGATCGAACCAAGGTAAGACTGCTCTTATTTGATCTTCTTGTTCATTGGCAAACAATTAGTAAAATAACAATTTTACTTTTGCAGAGGAACAAACAGGAGGAGCGACTAGCTCTACTCTGGCTCCTTTGTTCAAAGAGCCTATTATCCAGCCACAAAGGATTGAGCAACCTGTTGCCTCATCCTCAACAGGAGTAGCTGCAACTCCTGGAACTCTGGCCATTAATCAACAAGTTGTCCAGTCATTCACTAGATGCTTCTTCGAGTCGCTAGGACCTCTTGTTCATAAAATGATAGAGAAAGAAGGAGCTGATTTCATTATGGTTAGGAAGCCAACTTCTCTCTTAATAAGAGCCATAAGGGAACAAGGAGACGAGGCTCAGGCCATTCTTCTTGAACACATATTGAGCGAATTAGAAGTCTCTATAAAGAAATATATGGAGCTTAAGTAGAAAGAGATAGACTCTTTAGTGCAGGCTGAATTCGAGCGACTGGCTCAAGCTGCTGATATAGAAAGGGTAAACCTTCAAAATCTTTTGGAGGCTTATTCCACGAAGACTGCTGAATATACTTCCAAACTAGAATCAGTAACTTCGATGGCTGAAAGAAAAGGTCAGAGACTTGCTGAGCTGAAAGCAGAAATCACTCGCCTCCAACAAGAATTTGAAGAGGAAACTGCCAGTCACCAATTTATGATTGAACAATTCAACGCCTTGATTCAGGAGAAGAATGAATATGAGGCGACTCATGGAGCGGAGATCACCCGCCGGACAGTGGACATGCCCATTTTTGATGAAGAAAACGGGATGGAAGAAGCAAGAAGGAGGGTAACATCAACTCATGAAGAAGAGCTGCAGACACTGAAGCAGCAAATTGACAATCTGATTATCCCTCCTTCTTAATTAGAACTTTTTTTCGTATTTTCGTGTTTGTTGCTATAAAGGCATTTATGTAATATCTCATATTTTGATAAATAAAAGATATTTTGTTGTGGCTCCATTATTTATTGCATATCTTATTAGATATAAATAATAGAGATAGGAAAAATATTCAGAGGTGTAAGACATGATATATTTCTTGATGATTTTATAGAAAATAATTATATTCATTATATCTGCTCAGAGGTAATATGGACGTGGCAGAATATATTGAATACTATTATTTCGATTTGACAACTTAATCGAAAACGACAAGTTGCTGATGCGGATAATGAATGATGATGAATCGTCAATATATGTGAGATGAATGAACGGGAAAAACCGTCAAGTGATGAATGATAATGAACGGGTGAACCGTCAAGTGATGATGAATGAACGGATGAACCGTCAGGTATTAATGAACGGACGAACCGTCAGGCGATAATGAACGGATGAATCGTCAGATAATAATGAACGGATGAACCGTCAAGTGGTAATAAATGAACGGGTGAACCGTCAGGTGATGATAAATGAACGGATGAACCGTCATATGATAATGAACGGATGAACCGTCGGATGAATGTAATAAATGAACGAATGAACCGTCAGGCATTAATGAAGGGACGAGCCGTCGGATGAATGTGTCGCTTCGTTAGTTTAGGAACTTCTGCCTATAAATATAGCAGAAATCTGACAGGAACGAACACTTCTACTCTTCAACATAAAAATGTTGTCTGGAGAAGCATCTAAGAAGGCTGAGATCGCCCCGAAAACTCAAAAGGGCACTGAAGACCGCCCTGCCGATCCAATTCAGCCGAAGACAGCAGAAGCAGGCGAAGGTTCGTCTGCACCCCAGCCGCCACGGGACATTCTGGACTTCCTGCTCGAACCAGGAAGGTCTGAAGAAGAAGAAGCCATGAGGATGGCTGCCTGCAAGTTTCGCGTAGGATCTAGCAAGGAGGTTCTCGGCTCTTTTGCTGACCGCATTTTTGAGAAGGACAGTAGTGATCCTCGTCCCAATGTAGAAAAAGATGATAGTGACCTTTAATATTATGTACTATCATATAATAAAATAAAATTTGAATTTTATTTATGAACTTGATTCTGTCTGATAATTTACAAGCATTTACATTTATACATAATACTTCTTTAAGAATTTGCCATTAATAGGCATCATAGCAACTCGACCATCAAGCTCCAAAAGTTGATAAGCTCCATTTAAGAAGACTTTACTTACAACATAGGGACCTTCCCACTTCGCATCGAATTTCCCTTTGCTCATATGAGTCATAGTCATAGGACGTCTGACCGTTAAAACAAGTTCTCCTTGCTGAAATGTTCTGACTTTAACTTTGTGGTTGAAAGTCTTTGAGATGCGGGCTTGGTATAACTCAATATGCTGTTGAGCCATTAATCGCTTCTCATCAAGTGCTTCTAACTCTTGAAGTCGAAGAAGATCGTTATTCTCTGTAGTAAGCTCGTTAGCAATGGCAATCCTTAAAGGAATTTGCAGTTCCAAAGGAAGAACATCTTCACAGCCATACACCAAAGAGAAAGGTGTAAAGCCTGTAGGATTACGGACCGTAGTTCGGTAGGCCCAAAGACATTCGCCAAGTTTCTCGCTCCAATTTCGTTTGTTAGTGGATACAAACTTTTTAAGGAGTTTAATGATGGTTTTGTTAAAGGTTTCAGCTAAACCATTAGCGGCAGGATTATATGCTGTCGAGGCAACGTTATCAATCCGGTTATCATCACAGAATCTGGTGAACTTTTGACTAATGAATTAAGGTCCATTGTCATGGATGATTCTTCGAGGTACACCAAATCTATAGATGATGTGGTGTTTAACGAAGTTGATGACACTGCTAGTCTTGACTTCAGCCAGAGGTATAGCTTCAGCCCACTTGGAGAAATAGTTAGTTATTGCCAATATGAACCGATGTCCTCTAGAAGAAGGAGGATTAATGGGACCTATGACATCCATGCCCCAAGCTTTGAAAGGCCAGGAAGCAGCAGTCGGGTGTAGGAATTTCGAGAGTTGATGAATGAAATCTGCATGAATTTGACAAGCACGACATTTCCTTGCATATTCAATGGCATCTGATACCATAGAGGTCCAATAGTAACCCATACGTCTAATGCGATCCTGTAATTTAGGACCAGGTTGATGTGCTCCACAAACACCATCGTGAGCTTCACGTAAAACTTGTTTGGCTTCATCACCAGCGAGACAGCGTAGGAGAAGACCATCATAAGTTCGTCGATAGAGGGTTTTGGTAGTTTGATTGTAGTAGAATCGGAGAGATCGTCGACGAACACTCGTAGCCTCCTTAGGATCTTCAGGGAGTATGTCATGAACTACGAAGTCAATGAAAGGAGTTCTCCAATCTTCATCGATAACGTTGACTTCAGCGAGATTACTGAATTCAATATTACGATTATTTTCAATACAGAACAGTTCTCGGTTGGAGATAACCACCACCTGCTGTCTTTTGATAGGGATGGCTAAGACAACAGCAAGATTGGCTAAAGCATCTGCTTCGGTATTGCAAGCTCGCCGAACATAGTCGATGAAGAAAGTTTTGAATGATATAGCTATATTGATTGCTGCTTCATGATAAGGCACCAGGTCTTGATGACGGACTTCATAGGTTCCTCTAACCTGATTAACAACCAGCTTAGAATCACCGTAGACTTCAAGATATTCAACATTCAGTTGTTTAGCTAACTGAAGGCCGATGAGTAGAGCATTGTACTCCGCCACATTGTTGGAGCAAGGTTCATCTAAAGAGTAGGCTCTTTGGATAGTTGATCCGTCTGGAGAAACGAGAACAACTCCAACTCCTGCTACAATAGTACCATTGGGTCCAATTCTAGATGCTCCGTCAAAGAATAGACGCCAGGTTGGAAATTCTTCAGAGATCATGTTGGCTTCCAATGTCTCGTCTGGAATTTCGTCATAGAGTTTAGATATCTTAGGCACAGGATGAGCTGCTAAGAAGTCCGCCAGCGCTTGACCTTTGACAGACTTTTGTGGAACATACACCATGTCATATTGAGCTAGCAGGATTGCCCATATAGCCAGCCGAGAATTATGTGTGCTAGGCTTCTTCATGAGTACCCGAAGAGGATTAACTCAGGATATGACATAAATAGTTTGGCCAAAGATGTAATGCCTCATTTTCTGTACAGCAAACATGAGAGCCAGGCATTCCTTTTCGACCGGACTATAACGGTGTTCAGCACCAATCATAGTTCGGCTAAGATAATAGATAGCCTGTTCGTGACCTTCTTTGTTCTTTTGGACAAGTAAAGCACCCAATGAATGGTTCATAGCACGGACATACATCAAGAATGGAATGCCAGAGATAGGTGGTACCAAGACTGGTGGGTTTATAAGATATCGTTTGATATCGTCGAATGCTCGTTGACACTCTTCAGTCCAAACAAAAGATACACCCTTCTTCATTAGTTGAGTGAATGGTCTACAGCGTCCAGACAAGTTCAAAATAAATCTCTTGATGTACGCAAGTCTACCTTGGAATCCTCGTAGCTCTTTTAGGTTGCGTGGAGGACGCATCTCTTGAATGGCTTTGATCTTCTCGGGATCCACATGTATACCCTTAGAGGTAATGACGAAGCCGAGAAATTTGCCACTAGAGACACCCAAGAATGACTTGGTGGGATTCATCTTGAGCTGATGTTGACGCATGAGATTGAAGATTGTTCTCAGATCTTGGATATGATCTTCTTTTAGACGACTTTTGACAGCAATATCGTCAACGTAGCATTCAACTATTTTACGAAGATGTTCTCTGAAAATGGTACTCATGGCTCGTTGGTAAGTTGCACCAGCATTCTTGAGACCAAATGGCATCACTGTGTAGCAATAGACTCCCCGAGGAGTGCGAAAAGAGGTGTGCTTTTCATCTTCGGGATTCATTTTGATCTGATTATATTCGGAGAATCCATCCATAAAAGATATTCGCTCGAACCCACAAGTATTGTCAATCATGACGTCTGTGATAGGAAGAGGAAATTCATCTTTTGGATATGCTTCATTAAGATCTCGGAAGTCAATGCAGACTCAAACCTTGCCAGTTTTCTTCAGGACTGGAACAACATTGGCTACCCAATCGGGATGTTGTTCTTCTCGAATAAAGCCGCAAGCAATAAGCTTCTTGACTTCATCATCAATTGCATCCATCATTTCAGGCTTAAATCGCCTTTGTTGCTGTTTGACTGGTTTAGCATTAGGAAGAATGTTCAGCTTGTGAGTAGCAATCTTAGGATCTAAACCTGGCATGTCCTCATAACTCCAAGCAAAAATATCAATGTATTCTTTAATGAGAAGAATCAACTCTTGCTTATCTGCTTCTGAAAGATTCTTGCTAATAAAGATTGGCCGAGGTGACTCGCTTTCTACTACATCATTTTGAATTAGTTGATCTTCAGTAGGAGGTTCTCTTTATTCAAATCGGAGTACCCACTGATTATCCATCTGTTGAGCCCAAGGATCTGTTTCAGGACTTTCTTCAATATCCTCATCATATCCTTCTGGAAATTCAGCGAAAACCATAGTAGAAGATACGATCACACGATGGACTTCACCGATGCTAGTATCGGAATCTCATGATCTGGAATCAGAAGAATTAGAACGTTCTTCGCTATCAGAGTCGGAAGCTGTTGGGGATAACATTGGAGGAGAAGCGTATCCGAGACCTCTTTTGGTCCGCTATAATACATTTGTGATTTTCCTTTTGGAACTGTTGTACGAATGGGAGTTCGTCTACCTTTACCGTAGTTAAGGCCGCTTTTGAAGTCGTAACCCATCTTTCGGACGATGTCTTTTGATTGTTGACTGTAACGACGGAATTGAAGAGGTCCTGTGTCGTTAACTTTGCTATCATCCGTATAGCTGAATTTTTGTTCCGGTCTTTTACTAAAAAGTATTGTGCTTTCACCTTTCTTGCGAGCAGGAACAATACGATATGAATCTTTTGGGTGTTCACATGAAACTTCTGTTTGAAGAGATTGTACAACTCCCATTGTAAATGACTGAAAGCTATCTAACATATCCAAATAGTATTTAGTATGATAAATAACATCAGTATACTGTAAAGTAGATGCTTTTTCATTGATATTTACATCTGTATTTACATCAGGACCTTTAGCCTTAGCAGGCTTGGTCAGATTGATTACAAGAGGGGGAGAAGAAGAACGTGGAGGAGGCTTGTTACGACGGAGGTCGATAACAAGTGGCTCAGAAGAGGTGAGCTCCCTTTTTTCCTTGTTGCGAGTTAAATCAACAACAAGTGGCTCAGAAGAAGTGAGCTGCTTTTTGTCCTTGTTACGACGTAAGTCAATAACAAGTGGCTCAGAAGAGGTGAGCTCCCTTTGATTTTGATCAGCATCAACTGATTTTTCTTGAACTGGCAAGTGGATAGCCAGCGGTTTAGAAGACTGCGGATGAGAAACACGCCCTTTGACAGGTATGATGAGAGTGTCATGGGACACTGCTTTTTGATCTTCTTCAGTATCCATGGCCAATACTACTTTTATAAATTCATCCTTGTACATACGAGCATCGTTGCAATATGCTTCAATGCCCTTGAAAGGATAAAGGTCCGCAACTTCCTTGTGAACTTGTCCTTTGTCATCAACGTATTTAAAGCACTGATGAAGAGTTGATGGAACAACATTGTGTTCATGGAGGAATGGTCTTCCCAGGAGAGCGTTATAAGAACAACCATGATTGTCAATGATATAAAAGGTCACCTTTGTGCAAAGATTGTCTATTTGAAGTTTTAGGCGAATTTTGCCCAAAGGTTCACTCTTTCCTTGGTTAAATCCCAAGATAGTAGTGATTGTGCTTGAAAGACTATGTACTGGTATCTTCAACGCATCTAGCGTAGTCTTTGGCATGATACTAAGTGCAGACCCTGGATCTATCAGGATACGATCGACCTTCATCGAATCAACATATCTTGTATAGTAAAGAGGACGATCATGTCTATTATCTTCCATTAGCATATCATCCTGAGTGAAAGTAATGTTTGGGATCAACTCCAAAACACTATGACAGTGATGGCAAGAGACTGGTTCTGATTCTGGCTTTTTGAGGAGAGTTAGGCAAGTTTCAGCCTGCATCAGAGCTTCACTTAAAGCCTCTCGAGTCTCTTTAGAAAGGCGCAAGAGCTCGAAGATTGATAGTCTAGCCGGTGTATTAGCCAACTGAGCCAATATATCAAAATTGTACGACTTTTCAAGTCCTGTAGGAGATGACTTTTTTAGGGGCTTGTCAAAGCGGACTTGTTGCTTGCTTTTGTCAGCCATTGTTGGCTTGGAAGGAATTGATACTACAACTGGTGAAGATGTAGAAGGGACCTCTTCAGTAGAAGCAGGTTGTGCCGGAGCAGGTTCAGAAGAAGAAGCAGGATCCTTTTGACCTTCAGAATGATCTTTCAAATAGGCTTTCCCTGATCTGGTGCCTAACAGAATCTCTTCGTCAACTATGGGATCAAACGATACCATGTTGCAAATCTTGGTTTTGCCTTTAGAACGAGCTTTCTTCTTGGAAGAAGAGGATACCTCGAATTCCGGAGCAAGATCAGGATGAATCCACATAATTTCACCGTTGTCAAGAGACAAGGGAACAAGACCTTCATTTAGTGGAAGTGGGAGATTTTCAATCTCAAGAGTAGCTTTAGGAATTGGAATGATACCGTGCTGTACCATCTGTGAAGGGAAGTCCCTAAATTGGACTGAAACCATGTTTGCAGTAACAGTCTTCTCATCTTGTTGCAGAGTGACTACTCCAGCATTAACAAGCTCTTAGATTTTGCCCTTGAGTACATAGCATGCTCGAGTAGGATGTCCAATAAACCTGTGATAGACACAATATTTAGGATGATCAGTCTTACCGACTTCATCAGGTTTCTTTGGGTCAGGGAGTTGAATTTTATTGCTTTTGAGTAAACACTCAAAGATGTTTGCAGTGTCATTCTCGTCAAAGGAATATTCTACTTTCGGACGAAGTTCCCTCGGTGGAGGTGCAGAAGGAGCAGGAGTGGATGTAGGCGGAGCCACATTGACAGCCAAAGATTCTTTATTTTTGTTCAAATTAATGTTCAAAGTCTCTTTTGCTTTGCGATTGTTTTGGCGATTGCCACCACCTAAAGTCTGATGCTCATCTCGATCAGGGTTAGACATTTGTACTCCCAATTGTTTGAACTTGTCGGCACTCACTTCAGCAGCTTTGGCGTTGACAATGAATGAGGGCCAATCTTGGAATTGGGTAGATCCCGTCCATATACTGATAATAGGCAAATGATTTGCCTTACAAGTATCAATAGTGACAGCAGCTGGAGTTCCTGGAGGCATTTTCAAAGCTTCACGGCGGAACCGTTCAATAAAGCTCTCAGCAGTTTTATTATGTTTCTGTTTGATTTTGTTGAGAGCTGACATCGTCATATCATTGAATCCTTCATAGAACCGTTCCAGAAAGATTTGTTTGAGACCTGAAAAGGAAGTAATGCAACCATCAGGCAAACTTCTGTACCAGTCATATGCTACGTCGGCTAAACAACCGACGAACACTCTGGTAAGAAGAGCGTCATTTGGCTGAAGTTGAACAGTCATTACCTCAAAATGATTGATGAATTGACTTGGAGAAGTACTGCCATCGAACAGAGAGATTGTAGGGATTTTGTACTTCAGGGGAAACGGGACTTCTTTCCATTCAACTGGATAGGGCTGCTTAATCCCCAATCTTTGCAAGTTATCTTTCTCTTTAAATGCTTCGAACTGGGTTCGTAAGAGTTTGACAGCTTCATTGGCGTCTTCTGATGACGAAGAAGGAGCAGGTTGAGTTGTAGTGGTAGGAGGAGGAACAGTATTGTAAGCACTACCCCCAGCTCCTGACTGACTAGGTGTAGTTTGCACTTGTACTTGTACAGGAGACATTTGGGAAGACACTACCCCCAGCCCAGCATTGGCAGGTATTGAAGATGCTATTATCTCTGGATTAGTAGTAGGTGCAATTGGTGGTGTAGCATGCTATGCTATAATGATGGAATACATACTAGCAACCATTTCAGCCATGGTTTTTAGTTTGTCTTCGAGTGCAGCAATTCGCTGTTCCTAATTTATAGAAGTTGAAGCATCTGGATCATCCATGACGACATACGCTGTCACTTCCCTTGGTATAGTGGAAGATACTGTCTGTTCAGAGCTTTCGCTATATGCGTCATAATCTGAGGAAGAATAACCTGAAGGGTTTTGAGGAAGATTCCTTTGACCGATTGTATCTCGGCTTCGAGAACGGGTATGTTGAAACACTCCTTCGGAAGATTCTTCTTGGAGTAATTCTAAATACCGATGACTTCGCTTGCGGAGTCTACCATGCTTAGAGCATCTTTTACCCCCGGCGTCTCGGGAAGTCATGTTAACAGAAGCATACAAGACTTCGTCTTCCTCTGACATAGGTTCAGATTTAGCAAAAGTCAGACGATCGAAAACAGATTGTTTTGTTGTTTGACAACAACATTGGATGATGACTTTATGATTGCAATGATGATCAGATGGTGGAGGTGTTGAGATATTGTCCCGTTTTTGTCTTAGATGTTCTCGAAGATCAGCAACGGGACGAGGAAAGCTCTGAGGGATCTGTTCTTTGATAACATTCGAAACATGATTCCGATTTTTCAAATATTTAGTCCCTTGAGTATACAAGGAAGTGCTCACTTCATTGGCATAAGTGTCAGGATTTTTGACCTTGGAGATATGTTTCTGATGATGTTTAACCTTCGGCATTGGCTGTTTACGTTTTACCGAAGTGGGTCGGTTGAGATAAGTTCTGAGATCAGCAAATTCACCCCCAGGGGTTTCTGTTTGAGACACTAACAGTTTTCCCTGTCTGGAACGAGAAATTTTGAGAGTTAGAAGGTCCTGGAATTCTGCTACCGGAGTAGGCAGAATACCTCTTTGATTAGTACAAGTACTCTTGTTATAAAGGAAAGAAGAATCCTTGTTTGAAAGAGTTCTAATACTGATTGGTGCCAAGGCACATTCAGATGGATCTTCTTCAGTAAAGACTGAAGAAGATTGAGAAAAGACCAAAGGGCCTTTTCCTTTGTTTTGAGATAAAGGGTTAGCTAAAGAGCGTTTCCCTCTGTTGTCTTCTAAGTCATGGGACAAGAAAGTTTGAGAAAAGACCAATGGGCCTTTCCCTTTGTTTTGAAGAGAAAGAGGAATAGCCAAAGGACTACCCCCATTGGATTGTGCAGGGGCAATAGGGTGTTTGGGAAGAGGAGTAGAGTCTCTTCCTTTGTTATGAGAAGAAGAGAGTTTAGCCAAAAGGCTGTCACTCTTGGATTGCGCAGGAATACTTTGCGCATGGGTGGAGGGTGCACTGGTCACTTACGCATTAGAAGCTTTGGTATGAAGTGCACTGATTCTAGCCACAGAAGCTGTGGTTTGTGCATCAGGAGTTCTTGCTTTAGAGTGCTTGGGAGGCACTTTAGTTACTGGAGTACTAGTTTGCGCAGGAAAAGCTACTGCCAATTGTGCCAGAGTCATAGGAGTTTTGTATTTTGACAAGGCAGTATATGAAGTAGCCTGTGCAACAGTTGCGACAGACTGCACAGCATTGACTGCAACAGATTGTACAGCAGTTGTTGAGACAGACTGTGTAGCAGTTGGCACAGCAGTTTGTGCAGCAGTCTGGCTAGCAGATTATGCAGCAGTCTTGGAGACCCAAACTGAGCGTACTTTGCTCTTGGCAGAAGTGGCTGCAGTACGGGGAGTGGTCTTGGAGTTGAGCATCGCCTCGTAGGCTGTCTGGTTGACTTTAACAACCAGCATCTTCTGCGTCTTCCGGATAGACGCTACGTCACATTGAGTTGCTACTTCCTCGTCGGAGGAGAAAGTTGTCCCCAGCAGAGTCGCCATTTTGTTTGCAAAAACAAAAGTATGAAACTTTATTGATACAAACTGTGTAATAAAGATTACAAGAATTCTGGAAAAATTACAACTATAGGAATCCAATCTAGATGACGATTGCTTTATCCCTTGGACGATGTGAACTTTGAAGACGGAGCCTCTGAAGTTGAAAACAACTCTGGAAACTGAAGGCAAAAGCCTCGGAAGTCGAAGGCAAAAGCCTCGGAAGAATGCAGCAAAACTTGGGCAAGAACTCCTGGATTCTCTGATTTATGATCTCTGATCTCTGAACCCTTGATCCCCTTGAAATGAAGACTTGAAACTCTATTTATAGAGTTCTGGAAATAACTAACTTTCAGTTATTCTGGACTGTGCAGAATAATTTGCGCAGCAATTGGTTTGCGCAGTATTGGACTGCGCAGACAATTACTGGATCGTGGGCCAACTATCTTGGACACATGGCATCATTTAATTGAAATACGCATGATCGTGCATAGACAGTTGCCACGTAATGAGTAATTGATGGCATGAATGCCACATGTACTTTATCAGTTATGTTGATAGAATGTGCAACCTGAACTGCGCAGACTTTGGTTTACGCAGACTCAGACTGCGCAGGAATGGTTTGCGCCATCATGGATTGCGCTGCCAACTGTCAGCCGCCCTCGAGTACTGTGCGGCGCAATAAACGAACAGTCTCCTCCTTATCCGTGCTATCAGCTGTCAGGAAGATTTGATTTGATTTAGGTAATGATGACTTCTGCCACGTCAGCCTGCGCAGTTGGGAACGTGCGCAAACCAACGTGCTCAATTCGATTGCTATGCAATCTGTTTGTCTGCGCAACTCATCAAAATGATGTATATCTTGATTCTCTGACTTTGTTGATTGATGCAACTTGATTTTTTAGGACCTACAGCATACAGCATTCCAGACTCCAAAAGGGGTGTACTATTACACGGTAATACCCTTTGGATTGAAGAATACGGGAGCAACATACCAGAGGGCTATGAGCACAATATTCCGCAAGCATCTCCAGAAGACAGTAGAATGTTATGTCGATGACATTACCGTTAAGAGTAGGGACAAGTCCAACCACTTGGACGACCTACGGACGGTGTTCGATCTAATACGAACGCATCAACTTAAGATGAATCTGACCAAGTCCTTCCTAGGTGTTTCCAGCGACAAGTTCTTGGGCTTCTTCATTACAGCAAAAGGGATTCACATCGATCCAGAGAAGACTAAGGAAATTCTGGACATGGCTCTTCCAAGAAATCTCCGAGAGCTTCGACGATTGCAAGGGCGCTTGGCGTATATCAGAAGATTCATAGCAAATCTTTTCGGTAAATGTCAACCCTTCACCAAGTTAATGAAGAAAGGGGTCGCCTTTGTATGGTCGGAAGAATGCCAATGCACATTCGACGACATCAAAAAGTACCTCACCAGTCCTCCCGTATTAGTAGCACCAGTCGTGGGAAAGCCCTTCCTGCTATATGTTCGAGCTATGGACCACTCTCTTACTAGCCCAAAAGAATAGCGAAGGCTACGAGCAGGCGATATACTATCTTAGCCGAACCATGATTGGAGCCAAACATCGATATAATCCTGTTGAAAAAGAGTGCCTCGCCCTTCTCTTTGACATCCAGAAGATGCGGCACTATGTGACTGGACAAACATTCTATGTCGTGTCCAGGATCAATCCCCTCAGAGTCCTTATGACCAAGCCAGGGCATTAAACTCACAACTAGCCACGTGGGCAATCCTTCTAACTACTAATGATATGGTATTCGTCCCACAGAAGGCAGTCAAAGGCCAAGCGCTAGCAGATTTCTTGGCAGCACATCATGTGCCAGAGACATCAAGACTCTATGAACAGATCTCCGACGAAGTTCTGGAGTCCAATACTGTCTCAGACAACTCGGTTTGGTGCATGTTCTTCGACGGAGCCTCGAGAACGGGACCAAAGGATAATATCGTCGCAGGGGTCAGAATCGTCCTCATCACTCCTGACGGTCTGGTTATCAATCACGCATATTCCCTCATGGAGTCGTGCACCAACAATGCTGCGGAGTATAACGCTCTCATCATTGGGCTCAAACTCGCTAAACAGCTGGGGGTTGACTATATCGAGGTCTATGGAGACTCAAAGTTAATTATCAGCCAGGTTCGACGACAGTACGACGTTCGACACGAAGACCTGATCCCCTACCACCAGGCGGCGATCGACATCATCTCCACGTTCACAGGGTTCTTTATAGAACATGTGTTGTGCCTACAAAACTTAGAGGCCGACGCACTAGCTGGTCTCGCTGCTTCGTTGGCTGCCCCCATCGGGTCCCAATATACCGTTACGGGAATGGAATGGGAGCTGGTCTGTCCAAAGAATGTACTGCACATATGTCAAAGCTACTCGCTACAAGTAGATACCGACATTCGAGATCGGCGATTCTCATTCATAAACTATGCAGTCTACGGAATCCTTCCTAAAGACCCAAAGAAAGTAGCTTTCGTCAGAAGACGCTCACTCCAATTCTTCTATGACACAGCCACCAAAATATTGTATCGTCGTTCATACGATGGACTCCTCATATGGTATTTGTCTCAGACAGAGGCGCAAGGGGCACTCCGAGAGGCACATGATGGGACCTGCGGAGCCCATTAGCCTGGTCCTAAGCTATTATTGACCCACCATGATGGCAGATGCCGTAGAATATACAAAGAAGTATCGGGTGTGTCAGTTCCACGCTGACTTCATCCACCAACCTTCGGAATATCTACACCCCACAATCAGACCGCCCTCCTCCAAAGGACACCATTTTATCCTCACCATTACGGATTATTTCTTCATAGGGGCAGAAGCAGTACCGTTGATAGAAGTAAAAACCTCCAATGTAATAAGCTTTATCAAGCACCACATTATTTACTGCTTCAGAGTTCCTAGGAGGATTATCTACGACAATGGCCCCCAATTCGTAAGCTATGCATTCCATCGATTTTGTGACAAGAACTGGATTCAGAATATGGCATCAATGGCTTACAACCCTGCGGCTAATGGAGTAGCAGAGGCATTCACAAAACCATTGTCAAGCTGCTCAAGAGAGTCATCTCTTCTAACAAATACGACTAGAATAAGAAGTAAGGTGAATGTCTATGGGCTTACCGTATGACCGTTCGTACACCCACGGGCAGCATATCATTCTCTCTTGTCTATGGGAGCGAAGCAGTCCTCTCCCTGGAGATCTAAATCCCGTCCTTATGGGTGGCCATCACTAACCAGCTGACTGACGAAGACAACCAGTGCCGGCGACTACAAGAGTTAGAGGCGCTAGACGAAAAATGCTTGCTAGCGCAGCAAAGAATCAAACTTTATCAGGCTTGTATTTTCGGTGCCTTTAACAAAAAGGTACGGAAAAGAACATTCCAAGTGGGCGACCTCGTCTTCGCACTCCAAAGATCGATGGTGATGACTCACAGATCGGCAGGGAAGTTCGAGCCCAAGTGGGAGGGACCGTTCGTCATAGAGACAGTCTAATCTAATGGTGCCTACCGGCTGGCGAAACCTAATAGCGACTTGCTAATGATGACCATCAACGATAAGTTCCTGAAGAAGTATTACGCCTGTAGACGGAACTGGCATAGGCTCCCACATCCCCTAAGGGTGCCTATGGGTTCTGGTAAGGAGATTCCTCTCTTCTATATTTTTTTTCAAGTAGATGAAGCACTTCACATCCATATTACCTCTGGATTGCTCCTCTATACCCAAAATCACGGCTATCATGTCCATATTACCTCTAAGTAGTCGCCCTCTCCTTGATTGATCCAATGATTATTATGGCTATCTAGAAAATAGAACTAAATTGTTGTTCTACATCCTAGCAAAGATTATGCCTGCCACATTCATATTACCTCTAGATAGTCATGTCTTCCATGATGACCCCTTGTCATGCTCATCAAGGGCCAGGAAACCTTTCACATGAGCTCGTTAAACAAAGAGACAGAAATGTCCTTATACAGAAGCATGTGGCTACAAAGTCCTATTACAGACTATTCGTAGTTACATACACAGAGGCATTTAATGCTGAAGCTTAAGCATGACGTCAGCCTGGCAACAGAGGTGATGGAAATTTTGCCTACAAAGAGACACGTGTTCATGCTTCTGTTCAAAGTACCCCGAGCTTGACCCAATTTCAGGATACTTTGAAGGGGGTCTTGTAGAAGCATGAAAAATCTCAGCATAATACAAGGCACAGAGGCTCAGGCGATCAAGCACGCTAACAGCAAAGACAAAAGTCACAAACAGATGAAAAGCTCAAAAGTCTTTTTTTATTTAATCATGGCAACAAGAGTCTGTTGCAGACTCATCACGATTACATAAAAGACCGTATAAAGATATAATTACAAAAATCTGTTAAAAAAGACTTTGTGATTACATGTGCCGAATTAAAAACTCCTATGGATCTATGTCGGGGTTACTCTTCACAGTGTCATCGTCATGGAGAGAGTCATGTTTGCCATAGAAAATGTGACAAGGTTTTGTTGATTAAAACTTTGGTATTGTAATTACAAATAGAATAGTATACAATGTAGGACTTAGACTTCGTCCTAGGAGTACACTTTTGTTTTTATCTGGGAACTGTATCGGTGGAGCGAGTGGTAATGCGTTGACTTCGTTGACGATCTGACGACGATCTTAAACTCTCTAAAGGTCTGGGTTGCTCTGGATGCCGGAGCGTTACGAGGAGAAGCGGACCTTAAGTGTCTTTTCTTGGCTCTATATGTGGATATAACAGTCTGCCTGTATATCTCTCTCTATCTGTCTCTGTCTGTGTCATAAAGGAATGATCCTTCTATTTATAGATAGCAGGCTGGCTGCTCATGCACGCATATGTCGGATGTGCCTGGACATGGGGACGCCACGTGTCTAATGTTGGCGAGGGTGCATGGACGATGTACCCCAAGTTGTGGAAGAATCTACTGGAACTGCTTCGTTGGGCTGCGGAGGAGCTGACACGTGGCAGTTGCTGAGATTTGGTTATTGCTGACATCTTGGATGGTTAGCACCCATTCTTTGAATAGAACTAAGTCAAAGGACGTGTGGCGTATGCCTGTGGCTCAAAGATCTTAATTTTGGAGGAGAGTAATCTGTCGGGGTGCGCCTAGGATCGGACTATGGAGGCGACTTAGTCCTACGAGTTTTAGGCATCATAGACAAGTCTGGACGCTTGGCTTTTAAGGCATATACAGAGCTTCATATCAGGGTGCGCCTAAAATCAGACGCAGGGGAGGCGACTTGGTCTCATGACTTTTAGGTGCCATGAGCAAGTCCAAGTGCATGGCTTTTGAGGGGCATGCAGAGCTTTGTCTTCTGTTGCTTGAGATCAGAAGTGAGTTGAGGGGGCGTATGTCCACTAGAGCGCATGTCGTCTCTAGACGCATGGCCACGAGGCGCATACGAATGATCGGTCGGCCACGTGGCTTGTTGCCGACCCAAGGAGTAATAATGGCGCTGATATCAGCGGCGCTTCATTTTCTGCACAACTGATTGGACGGCTATTATTCAGCATTAAATGTTTGATAGAGAGGATTGCATTTGTTAGTGTCAATATGGGCGCATGGCTTTGGCCCGCTGGGCGTACATGGGAAGCGAATGATATCGACGGCACATCTGCCAATGTGTTGTATTCTTTTTGGCCCATCTGTTGAGTTTTTCGAGGCGTTAATGGTTGTCTTGACTTAGCCGAATATGAGGCGATGGATGTATTTGCTATTAATGCAAATTCATTGCATAGAATTTGGAACGTTGGCCATTTGGCACTCGGGTGTAGGCTGCCCGTGCTTATAAATATCCGCATGAGGCTTTCATTCTTTATTTTGATATAAAGATGAACTTGGCAGGAGCTCTGCCTTAGCGAACTGCCGAACTCAAGCTCTTCTCGAGGGTAAAGATGCACTGCTCCAATCTTCCCGTTGCTCTGAGCTTCCGTGATAGTGTCTGTTACATCCAAATATCGGAATCGTCGAGTCCAAACACTGGCCGATGGTGCCTGTTGCATCCAAAGATCGGGGCGGCCACACTCCGTCTTTCATTATGCTGGCAGAGCCACAGGCTATCGAGTGTGTCTATTGCTTCCAAAGACTGAGGCATCGTGCCACGATCTTCGTTGAGCTAGAAGAGCTCCTCTTCCTGCTACACAAGGGCTAATTGGTACTGATACGCCTACATCATAATGACAAGGCAATGTACCTGGATGAGACAACAAAATGATTCGTTTGACGGATGATGCGCCTGTCATAGGGCGTATAGCAGTTGCTGCACCTAGCTTTAGCTTTAGGATCTTTCTTTTTGTAGAAGGTCTCCTTTGTAAAGCCTTTCTTTAGACATGTAATAGACTTTCATATGAAATAAAAGCCTTAATTTACAATATCTTTAAACTTTTCCTTTTTTTTTGCTGTGACAAATATCCGTTTGAGCTTCCTGGCGCATTTGAGTTGGTCGCATGGTTGGGTTGAGCGCATAGGAATTTTGGCCTATAGATGCGCCTGATATTCCATGCTTCTACAAGATCCCCTTCAAAGTTTTCAAATCTTTCTTGCCAAGTTTTGGAATACTTTGAATAAGAAGCATGGAGGTAACGACTCTAGGCGCATGCCCTTCGCCTAGGCGCATTGCTCTTCTTGGCATATAGTCGTTCTGTACGTCGCGTGGGAACGCTTGCTACTCAGGTGCATACTCTTAGGGCGCATGCTTCTTCTTTGAAGAGATAATGCCTCGATCTTAGAAAAGATTAATGATAATCTTTTGAAGATAAGCAGCCATCAGTTTCTTGAGACCCAAAGCGACTGATTGCTGATGTCACGCCTCATCGGTTTACATGCGAGGCCAAGCCTATAAATAGGCAGCTGTGAGGAGATAGAGTCTCCTACTTTCTGCAAAAGCTTTCATCTTCCTCATAACTCTTTTCTCTTTTTTTTCTTTGTCAGTGAGATGGCTCCCAAGACTCCCTGAAGCGGTGCTGCAGGCCGAGGAAGGGGCCAAGACAAGGAACCCTTGGAGGTCGACATGGAGGAAGTCCCCGTCGTCATGGCGACCCACGCCGACGTTCGCCCGGAGGTGTTTGGTGGGTGTTCTCTTGCTTTGGTCTTTGTTACAGTGATGTTGGGGTGACCCGACTGCGGATGAGTTGCCTTATGTTGATGTGCTTAGGCAGACATGTATGGATTTTTGTCTCGATGATGCGTCGAAGCCCTTCCAGCTGATGCGCATGGACTTAAGTCCTAATGATGTGTCGAAGCTTCACTTGCTGACGCGCATGGACTTAGGTCCTGATGATGCACCGAAGCTTCACTTGCTGACGCGCATGGACTTAGGTCCTGATGATGCGCCGAAGATTCACTTGCTAATGCGCATGACTTAGGTCCTGATGATACACCGAAGCTTCACTTGCTGACGCGTATGGACTTAGGTCCTAATGATGCGCCGAAGCTTCACTTACTGACGCACATGGACTTAGGTCCTGATGATGCTCCGAAGCTTCTCTTCAATTGTACCCGAACTTTTGATCCTGTGTGTCTTTGTTGGGATTCCCTCTATGCGCATGGGTTTTATTCCAGTTGACGTACCATAGATTTTTGGTGCGGCTCAGATGCTCATGTTGGGCTTCTAAGTCCTTTTAATCTTTTGCCTGATAGCTTTGTTTAATTTTGTGTGACAGTGTCGATGACCATCCTCCTGCTGAACGAAGTCCTTTTGGACCATGCGCTCGGTCACTGGGCATGGATTTTGATGAGGAGGTTGTGAACCCGGCCAAGGCTACTATTATGTTGGATCAGTCTCCGGAGAGGATGGCCCAGATTCGCGAGCAGCACCACACTTTCCTCCATGGCATGATGGAGAGAGGGAGACTCAAATCTGCTGGGTCTGAGAATGAGTCCTTCTTGAAACCTGAATTCATGTTCGGAGACCGTCTGACTTCTGTCGAAGTAAAGGTGCTGAAGATCAAAGAGGACTGGTTCTTCAAAGCCAGAGGCGTAAACATGTATATCAAGCAAGCGGAGCACTAATTGCCTTTGACGGCCTTCCGTAGTCTTGCTTCGAAGAGAAGGATGGAGTGGGTACTCACTCCCTCTCAAGGAGGAGCCGTGGCAGGTACTATACAGCTCGATACCTCCTCGAACCAGAGGGATACCTTTACGGCGATGCGAGCCGGGACCTCTTATCAATGGCAAACTTTGCGTCCCTAGGGTATCTATAGTAATGTTCCCACCGACCTTTGCGTTTAATGCTTCAACCTTTGTCAATCGTCTGGCATCGGCCAAGCTATAGTACCTGAAGGGAGAGTTTTGGGTCGAGAGTTGGTGCCACTACGTTCAGAAGTGGGACGAGTTGACCCTTTAGGTTCTGACGAATTTAGGACCGATTTCAGAAAGATTGGTCTTACTGTTGTTGTTCATGCTACTCAGGCAGGCATATACCTGAATAAGCACATGTTTCTCATTCTTCTGGAGATGTACAATACCCACACCGGCATTTCTTTCACTCCCATAGGGTAGTTAGGAGTGGTGTTACACAAGATGTACGAGGTCTCGAAGCTCCTTTGGGGTCTGAACCCTATGATGAGTATTTTCCTTCGAACGAGAAGTTATTGGATTTGGAAGAGAAGAACTCTGAGATGATGGCATTCTTCAAGGAGGTCACGAGTCATCATTACCTACTTCAGCGCAGGGAAAAAAGGTGGGGTGCAGCCCCATGTGAATGCTTGGAGGGAGTATGTCTTCAAGCAAGACTTGGGGGATCGTTCGAAGATCTGTTTTATGACTCCTCAGGGGCTCTCCCACGCTGAGGTACTTGCTGAGATGTCTAGGCTCAATGAGAAGAACACTCATGAAAACGAGGACCGAGAGCTATCCGAGCACATCTATAGCTTCTTCTGGCACTATGCTCACAAGATGTCTATAAAGGCCGTGTTGGCGTCCTTTCTGATGCTATGGCTCCGTGACCATGTATTCGCCGGTGGATCCGATTCCTTGGAGAGGATATCCAGGAATCTTATTTTGCCGGCTGTGAAGCTGGTCTTTGCTTATCCTCTGGCTCTGCTTCCCGTTATGGTGTACAACCTAAAGCTTGGTTTGAGAGAATTCACCGATGATGTGATAGGTGAGAAGGGCAAGAGGGGCAATTTCCCTCGTGCAGAGCTGCCCTTCCATTACCTGAAGGGATGGCTGATTCTGCATCACCCTAACATAATGACTCCTGGGTCGGCTGAGGAGCACGAGGAAGGCAACGCTTTTATCCGTCGTTTCTACAGGAGAAAGTGGTTGCATACAGGGGTACATGTCTGCATGAGGGTTTTTTCTTATCTCCAAGGATGGGAGATTACCAAGGTTGCTCCAACATTTGATGGTTGTGAGGCGGATGAGGAGCTGGAAGATGCTGGCGAAGATGTAATTTCTTTGGCGCCATGGGGGTTCTACTGGCTGCAGAGCATCCGGCCTTCATACGTTGTGTATCAAAATCGGAACTGCTGCTTCTTGGAGCCATATTTGCCCAGTCGTTTTGCACGCCAATTCGGCTATACCCAACTAATGTTGAAAAACCCCAGTAGCTCTCTGGGATTTGTTGGTAGTTTATTGGATGGTGCCCGGGGGTGGCAATATTACAATGCCGGGTGCACGGGGGTGCGATTCACGATGCCGGTCCGTAACCCCCATCCACGTATATTGTATTCCGCCACGAAGTTTTACTGCGCGATGAATACCGTTCCCATTGGATTTGATCGGGAGACCAGTTTCATTGCCGGTACGCAGCTCGAGACTTCGGAAGGCATGCTGGCGACGGGTCGTGTCATGACCCGCTCTCGAATAATCGGATACGAGTCGGATACGCCCAGCCTTTCTCATTAGACACGACGAAGTAAGCTGTACCAAGCTAGGGAAATCTAACCAGATAACATGAATGTGCACAATCACAGCATCTATAAAATGTTCCCAGAAAGATCACCATAATCCACAAATCCATATAACATAAAGGTACTAGAGTAAACAGAAATAAAATATACCATGAACTCTAAAAACAATATCTAAAGGTAAAGCTAACAGTCTAAACCTGAAGCCTCTAGCTAAGTCATGTCTCCATCCTGCTCAGCTAAGATCCCGGGCTCTGGACTATAGAGTAGAACAATATCATGCATGTACACCTGTAACATATCCAGTCCGGAGCGAAGCAAAGTACAGTTCTAGGTAATGAACAAGAACATCATAATATGAAAATAGGTAGAGGGGAACATGAAATTTAAAATACAGGAAAAAAATAGGAAAGTACAGGAATGTAAGTACAGAAAATAAAGTACAGGAATGTAACCATGAACCTGAAGTACAAGATATGACATGTGCACAATGTTTGAAATACAACTAGCCTATGTGACAGGCTGGGGTGAGTACAGAAACATGTACAGGAGTACATGAATATCGGTACGGCTTAGGACCCGTGTGCACGATGTGAGGCCTAAGCTATCTACATGAATATAGCAACCGGGTTTGGTCACATAGCTAGTATATTTTTCCTTCCGACACAAGTAAGTACAAGAACTGGAAAGTACGAGAGTACAGGATATCATGTTATGATGTGTCACAAGAAAAATACAAGATATGTAAATGTACAAAAACCATAAAACAGTACTTGCCTTGCTCAGGGTGAACAGTAATCTCTAAGTCCACATGTATCAATTGGATTCAATTAGAGTCTAAATAATGGTGCTGATATTTACTGCTAACCATAAATACTCATCTTATATACTAATTATCTACTAACTTTATACTTAAGCGAACTAGCAACTTTATGTTTTTAGG
>JANAVB010023800.1:20865631-20993131 GCA_029216955.1 Iris pallida | reverse complement strand
CAAGAATCGCTGTCTAAGGGATCGGGCAGCCGCATCATATCTTGGCGCGCTATTGGCATACTTGCATCCCTAAGAAGTGGTTTTTCCTCATGTGGAGAGTCATTAGAAAGAAACTGCTGACCGACGAGATCTTAAACACCATTGGGATTAGCTTTGCGTCAGCCTGCAATTGCTGCTCTGACCATCGGATGGAGACTATCGACCACATCTTCTGTCATGGGAGCCTGCCAGGCAGTATCTGGAGGACCCTTAACCAGCACTACAATATTGATCCAGGGGGTGGACCGCTTCCACGATCTGGCGGCCTCCTGGGGCTCTGCCTCCCACGGCCACCAGATCGTCGCAGCGGCCGCCACGTGGGCAATTTGGAAGAATCGCAACAAGGCGAGATACGAGGGTCACCAATATTCAGCCGACCAGCTCATTCAGGAAGTCTTCCGCCGATGTCGTAAACGGAGCACCCTGTGCTCCCACAGTCCGAGAGCATTCTGGTCCTCGATCCACCCCTAGCTCTTGGTGGTCGAGTTGTCTAACCCCGTCTTCGTTCCTTTTTGTGGTATACTTGTATAGGCTTTGTCCTTTTGTGCCTTGTATACGTAGTCTGGCTTCGATATTTTGAGCCTTGATTAATAAATAGAGGGGTTTTTTTACCATATATATATATATATAATTTTTGGGAAACCCCTTCCTTTTATTAAAGACGGCTCGAAAACCGAAGCCGAGACACGTATACAAGGCGCAAAATGACGAAGCCTATACAAGTATACCAGAAAAAGAAAGAGGGGGGCGAAACAACTGCCAGGAACTAAGGAGGGAGGACAGACCAGAATATTCTCGAACTGTGGGAGCACAACGTGCTCCTCTTGCGGCATTGGCAGAAAACCTCCCGAGCGAGCTGGTCGGCAGAGTATTGGTGACCTTCGTATCTCGCCTTGTTGCGATTCTTCCAAATCACCCATGTAGCAGCCGCTGCGACGATCTGGTGGCCATGGAAGGCTGAACCCCAAGAGGTCGCTAGATCGTGGAAGCGTCCGTCGCCCGGATCAATGTTGAATAACTGGTTAAGGGTCCTCCAAATATCGTCTGGAAGGGTCCCCTGACAGAATGTGTGGTCGATAGGCTGACGCTCAGAGCAGCAGGTGCATGCAGAAGCTAAGCTGATCCTGATGGTGTTGAGGATGTCGTCTGTGGGTAACTTCATTCTAATGGCTATCCACATTAGGAAGGACCACTTCTTGGGATGCAGGTTTACCAATAGTACACAATGGGAGTGTGCTATTGTCCGTTACCCTAGATGGCGCATCTCGCCGACCTCACTGAAAAGGCCCCCGATGCTTCCAGAATCCACCTCAGCTCGTCTGCCTCGTCTCTAATGCGTAATCCGCTTGCGTGAATGCTGTCCACCGCTTCATTACCGAACCATTCACGAATCTGATCCCACTTCCAGTCTTTGTTGGTAGGGTTCCACAAGTCTCTGATCTTGCTGCCTCTCGGAACCTCCGTGCGACAAGGGATCATGCTATCCCCGATCCATCTCTCCAGGAATGGGTCCGAATCACCCGTACCCAAATGAAGTCTCATTGTAGGCTCTGCAAGGTCTCGGCCAATGAGGATGCGACGCCATGCCTCTGAGGATATGCAGTTAGAAGTGGCCAAAGAAGGGTGGGTGTATTTGAAGTACCTGGCTTTCAAAAACCTGCTCCATAAGTTGTTTGTCGTGCATAGTTTCCACCACAATTTTATCGAAAAGGCTTTAACAATGTGAGTGAGTTTGGTGAAACCCAAACCCCCTTCGCCAGAAGGGTGAGCCATAGAGTTCCAGCTGGCCCAGTGATGCTTATCAAGGCCGTTGCTGTGCCCCCAAAAGAAATTACAAAAGATCTATTCGATCAAAGACAGGACTATCTTGGGCGGCGAGTAAGCGGCCAGAGTATGAATGGGGATGGAGGTGAGAACGTGGTTGATGAGTATCATCTTGCCGCCAAGAGATAAGGTAGCATTGTGCCACCCCCGCTAGCTTCTTCCTGATTCTATTGGACAAGTCCTCGAATAGGGCCACGTTGGATTTCCCGTACGCTAGAGGGCAGCCAAGATAGTTGAACGGAGGGTGGGCAATGAAGAAGGATGTTAAGTTGGAGAGATTGATGACATGCTCTCTATTAGTCTTGTGGTGGGCGTAGATCACGCTCTTAGAGTGGTTGATCTTCTGGCCTTAGCATCTAGAGTATCGCTGCAGTGTGTTGTGGACCACTGCCACCGCTCCTTCATCTTCGGAAGAGAAGATGAGTAAATCGTCTGCAAAGGCCAGATGTGTGATGATAGGGCACCCGTTGGAAGTGTGATAGTGCTGAAAGTTGGGGGTGTTGACCATGTTGTTAAGGTTCCTGCTCAGGGCGTCAGCAGCAATTATGAAGACCATGGCGGATAGAGGGTCGCTTTGTCTGACCCCACGGTAGGATTTGAAGAACCTTTCGGCCTGGCTATTGATGACCGTCGAGAACCAGGAATTGCTGATAGATCTCCAAACGATGTTGGTCCAATATTCCGAGAACCCGAAAGCTCTAAAAACCCATATGATAAACTGCCAGTCCAGCCTGTCATATGCCTTCTCCATGTCAATTTTGACAGCGATGTTGCCCCCTCTAGCAGGGAATTTCATGCAGGTGATTAACTCTTGAGCCAGCATAATATTGTCCTTGATGTTCCTTCCACGGACAAACCTGCTTTGCTCCTCCGATATGATCTTGGGTAGAATTTCTGCCATTCTCATCGTGATGACCTTGGATATGATCATGTTGATGAAGTTGCAAAGACTGATAGGACGAAAGTCGCAGAAGGACTCCGGGTCATCTTTTTTTGGGATAAGGATGAGATTGGCTCTAGAAATGGCTTTGGGGTAAATAGTACCTTCGAAGAAGGCGACGGCTGCTTCGGTAATGTCCTGTTTGATAATGTCCCAGCAAGTACGAAAGAAAACCCCCAAAAAGCCGTTCGATCTTGGCGCACTATGTTCATTCAGAACCCACACTACATCCTTGACTTCCTGGATAGTGGGGGAACTTTCCAGCTGGGCGTTGTTAGTGTCATTAATGAGGAGTGGGATTTTGTCAAGGAATGACCTATCTTTATAAACAGTCTCTTTAGAGAATAATTTGGAATAGAAGTCCGTGGCTGCCACTTGGATACTTCTATGCTCAGTAATGATGTTCTCGTTGTCGTCTGCCATCCGGTGAATCGATAGCTTCTGTCTGCGACCGTGAACGCAGACATGAAAATACGGCAAGTTTTTATCCCCCTCGCTGTCCCATTTCAACCTCGCGTTCTGCTTCCGAAAATCAGTCTCCACTTTATTCCTGAATTTAAGCATAGCCTTGGTGAGGTTGAGAGCACTCCTGGCCGCAACTGAGGTATCCGTGACGACCAAATTTTTGGCTCGGGTGACGTCGTCCTCTACGACCCGAACGGCTTAAAAGATGTCCCCGTAGGCAAGTTTCCTCCAGCTGGACAAGGCTCTCCTCGTGGCCTTAAGCCTGTTGCTAACCCTGACTAGGGGGTTGAGCGATTCCTCACGATTCCAAGCTTCCGCGACGATGCCCCAAAATTGGGGGTGCTCGGTCCAGAAGTCAAGGAATTGGAAGTTCTTTTTGGATGAATGAGTGTTGTTATTGATCTCCACCAGCAGCGGAGCATGGTCGTATTTCGTGGAGTTTAGGTGGGACAGGTTGGTAATGACCCCCATTCCGTGCCAGAAGGCGTTCGTGAGGGCCCGGTCGAGTCTGGAGTATTGACGACGGTTCCCCTCCCGTATGTTGCACCATGTGAATATATTGCTAGTGAACTGGAGAGAGGTTAAATGGGCATTGAAGATGAAGTTGTTTAAGTCTTGCATGACAGGAATGGTAGTTGGGCGACCTCCGGATTTTTCAGAGCTGCTGGTGATCGCATTAAAGTCCCCAATGCAAAGCCATGGAGAGTTGGCGTGGTGGTGATAGATGTCGAGGAGGTCGTTCCAGAGGTGTTTTCTGTCCGCGATATCGCAACTGCCATGGACCGCAGATAGGATGGCACGTTTAGGAAGGCTGGGATGATCAAACCAGAAGGAAATGGCCTGCTTGGAGTCCTGGATGACTCCAAAATTGACGTCTTTCGTGCATAGGATCCAAATGTCGTATCTTCCTGCTATGGCCGATGGAAGACCCAATTGCAGCTGGATAAATTTTATTCTTTTGGGCGAGATTTTCGGTTCTAGGATAATGAGGATGTCAATCTTGTAGATTTTCTGCAGACTGGTGATTCTTCTTAATGTAGGTTTGTTCGCCAGACCACGAACGTTCCAGGATAGGAAGTTAAGCATTAATGGCTTTGTGGGGTTTTTTTTTATTTCGCTTTGTGGTGGATCTGGTTTGAATGGTAGAGGGACCATGAATTGGGTCGGCCCCGTTCAAGGTTGATGGTCTGGCCTCGGTCGAGGCGGGGTAATCGTTGCAAGTTTGGTCCGAAAGGTCCGGGATCTGGCTGACCGTTTCCCCGACAGAATCCAGGATAGGGTTCACGGGGGAGGGATAGTGATGGAGTCACTAGTACTCCCTGCCGACAGAATAGTAGGTTGGAGAGGAAAACCCGCGGCTTGGACCTGTAGACCTCTACGAACTTGATCCGGCCCCAGAATAGCTAGGGCTTGAACCACAGAGACTTCATTGGTGTGTTGGATGTCAACTTCGATGATCGCGGTGACCTGTGCCCCGATGTTCGGATATGGTGGATTTTCGGTGAGCGCGAGTTCGGCTGGAGGAGAAGCTGCCTCCGAAGTGGGTTCCTCGCCTTCCCACTCAAGAGCGTCGAAATGGTTGGTGAGGGTGATTGCTTGGGTGTCGAAGGGGATCAATGCTTTGCTGGATGATTCGGTCGAGGCTAGAGAGCCGTCGCTGGAGCCAAATCGCGTGTGCGAGTTCGGACGAGGTAGGATGGGTGGCAAGGGTTTCCTCCCCTCCATTGGCCCGATGTCTTTCCGGGGATGTTTCTTCTTAAGTTCAGGGTGTAGGCAGTGGCAGTGCTTAATGAGATGACCTCTTAGATGACAATGGTTACAGAACAAGATGTGATTGTCATAGAGGATTTGTTGAGTGTGGGTTTGGTTGCCCAATTTGATAGTGATGAAGTTGGAAGGTTCGGAGGTGAGGTCGAGCTCCACACAGATTTTAGGATAGTGTGCCTTGGTGAGGTTGCTTGTCGCTTGGGCTGAGGCCATCATCGTAGGTACAGCTATCCATAATATGTATATCATCATCAAATATGAAAGTTAATCTATACATCAAAGTCCTAAATCATCACTGATCTCTGTGTAGCATCTATGCCAACTATCACTACCATCTTATCCTGTAAGCCATAAAAGCCATGGTAGAAGTCGTCTATCACCTGCAACGTATCCTGTCATGAAAGGAGCAAAATACACCCTACGAATGAATATGTACAACTGTAATGCAACAATAATGGTACGATATATCCTTGTAACCGGACAATAGTACAATAACTAAAACAATAAACAATCAATCAATACAATAGTGAATGAAATATTAATCAACAAGTGATCGGCTAGTAAGTAAATAGAACAATAGAATGAGGTACGGCTTAACCACATGTGCACGATGTGTGATAAAGATATCAACAATATTCCACTAAGGGAGTTTGATCGCATGCAAATTAAATATTTTTCCAAATCTTCGACACACAAACAATCATTCAATAAACAATAAGTACATTATGGGAACAACAAGTACAATCAATATCAGTAACTCTGTGTCGACCAAGTGTCCAATATGAAATGCAAAATAGTAATACAAAAAAAGTCCAAAATGTAGTTTACTTGCCTATACCGCAATGGGTATTGGGTTGCTCTAAGCCACCTAGAAAATAATGAGATGAATATTAGAGTCCATTTCAATCCAAAAAATCTTTCTAATTTCTTATAAACCATTTAGGAAGTTCTAAACACTTAACTAATTAACTAAATTTAACTTGTTAACTAATTAACTAACTAATTATTAACTAGCTAATAAACTAATTAATAAACTAAATAATGAAACTACAAATAAACTAATTAACTAGTCTATTTTATAACTAAATTAGCTAACTAATTAATAATTTCTGCTAAACTATTAGGCTTGTACCACACATCAAGCCTAGCCCAGCAACTATTTTTTTTCTTTTCTTTGCTGTTGGCATGCTCGCCCCAGGCCCGATGCAACTCCCTTTTCCATTCAATTTTAGTTTCTTTTTTCGGCCCGCAGGCCCGACATGTGAACACGGCCTTGCCATTCATCCAAACCTATAAAGAGTGTGAAAGAAAAAGAAAGAACAAAAGAAAAAAAAAGGAAGAAGAAAATGAAGAAGAAGAAGTGGATCAGGAAGAAGAAGAAGGAGATGAAGAAGAAGAAGCTGAAGGAGAAAAAGATGGTGCTTTTCCATTCAATTTTAGTTTCTTTTTTCGGCCCGCAGGCCCGACATGTGAACACGGCCTTGCCATTCATCCAAACCTATAAAGAGTGTGAAAGAAAAAGAAAGAACAAAAGAAAAAAAGGAAGAAGAAAATGAAGAAGAAGAAGTGGATCAGGAAGAAGAAGAAGGAGATGAAGAAGAAGAAGCTGAAAGAGAAAAAGATGGTAGAAGTAGTGCTCACCTTCTAGAGTGGTACGTGGCGGCACAGCTACTATCCGAAGTTAGGGAACATATCCAGCAGTCGTGATCTAGTCGCCACGACGAGACCAGTTGCTGGGGTGAAAGCGCAAAGGCTGACCATAGAAGGCTTGGCCGGAGTGGAGTCGAGCAAGCTGGAGCCACGCGTCGGCTGTGGGTGTTCATGGAGGAGGTAGCCATAACTATGGTCTCGATCAGATCTGACATTGACCAAGGAAATATCATCGCCACTATCAAGACGGTGGTCCCGGCATGTAGGACTGGTGATGGTGATAAAGGAATTAGGCGGAGCTCGACGTCTCCGATGGTGGCAAGGTTCATGATGTTGAATCAGGAAGGGATCCACGACAGTCCGGTCATAATGGCACAGATTTGGTCGAGATGGCCCATATAGGTATCAGCACGAGGAAGGATTTCAGCCGCTTCGAGCTCTGCTGTGACTCATTAGTGGCTCTGAGGCGCGACAGCTTAGGAAGTCAATCGACTCATTGGTAGCAACGGAGATCTTGAGGCAGATGAGGCGTCGAAAAGGAGATCGATGAGAGAAACGGATCAACCATGGCCTCACTTGGTGAACTCCTAGTTGGAGGTGAGATTGGGAACGCTGGGTTGGCGTTGGTCAGATCTGGGCTAGCGGCGCTAGGGTTCCGAGGTTCGTCGGAGAAATTAAGGTCTCGACGAATCCAATGGCTAGAGGTGGTGCTCCAGTCAGTAGAGATCTATCCGACACAGTGACACAACGAGAAGAAATTAGGGTTAGGGCTTGGGAATGTGTCCATATCGTATGGACACAGACACAGAGTTGGGGTTGGTGTCGATGTAATCGTGTCCTCGGGGTCAGACCTTGGGACACGGGGAATTTGTGTGATTTATGGAATTTTTTGGAATCAGGGACGTGTCGAAGACGAAAAAGTTGTAATTATAATGGCTAGAGTCCAATCAAATTTGAATGGACAGGCCGATGCGGCAAGATATGATCATTAGAACTAGATGGAGGAAGGAATGATTAGAGCTAATGGTGATTAAGGCTATTTATAGATACTATTACGAATAATCTAGACCTAAGTAGCATATTCCAAAAAGAATGTTTTCTAGGTTATTTTTAAGAATATTCTCTAGGAATATGCTAGATTCTATAGAATATTCTTTGGGGGTTAATTAACACTAATCTATGATTAATTAGAGGGCTTCTACTGGGTTCCCACTTATCACCTACATTAAGCATGACATACAACTAAATACTAAATGCCACTCCACCCCTAGGAATTTACCAAATCTCTACTCCTTCTCCATAATTCACTTAATTACCCTTTTCTCTACATAATTACCAAAATGCCACTTATTCCATGATGCCTAGAATAATAATTACAAATATTATGAATTCAAAATAATAATATACGAAATTGAGAACAAGGGGTTACACGTAAGTGCATGCTTGAGGGGTTCCGTGGAATAGGTTTGGCGTTGAGTGTGTACCAGCTGGCCAAGCCACGTGTCTAGTCTTAAGTATTTTGGGACTGGGACGTGGCATAGTTTTTATGGTGTCCTATGCAGGCCAGTTTATCGCCTCGGTTACGTTATAGTACCGATGCGAGCCTATAATTAGGTTTATCTATGTTAGGATCTCATCCACTTGTTGAATATTGTCCTGACCATCTTTCCATATTATCATCTTAAATTATCTTTAAATCTATTTGTTTCCTATACTTCCTAATGGAAATATTTCTCTTCCTGAGAGATGATATTACGGAGGGACGTATGGCTTTTGATGTCACACCAGCATCTGACACTATGCCTAGTGACGATAGTGTAACACCCCAGTCCCAAAATACGTAGCACTAGGAACGTAGCATGCCAGCTGTATGTATACGAGATTTAATCCAATATATGGAAAAATCTCGAACACACACATAAGCTGTAATGTGATTAAATAATCTTAATAATAAACAGTCTCATGTAATTCTAAATATCATCCACAATAGTAATTAAAAGAAATAGTTCATCATGAATCAAATAAAAGTAAAAAATAGTCGACAGTCGGGTGGAGACAAATCTAATACCAAGCACTAAACCAAACTAGAAAGAGAAACGGAGTCCAACCTCCAAAATAAACAGATAAAAGAAATGTCAGCTAAATAGGCTCTTCAACCTAATAAAAACTGATACAATCAGAAGGTAATATCCTCTCGCTCGAGAATAATGAGTCTGGACCAGAGCCATTTTCCTGTGGAAAGTCCTGTCCGTCTATACCTGGAGAGATCACCAGGTCCTCAGAGGGACGTAACAAGATACATAAAAACATGTCATATAACTGAATAAAAACTGCTCATTAATAATCAGAATCACAAGTTTTCTAATATTCCATCTTCGAAATAGTTCACCACCCCCACAACCAAACAAGGACAGGAGGTGGCATCCAATTTGGTGATGTAATACTTTTCGTGCCATAACCCGATGTAGAATTCGGATCACAACATGGGTCAATATTTTATCATCGAAGCAGTGAACCACACCTACAACCAAACATGGACAAGATGTGGCACACTAGATAATGAAAAAATACTGCCATGGTCAGGTATAAGTCCACAAAACATACAAAATATACATATATCTAAATGGATAAGGTCACCTAACCATTCTATATAAATATGTAAGTCAAGAACAACCTTCAATGCATGGGCACTCTGGCTATATGGGATTGGTATAGTCCCCTCTCTAGGCACTAGGGGCCTAAGAGCATAACGTTCAGTGAAACGACAACGGCCGTCAGTAACAATGTAAGAGCATGATATTCAGCAGAACGACAGTAGCTATCAATAAAAAGGTAAGAGCATTACGCTTCGTAGAACGACAGTGGTCGTTAGTAACAGTCGGGGTAATCTCACCTGCATCTTCGACGGAGCTCACGGATTACAAAAAGAAACGTGCATACCTGGCCCAAAGTTAAAGAACTGTCCTTCCTACCCCATGCCTATCTATGTTGTATCCACAACACGTATAACCTTTATTAACTGCTAAGTCAAACTGCTCATGCAAATACTATTAGCAGTTATCCTATCGCACGGCTTATACGTACCGATGGCCAATCGATACACAAGTTCGAGATCTATATGCGACTCGTGACTCATGGTATGCATGTGTCAAGGCCAATGAATGTAACAAAAACAAAGAATTGTCTCTTAAATATAGGTCAAATGTGCATAGAAATAAATAAGTAACAAAATAGAACTAAATAATATATTTGTATCTAAATACGATTTGGAAGAACAATTTTATATTACAGAAAAAAATACATGTAATATGGTGACCTAAAGTAAATAAACATCAATGGCAAGGTATCTTCCCTGGAGGTGGTGTGCATAATGGCAGTATCTAATAACTTAAATTGTCAGATCACTGAAGCTATGAAAGTAGAACCTCCACAAACGTCATCGGATGCAGAAACAGACATCACCAACATTTTTAGAATAAGAGAAATATTTAGGATCACTTATCCTAAGTCCAATTCTGGAGTGAGCAAAATCATAATTTTGGGTCAAATAGTATCCGTCGTTGGACCCACTTTGTCATAACCTATTTTTAATTATATATATATATATATATATATATTTATATATATATATATATATATATGTCACGTCCCGCTCCCGTAGGAACGATCGTCCTCGCTAAGGCGTGATGCCGTATGAGCCTAGATTGCGCTCGTACAAGGCGGGTTCCATAACGGTCGATTACAGTGGCTGCGACGGGGTCGTCGCACAGAAGTCTCAAGCAGAGACATTGGACACGCAGCGGAAATTTAGAACGAAACACAAGTTATTCAAAGAAGCTCTTTATTGATATTGAAACAAAGATTACAAAGATTACAAAGGACGCAAGGCCAAGATTATAAGTCTCTCGAGCTCACTTTTCTCACATTACAAGTTCACTCTGCTCTCTCTCATCTCTCAATACATGTCTTGAACCAGCGGATGCTTCGGAAGGCGACGTCCATACATTATGTCCCGTATAAGTCTTGACTCCACGCGGCCGCATGTTTCGAATCGCCAAGGAACTCCGTGCCTCGACGCATCCAAGCGAGCTCCACGCCACGAGGTTCTACCTGTGCCTACACATGGAAACTATGTAGGTGTCAGTACTCAACTGTACTGGTGGAATGAGCTCATCGCCTGTAGTGCCCCGTCCCGCTCAGTCAATCGGAGGAAATCGAAATGCCAACGGTGTTCGGACTTAGCATGCAACGACGACTTGAAGACACACCTCGGTCAAGGCGACCGCTCGCTCAGGTAGGGTAGTTTCGGGAAACTTGTCTCATCTTAGCCTTCACATAATAAATCGTATTTTTTCAACTCGCACAAGTAGGCTTGATAATAAAAGAGACGAATCGACATAGCTAAAGGGAATAATTTCGACAGGTAGAATTGAGTTAGAATATGAAAGGTCCAATGGTCGACTTAGAGTTGGTGCACGGCGTGCTTTGAAAATGACACTCGGTCCTTCGTCCCGTGGCTTGGGAGAAGGAAAAGTTGGTCTTCGCCACAAGCTAAGAGTTAGCCAAATTCATAGGCGTCGCCCGCATAAATATTTCATAAAGCATGCACAGTCTCTTCGTCCAAGGCGTGGTATAGCCTCTGCTCGCCGACAGGTTAAGTTGTATTGTACGGCTTGGGGCATAAGTCTAGGCACCCCAAATAACTTGGTTGTTTAAAGTCGAACACGTGCACAACACGTTCCCATGGCGCAAGCCTTGACGCAGCCTTTGCTCGTTAAGTTGTTGCGAAGTAAAGTTAGGCAAAGTTATGTCGGTCGACCAAAGCATTACAAGTACCGTCCCGCTCTTTTGCGGTTTGTCAAAGTTAGGCTGTCCCACGATCTCAAGGCCCGTCGACTTGGGCAGGAGTATCTCGTAGAGCAGGATTGGCTTAAGGCACGATGCACGGACTTAGTGTTTAAGGCAAGGACCACATTGATTCAAAGTGAGTTTTGAGAAAGGACTATCAAATAGGCGTTCATGAGTTGAACCAAATGATAGGGTAACAAGGAAAGAATGCTCGCGACCGTGGGTCGTCGAGGGGTCTCAAGGATAGAAGTCTTAAACTTAGTTTTGAAAGAGATGGTAACACTGAAAGAAGGATGACTGTGTGTGATGCCAGTTTGAGTCGAGTCTTGCATGGTCATAGACAACTTGTACAAGATAAAAGAAAGCATTTTCTCGGATCGACACCCTGGGGCCACAGGACCGATCCGGCCTAGGAGGAAACAGGTATAGCTGTGCCAGGTAGAGGCAATAGGTATTCGGTGGACGGTCATTGGGGCTCGCTACTTGCTTTGACCGGACCATCCTATACGCCAGCTATGAGTCCAGGATGGCTTGTTCTGCCAGTGACCCATGTTCATATAGATGTCGGCAAAATGGTGGCTATCCGCACGTATGCCTTTGGAATTGAGTCGAGTCGAAGGTGTATACAAGTTAGAACATGATGCTTAGGGCCTAAGATATGGCTTCAACATAGGCAACATGCTTGGCACAGGGGTGTGGCGTCGAGTCGTAAGTCTTGGCATATAAGTTGTATTTGTTGGATCTGAGTTGTCTGGAGTTTAAGTCAGGAACCGCCGCAAGGCAAAGTCGGTCGACAAAAGTTCAGAAGTCTTGATTGGGTCAGTTGGTAAGAAAATAGCAAGGGCCGCGAGGCGGCGATATGGTTAAGTCAGATTGAGTGGCGAGGCATAACCTCCGTACAAATTTGTAGCATGGTCATACGAAAATGGAGTCTATCGTGTAGTTGCGTCTATAATTTTGGGCCGTAAGGCAAACACGACTTGATAGGTTAATGTTGTTGGCACGAGAAGGGTCTAGAGGCAAAGTATGAGTTAATATTGTTATTGCAAGCACGGGATGGTATTGAAGCCAAGGCGTCTGTCCTAAAACCGATCCTAAGGAAAGAGTAGAAAGACAATCATAAAGGGACTATGTTATACACAAAGTAAATTAACGTGTTTGTTTTGTATGGGTGGGCGAGGAGCTCATTCCACCAGTACAGTTGAGTACTGACATCCACATAGTTTTTATGTGCAGGCACAGGTAGAAGCTCGTGGCACGGGGATCATTTGGATGCGTCGAGGCACGGAGTTCCTTGGCGATTCGAAGCGTGCGGTCGCATGGAGTCAAGACTTATATGGGACATAATGTATGGACGTCGCTTTCTGAAGCATCCGTTGGCTCAAGGCATGTAATTTGAGAGATGAGTGAGCTTGAGTGACTTGTAATCTTGGCCTTGTGCCCTATTGTAACCTTTGTTTCAATATCAATAAAGAGCTTCTTTTGAATAACTTGTGTTTGTTCTAATTTATGCTGTTATTATTCAATGTCTTTGCACGGGACTTCTGTGTGACGACCCCGTTGCAGCCGCTGAAATTGGCCGTTATGGAACCCGTCGTGCACGAGCGCAATCTAGGCTCGTGTGGCATCACGCCTTAGCAAAGACGATCGCTCCTACGGGAGCGGGGCATCACATCGCCCACCCATACAAAACCAACATGTTTGATTTACTTCGTGTAACATAACCCTTTTGATTGTCTTTCTACTCTTGCCTTAGGATTATTTTCGGACCGACGCCTTGGCTTATTTTGTGTCTCTAGATCACCCCGTGCTTGCAACAACAATGCCGACTCAACATCGTTAACCTATCAAGTCGTGCTTGCCATACGGCTTAAAATCAGAGATGCAACTACGCGATAAGACTCCATTTCCGTGTGACTGTGCTATAAGTCCTTGTTGAGGCCGTGCCTCGTAACTCAATGAGACTCAATCATATCGCCGTCTTGCGGCCCTTTACTACTAAATCCTCATCTGACCCAATCAAGACTTGTGGGTTAAGTGTCACTCGACCGACTTTACCTTGCAGTATTTCCTGACTTAAACTCAAGACAACTCACATCCAAACTATGCAACTTACATGTCGACAACATAAGACTCGACACCACATCTCGTGCCGAAGCACGTCGCCTATGTTGCAACCAAATCTTAGGCCCAACATTTTGTGTTCCAACTATACTCACACATTCAACTCGACTTCCTTGACATACTACACTCAATACTCGACTCAATCCAAAGGCATATACGTGGATTGTCGCCCATGCCGACTCATTTATATGAGGTCACTAGCATAACAAGCTATACCTGGACTCATAGCTTACGGTTGGTCGGGACCCTTCCAGCCAAAGGTAGCTAGCTCCCTGGAAGTCCCCGACTAACCCGGTGCTATCGATTCAGAACAGCTATCACCGTGTTTCCTTTCTTGGCCGAAATGGTCCCATGGCCCTGGGTTGTCGTTACGAGAAAACTCTACCTTGTCGACAAGTTATCCAATGACCATGCAAGACCCGACTCAAACTGACGTCTCACACAGTCATTCTTCCTTCAGTGTTACCCTCTCTTTCAAAACCACGTTCAAGACTTCTATCCTTGAGACCCCTCAACGACCCACGGTCGCGAGCATTCTTTCCATGTTACCATATCATTTTATTCAACTCAATACCTATTCGATAGTCCTTTTACCAAAAATCATTAAATCAACCGTGGTTCATGGCTTAAACACTAAGTCCGTACATCGTGCCTCAAATCGACTTCCGTTCTATGTGACGCTATCGCCCAATTTATACTTTATATGACGGGCCTTGAGACCGTAAGACTATGTGGTTATATCCAACCGTAGAACTCATAGGACCGTGCTTGCTACCACTCCAATAGCCTAACATAACTTGCCTGACTTAAACGTACAACGACTCGACGAACAAAGGCTGCGTCAAGCCTCGCATTGCAGAAACGTGCCGCACATGTGTTCGACTTCTGAACGACCAAGTCATTTGGGTGCCTAGACTTATATCATAAGCCGTGCAACGCAACTTAACTCATGGGGCAAGCCAAGGCTATGCCAAGCCTTGGACGATAGGACCGTGCATGCTTTATGAAGCATTTATGCGGGCAACGCCTATGACTTAGGCTACGTTCATAACTTCGTCTACTCGTCCAACTTTCCTTCTTCCAAGCCACGGGACGAAGGATCGAGTGTCATTTTCAAAGCACGCCGTGCACCAACTCTAAGACGATCGTTGACCTTTCCATATTCTAACTCAATTCGACCCGTCGGAATTATTCCCTTATCTATGTTGAATCGTCTCTTTTATTATCAAGCCTACTTATGCAAGTTGAAAATATGCAATTTATTATGTGAAGGCTAAGATGAGGTAAGTTTACCGAAACTACCCCACCTGAGCGAGCGGTCGCCTCGACCAAGCAATGTCTTTGAGCAGCCGTTGCAAGGCTAAGTCCGAACGCCGTTAGCATTCCGATTCCTCCGATTGACTGAGCTGGACGGGGCACTACATCATACACCAATCAGAAAAAGTTTTTTCGTCGAAACTAACTAAGTACTTACTCATCGACTCATCACTCGACTGTTCAACGACTCTCGCACACATTTCTCCTATACATTTCCCAAATCCGAGCCACGCTCGTGCTACTCTCAATCTTACCTTGAATACGATTTCAAAATCCTTGACACTTTTCTATTCCTCACGTCTCACTTGAATTTAACGTATCACTTGGTTGGATCGTGCACATATTCCAGGCGTCTCCAAAATATATGCATTTCAGCCAAGCCTTTGATAGCAAATTCCACCATCACCATTCGAGTCAGATCACGCACATATTCGGGCATCCCTGATGTATGTGCATGTCAACCGAGCCTCGTGAGTGGTGCTTCCATAATTCCTATCGCCCCGTACCGGGACGTTTGCCTAACCGCTAGGCTATGTCTTTAGGCTAAAGTAATTTGTCAGTATTGGAATCATAGTTCCCAAACAACAATATCAACACTGACCCCATCCTAAGGTCAAACCAAGTTGATAGTACAGGATTTTTCTACCCAAGCTTGCATCACTCCGACTTCTAAACTTCGATCATAGATTGCCTACACACATCCCAACATTTATCGCACGGGGTCCGAGTCATTCAACAAAGCCATCCTACGATAACTCACGTTTCAACCAATTCCTTGACATATCAATATCACTTCATTCATCAAGCCATTTCTCATAGTCAATTTCTTCAAACACGTTCGACATAATATGCCTATCAATCCTTCCAAGTCAAGCACGCTACGACAAAATTCATCGTTAAACCATAATTCACATTCCATACTCCCTAAGTCATTTATCCCAATTCACGAAATCGATCACAAGGTCATCTGACTTAACAATACTTTGCACCCCGACCTCACGTGAGTCAGATTATCCACGGTGGGCATGAATCACTATGCACGCTCCCGCGAGATAATCATCCTCATCGGGACGTAACTCTTGTTCGAGTCTAGATTAATTCATTCTCGATGCACGGATTGGACCTACTCAATCCTTAAGTTTATTTCATTCATCAATCGCAAGTCCTAACATCCTCATATTTTTCTTCGTATCAAACCGACAAGTCGAGACAATCAAAGTTGCCGCATCCTAATTTTCCGAGTTCGATCATTCCCGCGACATGAATTACCATGTCAGCGCTCATGCAGAACAATTACCCCAAATCTGACGCAACGTATGTACGAGGCTGGAGTTGCGCTCGTGCAAGACAAGAATGTCGACGATGTGGTTATCCGCGTAACCCTCAAGACACAATCATTTTCATCTAACATTCATCTCAATCAAAATCCCAAGTATGGTATCCAACTGAACAATAACACTTGTACGATCGTCATTCGTCGAGTCAGAGTACCCCCGAGTTATCATATATCGATCTATGATACGCCTCAATACCATTGACGATATGCGTAACCTGACGATCATCCTTTGCAACCAATTTCGAGTCGTACGAATGATGCCATCGTTCGACTGGATAATCTCCTCGACATTCAATTCAAGTTCGATCATTATCCCTTTATCTTAAGTCATCCATTCACTACACCTTAACTTTTTTCTCGATTTAATTTACCTACTCAATCACCTTCGCATTTCATACTCGCGCAATCCTCAATCCCGTGCACGTTCCGTACGTGTCATTTCTAATTTGTTTGAATCCACTTATCAAACTTCATGACAATAACTCACTCAATCTAAGGCTTTGTATATGTACGACGCTTGCTGATAGACTCATCGACACCCCGAATCCTCAATCGATTGATCGACATCCCTGAGGCTATCACATACACCACTCGGAGATGAAGTCATTTATCAAATCCTCAACTATCATTCGAATCAAAATCCACTTCTTCAAATTTTTTGTTCGAACCATTCCTCAATTTCCAAGCACGCTCATCTATATCGCACCGACGTTATCGTCGCTCGATAGCACCTTTATCGATAGTCATCTTACTTTACTCAATCGAGTTCAACTCATTCTCATCCGAAACGAATCGAATCCCATACTCGACATTTCTAAGGTCGACTCAACTTTGGTGTATATGCCCAGCCCGACTTAGCCAACCGTTCTTACGCGAACCAACTTTTTTATTTCTTGTCAAAAAACTGTTCTCCTATGTTTTACAAAATAGTTAGACTTATTGTATAGATATCCCATGGGACATTTGAGAGAGAGCGCACCAACAATATCAACTTTACGAAAGCAACACTCAGAGTTTGCAACAACATCAGAGTTAAAGAATTCAATCGAAAGTCCAAGGACGTAAAGCCGTGCTCTGATACCATTATGTCATGCACCGCTCCCGTAGGAGCGATCGTCCTCGCTAAGGCGTGATGTCGCACGAGCCTAGATTGCGCTCGTGCAAGGCGGGTTCCATAACAGTCGATTACAGCGGTTGCGACGGGGTCGTCACACAGAAGTCTCAAGCAAAGACATTGGACACGCAACAGAAATTTAGAACGAAACACAAGTTATTCAAAGAAGCTCTTTATTGATATTCAAACAAAGATTACAAAGATTACAAAGGGCGCAAGGCCAAGATTATAAGTCTCTCGAGCTCACTTTTCTCATATTACAAGTTCACTCTGCTCTCTCTCCCATCTCTCAATACATATCTTGAACCAGCGGATGCTTCGGAAGGCGACGTCCATATTTTTTATCCCATATAAATCTTGACTCCACGCGACCGCACGCTTCGAATCGTCGTGCCTCGACGCATCCAAGCGAGCTCCGTGCCATGAGCTTCTACCTATGCCTGCATATGGAAACTATGTGGGTGTCAGTACTCAACTGTACCATGCACGAGCACAATCTAGGCTCGTGTGGCATCGCGCCTTAGCAAGGATGATCGCTCCTACGGGAGCGGGGCGTGACATCGCCCACCCATACAAAACCAACACGTTTGATTTACTTCGTGCAACATAACCCTTTTGATTGTCTTTCTACTCTTGCCTTAGGATTATTTTAGGACCGATGCCTTGGCCTATTTTGTGTCTCTAGATCACCCCGTGCTTGCAACAACATTGTCGACTCAACATTGTTAACCTATCAAGTCATGCATGCCTTACGGCTTAAAATCAGAGACGCAACTACGCGATAAGACTCCATTCCCGTGTGACCGTGCTATAAGTCCTTGTTGAGGCCGTGCCTCGCAACTCAATGAGACTCAATCATATCGCCGCCTCGCGGCCCTTTGCTACTAAATCCTCATCCGACCCAATTAAGACTTGTGGGTTAAGTGTCACTCGACCGACTTTACCTTGCGGCATTTTCTGACTTAAACTCAAGACAACTTACATCCAAACTATGTAACTTACATGCTGACAACATAAGACTCGATGCCACATCTCGTGCCGAAGCACGTCGCTTACGTTACAACCAAATCTTAGGCCCAACATTTTGTGTTCCAACTATACTCACATATTCAACTCGACTTCCTTGATATACTACACTCAATACTCGACTCAATCCAAAGGCATATACGGAGATCGTCGCCCATGCTGACTCATCTATATAAGGTCCCTAGCATAACAAACTATACCTGGACTCATAGTTTGCGGTTGGCCAGGACCCTTCCAGCACAAGGTTGCTAGCCCCCTGGAAGTCTCCGACTAACCCGGTGCTATCGATTCAGCACAACTATCACCGTGTTTCTTTTCTTGGCCGAAACGGTCCCATGGTCCTGGGTTGCCATTACTGGGAAACTCTACCTTGTCGAAAAGTCGTCCAATGACCATGCAAGACCCGACTCAAACTGACGTCTCACACAGTTATTCTTCGTTCAGTGTTAGCCTCTCTTTCAAAACCACGTTCAGGACTTCTATCCTTGAGACCCCTCGACAACCTACGGTCGTGAGCATTCTTTCCATGTTAATATATCATTTCATTCAACTCAGTGCCTATTCGATAGTCCTTTCAACAAAACTCATTGAATCAACCATGGTTCGTGCCTTAAACACTAAGTCCGTGCATCGTACCTCAAACCGACTTCTGTTCTATGCGACGCTATCGTCCAAGTCATACTTTATATGACGGGCTTTGAGATCGTAAGACTATGTGGTTATACCCAACCGTAGAACTCGTAGGATCGTGCTTGCTACCACTCCAATAGTCTAACATAACTTGCCTGACTTAAATGCACAACGACTCGACGAACAAAGGCTGCGTCAAGCCTCGTATTGCAGAAACGTGCCGCGCATGCGTTCGACTTCTGAACGACCAAGTCATTTGGGTGCCTAGACATATATCATAAGCCGTGCAACGCAACTTAACTCATGGGGCAAGACAAGGCTATGCCAAGCCTTGGATGATAGGACCGTACATGCTTTATGAAGTATTTATGCGGGGGACGCCTATGACTTAGGCTACGTTCATAACTTCGTCTACTCGTCCAAATTTCCTTCTTCCAAGCCATGGAAAGGATCGAGTGTCATTTTCAAAGCACGCCGTGTACCAACTCTAAGACGATCGTTGGACCTTTCCATATTCTAACTCAATTCGACCCATCGGGAATTATTCCCTTATCTATGTTGATTCGTCTATTTTATTATCAAGCCTACTTATGCAAGTTGAAAACATGTGATTTATTATGTGAAGGCTAAGATGAGGCAAGTTCACCAAAACTATCCCACTTGAGCGAGCGGTCGCGTCGACCGAGCAATGTCTTCGAGCAGCCGTTGCAAGGCTAAGTCTGAACGCCGCACTACAACAAAAAGACCTATTAATGACGCTCGACAAGGAGTTTTAATGATAGCTGATACATAAGCGTTATTAAGTTGAAAAATACCTTTTTTCTATGACGGTTTGGGCTAATTCTGGGCTTTTTATAACGTTTATAAAACAAAGCGTTATTAATAGTTTAGAGCGGTGGCAAACTTGTAATATTTTTTAACTTCAATTTTTGGCAAAATCTTTGCTATAGCCCGCCTCTCCCCCAACACATTCTGATCTTCTCCTTCTCCTCCTTCCTTCTCCCTCCTCTCCCCCAACTCCAAAACCCTAACCCTAGATCCAAAATCTTCAAGGAGGGCCTCACGCTCCTCGTCGCCCTCCAGGACAAGCTCGAGGCCGTCGCGCACGCGATCGACAAGAACGCGAAGGAGGAGCGTTAGGGTTCTGCTCGTCCTCTTCTCCGCGCTCTCCCTCTCCTTCCTCCGGCATCGTCGATGTCGTGGGTCCGCAACCTCCGCCGCTTCATCGGTTCCGGTGCCGGCCTCGGATCCGAAGCCCTCATGGGTCAGTTCCTCTTCCTTACACCCTCCTCTCCTCTTCTTCTCCTTCCTTTCTCCCAACTCCAAAACCCTAACCCTAATTTTTGGACTTTTATATATTTGAGGTTCATCCTTTTTCTGAAATTACTGCGTCCATCCTGTACATATTCTAAAGAGGAAAAAAAGAGAGGGAAATTGATGAATTATAAGCATTTCATTTCACGTTCATTCTACTGATGGTAGCACTCTCCATACTCTTTGCCAAGTATAAGACAAGACTTTGCGATCGTCTCCGGCACGAGCATGGCCGCACCCCACGTCGCAGGCGTGGCATCCCTCATCAAGCACAGGCACCCGAACTGGAGTCCTGCCGCCATTGCTTCGGCGATGATGACAACAGCCGACGTCCACGACAGGTCCGGCGCCCCCCTGCTGGCCCAGAGGCCGAACGAGCTGGCCACCGCGACCCCGTTCGACTACGGAGCCGAATTCATCAAAGGGAGACTCAGAGACAATGACGAATGGCAGGTTAGTTTATTTAACATACCAAGATAATGGTCTTTCTAAACTTTACAGCACAAAATTCCTTCATAGGATCCTGAGTAGCTAATTTGAACTAGGAAATTTGTATTATTGAAAAGGATAACACGATTTTTATGAAGTTCATAATTTTATTTAAATTGTTCCAAGTTTTCTACTCCAGAAGTTTCTATTATATCAACCTTTCAATATTGTAAAAAGTTGGTGATTGTCTAGTTGGTATTTTAGGCCATTCCAGAAAGCTATCTTCCCCAGTTGTGCATGTTTACCTTAGAAAGATGAAAAGAAACTCATTTGTTTAGTTGGAGAGATCCAAATAAATACAAATGATCAAAACACTAGCAATAAACAATCAATGACTTCTACAGCAAAGCAAGAGCAAAAGCCGAATTAAAGGTATAAAATAACAATATAAATCATTAGGATCTGGATTGCATGTCTCCATCATCGAGTGCTACAAAAGATACCCCAAAGTTTCCACATTAAATCCTTGTTGTGTAAGGTCGTAGTATATATACACACTTGTGGTTTTCTACTCTAAGTGAGTTCATTCTGAAGCCATGTTGATTATCATAATCTGATATATATTTTGAAGCAGATGCAGCAAATTACCTTCATATTATTACAACTCTTGGACATTTTTGCAAAGGCATAACTGGATCTTTTGTCGAACATTTTAGATTTTATGGGCATGTAACAATTACATTCATATTATTAAAACTCTTGAGCATTTTTGTCATAGAATTTATAAAGAAATTGTTATCTTACAGGCTCCGAGTAAATCTACCAACAGGTTAAGGGACTCATTACTACCAAAGGGAGAACCTAACTTGGCCATACCTCTTCTACTGATTATAGCTCAGCAATGATCCATGTAACATATGTATAAGACAAAAACTACGACATATTTTACCTATCTTCTTCATTGTGTACAGTCGACTTATTGTCTATGATTTTTTTGTTTTGTCTCTTGTGTGATAAAGGGATAGAATGTAGTAAGATTTTAAGTTTACTTTGAAGTGTATATTTTAAATTTTTGTTCTGTATATGTATGCATTCAATTGATAAGCGAGTGGATAACATTATGGTGCGGATAGGTGTCACATATTGATCTTCATGTAACTTAGTTTAACAATAGGGTCATGTTTCTATGGGAATTAAGGAAGAGCTGAACTAAAATTCTATAAGGTCGAAGGAAGAACTAAACTAAAATCCTATGTGATTAACGGAGAACTGAGCTAAAATAAAATTTCATGGTGCACAAGGTATGTCCCCATATTTATAATGGAGGTGCAATGTTCGAGAGGAAGAAATGGGAAAGAGAAGCTTGTGTGATGTGTGGTGTGCAAAGAGAGGTTCTGTGTCTAGCTAGAGAATGGTTTAGTTAGAGAATGTTGTGTGGTAGTACTCTGTTTACACCATCAGGGGCTTCCTTGTGGTATTAGCAAGAGCTCATTGTGTAGGGTGTAAACAAGGAGTCTAGTAGCAGCATTCTTATGTCCGCAAGAAAATTTTTATGGTAGACACAAACTTTAGAACAGTAAAATAGATGGATAGGAGTGATGAGAGGAGAACCCTGTGGATGTTTCCTCATACAAGTATATTTTATAACAGGAAGACATATAACATGGTATGCTTGTGTTCTCTTTTACTGATGCCAATAGAAAAATGCTACTGCATCTATAGTAGAATGGATAAGCTAACCATGTAAATGCTACTGCATCTATATCGTGATAAGTGAGTTCGTCATAACTTATTTTTTTCATGTTAAATTATCTATAGTATAATGGATAAGCTAACCATGTAAATGCTACTGCATCTAGGTATATTGGCAATGAGTACATTGAAGAAGATGGCTCTACCGGTAAGTATTTTACTTCTCTCTAAGTATGTGTAGCTTGACTTCTGGAACAGTTAGTAAGTTTTCTCCTAAGCTAACATCTTTTCTGGAAAGAATTTAGCTGTAGTTATTATTAATTCTTTTGTGGTCAAGTATCCAATAAATTTGATTGTTCAAACTTAAGAAAAAAATTAGTAGTTCTAATTCTACCTTTAGTTAAACTAAAATTTAAGAAGATGAGGTTTAAAGCATGAACCATTGATATATCGTTTTTAATGCCTTAGTCATTGAAGTTTTTGAAGATTAGCTCATAGAGCTCTCTCTATTTTCAAATTTGTAAGTTGGTGTTATCTTAATGTGTTGATAATACTTGTTATAGATGCATGGTGGAATTGTAGCTAACTAGTATTAATTTTCTTTCTCAGGTGCACATGAAGATGCAAATATTATTGCAATGGTGGAATTTGCTACACGTGATGTTGACAGTTTTGATGTGCTCAAGTTGAAGCCAAATTAGTTACTTGTTTTGAGGATTTATTTAAGTAGTAGTTGTAAATATATGTATTTGGATACCCTATTTTGAGATAATGTAATGAAGATGGTGATATAACATTTCGATGTTTTCTTGTGATATAGTTCAAAGTTGTTGTTTTAAAATTGAATTGAGAAGTTTTTGGAAAGTAATATATAATGTGCAGTATTGAGTGTTATAAATGTGATGAGTTCAGTAATATGAGTGTTATAGATGTGCTGCATTGAGCCTATACATATTATCTATTCATGACGTTTTAAAATTGTTCTGAATTGTGCACTATATATTAACTATTTATAACGCTTTTATAGAAACTATTCATGACGGTTATTTTATGACGCTTTTAAAAAACATTTATAACACCCGTTTTCATAACGGTTGCTGTAGAAAAAAAAAAGCGTCATGGTTCATCATTAATGACACTTTTTAGCCGTCATTAAAAGGGTTTTTTGTTGTAGTGCCGTTAGCGTTCCAATTCCTCCGATTGACTGAGCAGGACGGGGCACTACAATATATATATATATATATATATATATATATATATATATATATATATATATATATATATAAATTAAATTTCATGCCTTTTTAAAAAATTTCTATATTAATTTTTCCAGAAATCAAATTTTCTTTTCATTTACCCCCTCATGCAAAATGCTAATTTTATATTTTTGATTACTCCTAATGTGGCATCCATGCATGATGGAGAGGCCATGTGGCTAAACCCTCTAATGACTAAGCCCAAAGGGCAATTTAGTCATTCCTCATACCTTCCCTTCATTTATTCGTATGGAAGTGAGAGAGAGAACCCATTCTCCCTCTTTTCCAAGTCTAGGTGAACACTCCTCTTCCTCTCTCTCTTCTTCTTCTTTTTATTCTTCTTCTTCTTCTCCTCTCCATCTCCTCTTCCCTCCCCTCCTTGCTGCGGCTGCTGCTGCTGCATTTACTGCGGCTGCCACTGCTGCTAATGCTGTGCTGTTGCTGCTGCTGCTGCTGCAACACTGCTGCTGCGGCTGCTGCTGCTGCGGGTCGTGCCGGCGTTGACGCCGCCGGCCGTCGGTCGCCGGTCGACTACCCCCCAACCTCCTCCTTCTTCCTCTACATCCTCTTCATTCCTTCTTCATTTTCCAAACTCATTTCAAATTTGTTCTTGGTTATTGTAATAACCCAATTCCAATTTCTGTGTATTAGGTCCTGAATTTGGGTCTTAAAAGGATTTTCTCTCATAGGGAAAGTAATCAAGGAACAAGGCAAGTCCTCCATCTCTTTTTTTCTCCTAGAAATTATTCAAAAACCTAATTTCCTAAATTGCATGAATTAAAATTATAGATATTTAATTCTGGAATTTAAGTAAGTTATGGTTAAATTCAATATATGAATATGAGTAATTGGAAATTGAAATTGATGTACATATGTATATATGTATATGTAGACAAATGAGTACTTTGTGAATAAATTATTAGGACACAATACATGAATGGACACATCGACTCGATATTATATTTGAGTGTATATACGAGCAATTGTGTGTATGAATTACAACCTAGGAATAATACACATATGAATGTATGGACATTTTAGCTCTAATTTCAAGTGGTATTATGTAGATTCAATCCAAGAATTATATCTATACTTGACATATATATATATATATATATATATATATATATATATATATATATATATATATATATATATATATATATATATATATATATATAGAGAGAGAGAGAGAGAGAGAGAGAGACAACAAGACAACCTATACACAAAATTTTCTTTTATTTACATGGAACTTACATTGCTTGATATGGTATTTTAATGTGAGGATGACCTTGAATATGTAAGATTAACAAGTTGTAATTTAGCTTAATAATTCAATTCTGTCTGCATTATAGAAATATGCTAAATTGACCTGTTTGACACCATTATTTAGTCAAAAATGGCCATTATGGGTATATATTAGGATGACCCTACGTTTACTTAACCTCAATTTTAAAACTCCTTTGGTATCTTTAGGATGCTAAATGTGGATTGTAGCAAATGCAAATCAAAATTGAACTCTTAGATTAATTTAGCCATTATCACAAGTAAACAAATTACTTAGTTTATGTCATCAATGAGAAATTTACATCTTGGTATCTTCATATTACTAACAAGTGTATTTCTTGAGATTTTATTGCATTTTAGGTAATACACATTGCCATAATCAAAATAAAATTGCTTGCTTGCTTGCTAGTTTGCCTACAATGGTAAGAAAGTTTATAAAATCATATATATATGGATGTGTGTTTTTCGGTGTTGAGAGTTGCTCCAACGAAGGGGTCGGCGTGTCCATTATATATATCTTTTGTGTTTACTTGTATCGGATTAATTTTCGGGTCAACAAATACAAAGGCGACTCTGCCGAATTTTTTGAAAATTTCCAGAGTTGGTCTCATTTCGACAATTCGGACTCCTTAGAAACTCCTGACCTAAGTTCTAGATCATGGAACCATCCATCTCCGATCTATAACATCGGAGGGATTCTTGGAAATCATTGTCCAAATTGATACTTTGGAATTTTTCTTGGTTCCAATACCTTCTTGGACTTTCGTAGTTTTGGAAAAGACGAAACTATTACTTGAATGCGACTTGACTTTTAAGACTCCCGTTTAAGGGATAGTTTCTATGGAATCCGAATGTCTAGAATAGGTTGCATCGGGATGGGAGAGAAACCATTGGATGACACCCGGCTGACTTCTTTGCAATATGATTTTTATTTTTTGTACTGATCAGTCCCGGATACGGTGTTCGTACGGCCACGCGGATATCCGGGTGAGGCTTAGCTCACTTTTTTTATCGTAATTGGACATCCAGGCCCTGAGTTTCAGCTCAGCTATCCATTTGCACATTATCCTTAGTTTCAGCTCAGAATACTTGTAAATTCATTAGACATTCAGGCCCTGAGTTCAGCTCAGCTATCTAATGAATGGGTTCGATATTGTTAGAAAAGTTCAAGTCATTCGAACTTCTTGTTATAGCACATGATGCGATGATTCAACCCAGATGATTCGAAAACCACCCATGATGTTATCTTGCTTGTAATCACATCAATATGTGATAGTACAGACGGCTGGAGAATCTAAGCACCAACCCGTTTTGTACGAGCCTGATCCCGGGCAAATGGGGTTATTGTTGAGATGCTAGGCGTGTCTGTGTGATCCAGAAAGTTTTTCTAAATTGCATTTAGGACTAGAAAGATCTTGTTGTGTCCTTTGTGACATTATTTTTAGAACTACTTACTTTTTTACTGATATCACAAGGTATGAGTTTAATTGCTCTAGTTACTATATTTTTGTTTTCACTTGTCTTAACATTCCACATTCATAACTTCCTTCTTTGACTGAGGGCTTGCTCGTCATATTGACGACCTAGTTTTGTTCACTAGGGATTGATGAAGATCAAGATGTGGATCAGGCGTACACCGAGAACGAACTCTATGAATGATGTGGGACTGAGGGAATGTAGCTTCATTTTGAGAACATCTTCAGTTATGTAAATTATGTGTTTGAAGACAATGAATCAAATATGTATCATATGTGTTTTGGTGAATCTAGTACAAGTATGTAATATTTCTGGTTAAATGAATGTCATGTCAATTATGAAATTTCTGTGATTATGCCTTATATCTACGCCTATCAGGAACCTTACGAGCGACAATCGTAGGGTACAATACGGTATTCATTGTACAGTTGCATAGCCTAGAGAGAAGTATCACGTGCCTCGAGTCATCTTGGGAACCGGGGCGTGACACGTATCTTTTGGTTGGTGGCCCATGCAGGTCTAGTCTTTAAGGATAGTGTATAGGTTAAGGAAATTGTATTGGTAGATATTAGATATTCTAAGGACTTACTTGAACTACCCTAGGACATAAATAATTAAATTGAAGATTGAATTCCTAATTGAAGAATCAAGGATTTCGCAAAGGTTTAGGATATGAATCTTGATTAAACTTCATTTAAACTTGATAATACATTATTTCATGTCATAGATTTCTTATTCGAGGATTTTTGGGTATAGGTTATGGCTCGATTCATGCCTAGCGTTTACTGGGACGGGAGCGATTGGACCTATTATGGATGTGAGCAGTTTGCCAGGAAGTCTTGGTTGGTGGTAGAGGATGAAGAACTTCCAGTGTTCGGAGTGTATTTCGAGCGCCAGCATCCCAAGATTCGAGACATTGAGGACGTAGCTGAAGTTTACTTTGAGAAGGAAGTACGCCTCATGTTCTTCCTCGCGAAAAGCAGCCCATCACCATTCACTTGTGGATATGAAGGGACCATAAGTGAATGGGAGGAGATCAACCTTTATGATTGGATTCTCGAGATCACCTACCTGAAGCTGACAAGGGGTTAGGCAAGACAGCTAGGAATGGGGTTGCTTTTATATGTATATATATGATGTATGGATGTAAAGGGAATTTTTGTCTGTTGTACAAATTTTTGGAATTACAACAGATGTAAATAGTTTTTTATAGGGTTTAGAGTATAGAAGTTGTAAGGACTTCCTCTTGAAGCATATTGTAACCATGTTTTGTGAAATGAATGAAATATGCTTCTTTTGGTTCTGACTGTCAAAAATTGCAGTTGTCTTTTTTTCTTCTCTTTAGTGATTAAGTTACTTCAAGATTCTCTTCCAAATTTTATATTAAGATTTTCCAATCATTAATATTTAGGAAATGTCTTCTCCATCAAACCCCAATGCATCACAAATGGAGACTTCTGAGACACGACCGACTGATGCCTTTGAAAGTTTTAAAAGAGTCTTGGAAGCTAACACCCAACAGATCCAACTATCCCAAGTCATGTCTGCAAAATTACTGGAAAGGTTTGATGTCGCAGTTACTCCTAAGGCTGGGACTATTTCGAATTTCAGGACGATTAAGCCCCCAGAGTTCAAGTGGACTGAAACTCCTATGGAAGCGGCACAGTGGATTAGAACCACAGAAGGATTACTAAAGGGCACAAAGATCGCGCCAGACGATATAGTGTCAATAGTGAGGATACAACTGAAGGATGTAGACGATATCTGGTGGAGTTCCTTACACCCCGAAGAATATGATGAAATTATATCCTGGGAAAAATTTAAGAAAGAATTTGAAGAGAGGTTCTTTCCTCCTAGCGCCAAGTTGGAACTGGAAAGAAGATTCCTGAAGCAAAATAAAACTTCTGTCGATAAGTACTCGACAGAATTTACAAGGCTCAGCCGGTATGCTTCAAGCATGGTAACTACAGAGAATGTGAAGGTAGTTCGGTTCAGCGAAGGACTGGATGATAAATTGAAGATTAAGGTTGCTCCCTACAGATGTCAAACTTATGCTGAGGTGGTCAAAGCTGCAAGAGACCAAGAGAGAATACAAAATAATAAGAACAACTGGAAGGCTGGAGGACAAAAGCAGAGTCTGGAGACCGGCTCACCTCAGGGAAGGACCTCGGGACAAGGGCAACAGAGGCGTGCTCAGCCTAAACAGAAGAGAGTCACACTAAGTTGTTCTTACTGCGGAAAGTCAGGGCATACGAAGAATAACTGCAGAAGACTTCAGGGAAAGTGTCTAAAGTGTGGATCTTCCAACCATCGGTTGAACCAATGTCCCCAATACAATAGAAGATCTGTAGTACAGAATAATGCACAAGGACCAAGAGCTGCCAACCAGGGATTTCAGCAAAGGCCTTTCTTCCAGAACAATGAGCCCAGGATTAATACGCCTTCAGCACATAGTCATGCTCGAACAGGATATCAACAGAGACCAATATTGGCACCTCAAGCGCATCAATTTCATCAGGCTCAGAAGGCTAGTCAGAACAACAACAGAAAAAGAAAAAGAACCACGATCAAGCCTTTATGATGGACAACAATGAAGCAGAAATACTAGGAGACGTGGTAACAGGTACTATACTCGCTTCATCTAGACCTGCATCGGTACTGTTTGATTCTGGAGCTAATCATTGTTTTATATCTGCATCATTCATATCTGGGTATAATATAGAGACTCAACCTCTAGTTAGAAAGTTGAAAATTCTTATGGGCAATGGTGAAGTAGAAGTAAGCCGAATTTATAGAAACTGTCCAATCAAAATGGAAGGAGCAAGCTTCCGAACTAGACTATTAGTCTTTCTCATGGACAATTATGATGTAGTATTTGGGATGGATTGGTTAACATCAACATCGGCAATCATTGATTGTGGACAAGGAGAAGTTCAGTTTTCCTTACCCAGTAGGAAGTTGCATAAATTTGTTAGAGCTCAGAAGGAGTTTGATAAAAAGGAGTTAGAGAAGTTTGAATTAAGGAGTCTCCATAATCAAGTACTAGAGGAATGGCCAAGAGTTGTGGATGAATTTAAAGATGTAATCCCTGATGAGTTACCCGGATTACCACCGGATAGGGCCGTTGAATTTAGTATTGATTTAATTCCTGGAGCTGCCTCTATTGCTAAGAAGATATATCCAATGAATAAGGAGGAATAAGCAGAATTAAATAAGCAAATCAAGGAACTGCTGGCTAAGGAGTTTATCAGACCTAGTATTTCTTCATGGGGAGCACCTGTGCTCTTTGTAAAGAAAAAGGATGGGAGTTTGAGGTTGGTAATAGATTATAGAGCACTGAATGAAGTAACAATCAAGAGTAAATATCCACTTCCTAGGATCGATGAATTATTAGACCAACTTGGAGGAGCGACTGTATTCTCTAAGATAGATCTCAGATTTGGATATCATTAAGTGAAGATTAAGAAAGAAGATATACCAAAGACTGCTTTCAAAACCAGATATGGACATTATGAATTTGAAGTCATGCCTTTTGGATTGACTAATGCTCCGGCCACATTTATGGATTTGATGAATAGAATATTCTACCAATATTTGGACAAATTTGTAATCATGTTTATTGATGACATATTGATCTACTCGAAGAACGAGGAAGAGCACGAAGAACATTTGAGGATAGTACTTGAAAATCTGCGGCAGGAAAAGCTATATAGGAAGTTGAGTAAATGTGAATTTTGGTTAAAAGAAATTTCTTTCTTGGGACACATAGTAAGTGGAGAAGGAATAACAGTAGATACTAAGAAAATAGAAGTAGTCAAATCATGGCCTACTCCCAAGAATGTATCTAAGATTCGGAGTTTTGTTGCCTTAGCTGGATATTATAGAAGATTTGGGAGAACTTTTCCAGAATTGTTGAGCCGCTTACTCGGTTGACTTGAAAGAATGAGAAATTCGTTTGGACTGATAAATGTCAAGCGACATTTTAGGAACTAAAGGAAAGACTTGTCACAGCACCAGTACTGGCGTTACCAGCAGGGTCAGGAGGTTACGAGATCTATAGTGATGCTTCTGGCAAAGGTTTGGGCTGTGTATTGATGCAACACGGAAGAGTTGTTGCTTACGCTTCTCGACAGTTGAAGGTTCATGAAAGGAACTATCCAACACATGATCTAGAATTAGCAGCTGTTGTATTTGCACTAAAATTGTGAAGACATTACTTGTATGGTGAACAGATCAAGATTTACACAGATCATAAGAGTTTAAAATACGTGTTCACCCAAAAGGAGCTAAATATGAGGCAACGCAGATGACTGGAGTTGCTTAAAGATTTTGATATTTGTCTGGAGTATCATCCAGACAAGGCAAACAAAGTGGCTGATGCTCTGAGTAGGAGGCCTAAAGCTTTCTTTTTGAACACGCCCAAGGAGATACTAGAAGATCTCAAGAAGATGGAGATTGAAGTGATATGCCCAGTGGCCGATGGAGTCTGGGGAAGTTTACAAGTACAATCATCTCTAGTAGAGAGAATTAAGGAGGCACAGAAGAAGGATGTGAAGTTGTAAAAATTGTGGAATCAGACTGAAGTTGGGATGCAAACTGGGCTAATTAAGCATTCTGATGGATCCTTGAGGTTCGGGAGTCGTTTGTGTGTACCATTTGGAGAACTCCAGACAGAAATTATGTCTGAAGCTCATAATTCACAATACTCTATTCATCCCGGGAGTACAAAGATGTACAAGGATCTGAGACAAAATTTTTAGTGGCATGGAATGAAGCGAGAGATAGCTAAATTTGTCTTGAAATGCTTAGTGTGCCAACAAGTAAAAGCCGAGCACCACCGGACGGCTGGACTACTGCAACCACTACCAGTACCTGAATGGAAGTGGGAGCATATTACAATGGATTTTGTATCAGGACTTCCAAGGACACAAAGAGGTAACAATGCTATCTGGGTGATAGTGGATAGACTTATAAAGTCCGCGAGATTTCTATCGTTTCGAGTCGGACAATCTACGGAGCATCTAGCAGAGATGTACATGAAGGAAGTTGTTAGTCACTACGGGGTGCCAGTAAGTATCGTCTCAGACAGGGATACTCGGTTCACCTCTAAGTTTTGGAAAAGCTTGCAAGACAGTCTTGGCAGTCACCCGAAGTTTAGTTCAGCATATCACCCACAGACTGATGGGTAGTCAGAAATGATAAATTTTAGAAGACATGTTGAGAGCGTGCTCTCTAGATTTTAAGGGATCATGGGATGATCATCTGCATTTGATAGAATTTTCATATAATAGCAGTTATCAGGCCAGCATCAAGATGGCACCATTTGAAGCATTGTATGGAAGGAAAAGCACGCCGACTTCTTGAAACTTCGTAGAGGCAGAACTTAGAATTTTCCAAGTAATTTTTTCAACTCTTGCACAGGACTTCTAGCTGAATTGTACTGAGCACCTTAAGGCTTAGGAAGTTTTATGGCTAGGAAATTGGAAGAGTAAGGGTTAGAACATATAAGGCTTAGAAGATGAGAGTGTGAGATGATTTGAAATGAGAGAAATCAAACCCTATATATACTAGTCAGGGGAGGCAGAGTTCGACCAGAATTCTATCCCAAATATTTAAAAATTCGAACGTTGGACAGCTCGTAGCAAGGTGTTCCTAAAAATCAGGTTGCTAATTTTTAGGGGGCAGAGTTCGGCCCGAGTTCTGCCTTAGGCAGAGTTCGGCTTGAACTTTGTCTTCCTCAAACCATAAATTCTATATGGGCTAGAGTGGTTTGGTTTGGTTCAGGGATTGTTTTGTTTTGTATGGTGGAGCTTGGAGAAGTATGTCTAGGGGTTGAGATAACTCAGTGCGACTCAATGTACATTTTCCTAGACTCAATAAGTTAAAAAATTATAGACTGAGAACAAATACATTTGCAATGTAACAGCTTATTGACGACGTATGTCTTGAACTTGATACGTTGTATTGGATCATAGATGATATTCTGTCTTGAACTTGATGTGTCGTATTGGATCATATCAGATATCATTTTGTTAATTATCTAAATCAGGTTGACTGTGATCCAGTTTAGGTCAGCAATCTCCTCCCATTTTGATAATTGATAAAATGATATTTGTATGTCTCAATATTCTTACCTGGACACATGTTGATGGAGAGAAGATAATTTGCACATATGACGTGGCTCCCCCGCAACTGAATATTTTCGTCCTGATACAAAACTCTATCCAAGCACAACATAATGCATATACAATAGCTCATCAAATATCACATAGTATGCTATTTTCTCCCCCTTTGTCATTTAGCAAAATAGCGCATAGCTCTTCCGTAACAGGATAAAAAATAGACAAAGTGAAGAGAGCAAGCACACAACATAACCATAACCAAACTTTACAGTGAAACTAGTAGTTTGATAAACCAGCAGGTGAAACTTGCAGTCTTTTAAACAGTAATAAAAGCAGACCACTTTCTTTTCATCAACTCTTTTCAATTATTTAATTCCAAGTTTAGTTATTTTAAAATTTAATTAATATAATAAATATTATTTTACAAATTAAATTTTATTACACAGCGATTGTCTCAGATTAGCTGTAGGGCCCAGCTGGCGGAGGTTTAGAGGAGAACACTTAACCGCTTCGCTTTGACCGTAGTCGTTGTGACAGACAGACCCTTTGTTGGCTTGTCTCGAATACAGTTTTTGCGTATTGAAAAAATAATTGATAAAACAACATTAATTAATATTATTGACATCTAAAATTTCTAATTTTTGACGTAAATAATTGAAACGATCTGGGTAGAAATTTAAAACAAACTATTCAAAACCCAATCTAAGAAAGAATATAACTAGTTTTGAATGAGACCAATAAAGGATTTAAAATGTAGATACCAATATAGTAGAAAACAAATCATTGGTCATAAATAATCCATGAGAATTTAGAAAAAAAATGGTAGATCTAGATATACAAAAAAAAATCGAAAACATAATGAGACTTCTAACAATGATCACAAAAAATATGATTCACACTTTGTCCATGCAAAAATAGTAAATCACTTCCATAAAGAATATAATCATTGAAAAGAAATCAAAATAGATATACTAGAATCTATGCAAAATCTATACCAAAATTAATGCATTTGAACTCAATTACCATAGCATGATATGTGAATATCCATTGGATAAACATGAAGGTAATGGAGACAAAATACTTGAGAATGAGAAATTCAGTCGACTTGAATGCTCCCCTGCAAAGTATGATCAATCTAAATAAGATAATCATGAACTTTAATATAAAAACTTAAAAGAATACTAATAGCCAATAATTATAAAGATAAGAAAATCAAGATAATATAAGAATTATAACTTTATAAACCTATGAGAATGAGAGACCAAGATCATATATTCTCTCATAAATCCAGAAACCAAATATCATGATCAAATTAACAGGTTATTTAAATAAAAGGATATATGTCCATGATGAACTAGATATACCACATATTAAGGGTATAAATGTATTGAAATAATTAATTTGCTTCCCTTAAAATATGCGTATCTAGTTCAAAAGTAATTTATATGCAAAAAATAGATAAGATAAATAATCACAAGGTCTAAGGAATATCCAAGATATGCATCTTTATTCCCTTTGATCAATTCATATAAAGTTCTAAACTTAAAACAAATATCATCTTTAGGCAATTGAAAGAAATATCCAATAAATAAATGCTTAAAGATGAACAATCAAAATATATCAAAAAAATATTTAAAAAATAATTTCAAGACATTAAAAGACTTGAAAACTGTCTTAATTCGAGTAATGGACAGATTCAAAATATAAAAGAGAAACCAAAAGACTTTTGAAATATGAATACTATTCTGAAAAACTGTCTTAAAAATATTCGAATGCGTTAATTAGTCCTTAAACTAACAGATGACGATTCGAATTTTTGTATCACGAAAACAACTTTAATAAAGGAATCCATAACTCATGAATATTCCATTTAGAATAAATAAAACATGAATAGATAAATGCTCAAATAAATAATATTCTAGATATATGGCATGTCAAGGGAATAATTGATTTGAGACAATTAACTGCTCTCCCTTTACATGGGTATATCCAAAATAGTATTGACAGATTTAAATTCTAGAGAAAATAGAAGTAGAAATCTAATTCATCAAAATATTAGGTCTTCTTATCAAAGTTCATTTCTTCCCTTTTAAAACCTTAGCACGGTGACTATCTGACAACCGTAAGTTTAAAGAAAAGAAACGCTTTGAGAGAGAGAAATTCAATATGCCTGACTTCTCCCCCTCAAACAATTACTGCTGTAGGCAGTTAGTAACTTGGATAAGAAGAGAATAATAAAAGCTTAATAAAACGAGTATCATGGATACGTAAACAATCATCTTTAGACAAAAGAGATAATATCCATTAAATGAACACTTAAGATGAAAGAATCAAAAGATATTTTAATTTAGCATTTATAAATCAAAATTTGATGAATAATCATATAAGTCAAAAGATGACATAAATTGATCTATGCAGTAGTATCTCACAATAGACAAGATAGATCAACGTATGTTACCTTTTATGAAATATTTAAGAGATAATATTATCCATCGAAATGAAAGTCCAAATAAAAAAAACGAAATCCATATCTCTTTGCTTAGAATTGAGATCAATCCAAGATTATAGATCTTTTTAGAGAATACAAAAATAAGTGTTTTCACTAAAATTGAAATAAAAAAAATTAAATCATTTATAGCTATAAGCATAGATGTATTAATCACACGTATCCTTATATGTGCTCCAAAATCATTGGATATAAATCATTTATAAATCATAATGTAGTGCCTAGATACACTGATGTATTCTGGAACATAGGAGACTGGGTTCAGTGCCTTGGATTCAAAACTAGACAATAGTTGCAAGTAGACCTTAGTAAATCGTAAGTCTATAAAGTATTGATCACTTTGGGTTAGCTGTAGGGGCCGATTTTCATCTAGCGGTAGTTCGAAGACACTTGGCACCGTGTCGCTTAGGCTTTTACGCCTTGTTGACAGAAGGACCCTTTCGTCTTGTACCCAAAATAATCTCTACTTTTATGAACTTAGATCTAAAAGAATATATGCAATATCATCAGACATCATCGAAATCTAGAATCCCTAACTATAAGAAAAGTAAATACCCAAAGAATGAACAACTATTTTTCAAAGAGTTTTCATAGAGCAATATAGAGATATAATATAAGTGTGCACTAATAAGTAGATCAAGATAATGCACAAAAAGATATGGCTTATAAATAAATATCCAAAGATACTAATAAACAAATTCTTTCAAAATCAAAATTGAAGAGATAAAACAACTATAGGGTATCAAATAAGAGTTAGTAGCAAGCTATTAATTAATAACATGCAAGATTCTAGAAACTTAGCCATTTAGAAAGAATTGTTCAGCATGTTACCAAAGTGGTTCTAGTTGTAGAAGCATGAAAAAATCTCAGCATAATATAAGGCGCAGAGGCTCAGGCGGTCAAGCACGCTAACAGCAAAGACAAAAGTCACAAATAGATGAAAAGCTCAGAAGTCCTTCTTTTATTTAATCATTGCTACAAGAGTCTGCTGCAGACTCGTCATAATTTCATAAAAGACTGTATAAAGATATAATTACAAGGATCTGTTGCAAAAGACTTTGTGATTACATGTACAGAATTGAAAACTCCTACGGATCTACATCGGGGTTACTCTTCACAGTGTGATCATCATGGAGAGAGGCACTATGGATAGAAGATATGAATACAGTCTCCATCAAAGTCTCCACCATAGCTTCCCCCTCCAGACGTGCAGCACTTTCGGAAGCAGCTATTGGCCCGCCGAAAGCTCAGGCCATAGCGCAGCAGGAAGGCCCTCTTTTAAAAGGACATCAGCTTCCAAGGCTCTTCTAGCCTAACAAAAGCACGTCGCCACCAATGAGTAGGGTAAAGCACAACCTGTGGCTCTTCGGGTTGGCCATACACCCATAAGCTAGGTCATCAGGACCTCAAAGCATCCAAGGCATCGCCCAGGTTCGAACTCTTCATGAGAAGCGTTCCAGCATGTTCCGAGGCATATCAATAGTTCTTCTGCGAAGGCATAGCCCCTTTGAACAAAAAAATCCTCAACCAGAATCTGACTTAGACAAGGCCAACCGCCGCTCGAAGCTATGTCTGGATCTAGCATGGAGTTGAAGGACAAGAAGAAGAAGAAGAAGAAGAAGAAGAAGAAGACGTGGCTCTTCAGAAGAAACTCCCCCTTTATATAATGCAAGAGTGTTCCAAAACGCAAGCCACATAGCCGACGGCCAAAGTTCCTACATTAATAGGATGAATCTAGGACTCAGCACGATAAACCTCATTAAGTAAGGTTCATTCGACTAAGTCCTAGACTATCCTATGAGCCCTTGAAATTCTCCAAGTAATGGTGGCAATTAAGAGGGAGTCGTTCATTAAGGAGCGGTCATTCATTGCTCTTTAAAAGAAGACTTTAAAGTCAATACCTTTAATCCAGAGGCACAGCTACATTCCTGCGCCAAGCTGAGGTGCAGACTGGAGATGTTTTCATACCACCTCAACTCCAACGGTGCAGTATTCTACTCCGACCCAGAAGCTCAATTCCCTTTTGTTAGAGACTTAGGAGATACCATTGCATCCAGCACAAGTCTGCCTACCGCTCCAAAAGCACAGTAACCTCGTCAACCTGAAGCATAAGCCTACTCGCTGCCCTAAAGCACATTGACTTTGTCGCTTAAAACACAGCCTACTCGTCGTTCATACACACAGAGGCTCCGTCGTCTTCGAAGCATAATCCACTCGTCGCCTGAAAGCATAGAGGCTCCGTTGTTTCCAGAAGAACGGTCTACTCGTCACCCCAGAAGCACAACAGTACTCAGACCTAGCCAGAGGAACAGGAAGCATGGTCCCACCTAGTCGGTTTGCTTAAATCGACTCTCTCAAAAATAGGATTGGGGTTAATCATGATTGATATCTTATCAAATTGATTTAAATCTTAGACGAGAATCAATCAGAATCCAAATCTGAGATAAAATCCCAAGATTTACTTGGCTGCATCGGAACAAGCAAATCGCCACATGCCACGTGTCTCCTCCTTCGGTTATTTTGATAACCACCAGAAATCTCGATTGAGGGGAATCTCAAGGTCTGCCACGTGTCAGCGCCACAGAAGCCCGTACCGTGCAATGATGGCAGATTCCTTCATATCTCAAAACTCTAATGCATATCGCATATGTGCTCTCTTTCCTTATAAATAGAAGAAGTTTTCCTTTAACAGAGAAGAGACCACCGAATATTAAATCTCCAGCTCCAGGCATCCTCTAGATTGGCAACCCTAGAGTTCCATCAAAGACATCAGAAAGTCAGAGTAAGTTCAACCCGTCGTCAGATCGTCAACGGAGTAAAGGAGCCGCTGCAGTGCTCGATCTCCACCGTCACACTTTTCCAAAAACTCTTCCCCTTGTACTTAGAATATCCTATTTAGGACTTCTTTCTCTGTACAAAAGTCTTCCCCTTGTACTTAGAATATCTTGTTTAGGACTTCCTTCTTTGTATACAGATCTTTTTATGTTCAATAAACAAAAAGTTCGTTCAACCTTTTGTGATGTCGAACAAAATGACGAATCTGCTGGGGACTACCTTCTTCTCCAACGAGAAGGTGGTGACGCAATCTGACGACAACTTGCTGAGATCTTCCCAGGAGATGCTGGTTATATGCTTCGACCAGCAAGCTTTGAAAATCTTCTTTCTGATGAGAAGTCAAATCTTTCGAAGCGGTCGTAAAACCAAAGAAGACTCGACATGTCTGGAGGCCCAAGACGGCTGCGACGAGCAGCACAGCGGAGGGAACTACGATCTAGAACCCCCTCAATACCGAAGCCCCGGAGAAGATTTCTACTGCTATAGCCAAATCTCCTCGCTCGATACCCACCCTAGAAAAGTATAGTGAAGAAGACGGTGTCTCTATGGCGGGCCTGACGAATGCACAACGTCGAAGGAAGCGCGGGCCGGTTCAACCCCTCACGATGGGAGCATTGCCGGCAAGAAGATCTGTCTTCGACAGAATCGCCTTCCCATCAGGCGAGCCTTCATTGGATTCTGAATACTATGTACCTGCTGGGGATAGTAGAAAGAAATCCAAGACAGTACGTGCCTCGTACAACAAACGTACCACGCCTATGACCGACCAAAGGCCTGCGTTGATAGTTACACGTACTATCGATGGGAAGTTATACAAGACTGGTCCCCGTGCTCCGATGTCTCGACCAGTTGAACCCCTCTGTCACTTGAGCACTCCTGTGCGTGATGCAAGCTAGGAGGTACATCCCGTAGAGAGAGACTCGTACGAGCAGCGTTCCAGCAAGTATGATAGAAGTCTGCCTCACCAGACCTTCTCTGATTGTACCCACGTACAGCTTTTCTGCGCGTACAATGGGGGTACCACGACGGAAGACCCGGTATTGTCCCAAGCAGAAAAAGAATCGACGGTGCAGGGCATGCCAAAATCAAGGCATCTTTGTACCTAGATTACCATCAACTGTTGTTGTCAACAGGCGTCTGTACTACCACCGAGGAGGCACTCCGTCTTTCAAAGACTTCAACCTATGTCGACTGTATGTCAGAGACTTAACAGGGGGTCGACAAGCAAGAGAAGTTCAACTCTGTGTCGCCACATGCAACACGATGCAGGGTTCTAAAACTCTCAAGAAGTCATCCAAGAATCCTCCCGTATCGGCCACCAAGCCCAAGAAACGGCCTGAGAGTAGCAAGGCAAAGGTGTCCAGCACAGGTGTGTTCCAAGGCACACATTCCAAATCTTCGTTGGGTGCCACGTCAGATGCTCGGCGTAGCCAACCTCCCACTATGCATGACAACGTCGCGTTCCAATCTGAGGAGGAGCCATATGATAAGGATGCCTCCACAGGCGCAACTAGCCACCAGAGTGGAGGGTAGCAACCGCAATGAGTTTAAGGAAGACCGCAACCTCCCGGTCTACCCTCAGGATGACGAGGCTCGGACATCTGAGCCAGAGAGTGGGACAACGTAGTTTATCCTCCCGAGTGGGACATCCAGAAGATGGGGATTCGACAGCCATATCCTGCCGAGTGGGACATCGTAGTTTATCCTCCCAAGTACAATCTACAGATGCTCATGCCCTTCGTGGGAAAGGAGTCTCCCCAATGATACTTGAGGTACTTTGCCTCAGTGATAGGGCACTTGCCAAAGGACGATGTCCTCCTTACCAATGTAGAAGCATGAAAATATCCATACTATGCTCCCAAATAAAGAAGTGACTATGCGACCACATGTAGCAGTTCTATGCGCCCACATAAAGAAGTGGCTATGCGCCCACATGTAACAAAGTGTTATGCACCCACATGATTTCCCCACAGGTGGGCACATAGTTGTTTTCCTGTACTATGTGCCCAAGACAGAACAACTCTACGACTCGGTCAACATCTACGACCAGTCATGGACCGAGGCTTGCGGCCACATCAGTCCCCACGAGTAATCGTACACCGAAACATGCGGCCACGTCAACCCCACGATCTAGCCACGATCATCCAGTTCTTATGTGCCTATATCCTATGCGCCCAAAGCAATACTATGTGCCCACAGGGAGATCAGTGTATTCTCTACCCGTGTGCACATAACAGTCATTTCAGTGCAAAATGACTATAAATAGTGGACATATGCCTCTTCAAAAGAACAGAACAAAGAGCATTTCAGAGCCAAATTGCTGCCATTATTGCCAGTGAGCCGAGAGTTAGCAATTTTCTTAGGTTTTCTCCCATTTTTGTAAATCGGAGTGTCAACAGAGTAAAGGAGCAACTGCCGCTCGATCTCCATCATCCCATTTCTCAGAATTCTTTTTGTATTCGGGGATTCTCAGTACAGGATCTCTCAGGTGTACTCGATTTGTGGTGCCTTGCGCTAATAAAAAAAGACAGTGATTTTTCACTTTTTTGTAAGTGTTCTACAAAAATGGTGACTCTGCTAGGGACTACCTTTTCCTCTGACGAGAAGGTGGTGACGCAATCTGATACCGCTAAAGTGGGGAGCACTCAGAAGATGTTGATCATGAAGTTCGATCAACAAGCGTTCGAAGAGATGCTCTCGAGGGATGGCTCTACTCCCTCAAAATCAGTGAAGCGAAACAAGTCTCGCATGACTTGGCTTCTGAAGGCTCGTGTTGCATATCCTGCCAGTGCCGTAGAAGATATGCAACCGAAGAGGAACTCGGTCATGTGGGCGTATAACACTTCTACAGAAGCTCCCAATATAAAAGAGCCGCATACTGTTCTGGGCTCTACTAGCCCAACGACTTCTCTCTTGTTCAATCAATAATAGAGTGTTCAACTCTCGAGACTTGGCAAAAGAAAATACTACGATGCCAAGAATCGAAGTGTTCGACACTCTAGGCAAACTCAGCGAAGCTTGCAAACGAAGAGGGCAAAATTGGGGAAAAATAGTGATATTTTCCAAAGCATGCGCCCAAAGGATGGTGTAGGCACATAACTCTGGCCAGAAGACTTCTATCTTCAATAGAATGTCTACCAGTATGCGCCCAGGCTTTGATGATCCATTCTATGCGCCCACAGCCAGGAAGGCCAAGCATGCTGCCAGAACTTCTGGAAAGCATGCGCCCAAGGGCATGTTCCAAGATCTATGTGCCCACAGTAAAAAGACAGACCCCAACGCGTATAGCACGGGGCTGCCTTCAAGGTCATCACGGAACTTAGGTGTCGGGGTTGCCCCTGCGCATGAACAAAGTCCGGATGTGTCGATTTCCCTTATAAACCCATATGCAAAGAGGGGCAATGCATATGAAATGGGTTCTAAGACAAAGCTCCCTTCCTCCGATTTGCGTGACATGATAAATCATATGCGTAAGGCGAGAGAGATCACAGTGACTCATAAGGTGCCTCTACAAGAGCGTCAGTGCACTAGTATCATCATCAACTGTTGCTGCTCCAAAGCAACAAAAGTTCCTCCAAGGCAGTCCGTGTTTCGATGACTGTAGTGTTCTGATGATGAAGAGCCATTATGTGTTTCATCCAACATGGCTTCATGGAGTCCTCCCTATGGGAGCCCCAATCAAGGAAGGTGGACCACTAATCCAACCTTTTCTTTTAATTCTACAAACAGGAGAAGAAGAAGTCTGCCAGCAAACAGCCAGCAAGTTGTTTCACTTGAAAGAGTCTATATGGGTACTCGGTCGAGAACAAGATCCCTTATAGACGGCAAGGACTCTCAAGCTGGGGGTGGTGTTCCCTCAGAATCTTAAGCTGGGGGTAGTAATCCCTCAGAATCTGAAGCAGACGACCTCCACGCTGGGGTAGCCTTCCAGATGACAATGATCTCTTCGAGTCCGATGGTTACTATCTACCTCCCCTGCCTGAAGACGAAGGCCTTTTCAACTCAGAGAGACTGCATCAGCACCAGTTGTACTGTCTTCTCTATTCATCATCACATGCTATCTACGTATATGACAGATGGAGAGAGACATAAAGAAGCTAGTGATCAATCCAACAAGCGGCTGGAGAATCTTGAAATGGCGTTCGCCAAGATCACTAACATGCTTACCAGCATCGTAGATGTCCAAACTGCTGGGATTGTTCCTCCACTTCAACCGAACGTCTCAGTGCATGCTAGTCTGGTTCATAGCAACAACCCTTCTTCACTACAAAAGGAGTACCATTCCGTTGCACCTCCTCCAAATCCCGTAAATACTGGGGGTGGTCCTTCACCGACAGCACTTGACAACCGTACAGCAGTCGTTTCTCAACATCTACTCAATCAGCAGGATGCAATCGATTTTTTTGTTACCCATCTTTATACCATCTCACACAAAGATGAGTTTCATAAGATGGGGATATCTCAACCTTATCCTCCTGAATAGGAGAATGCCACTTGTCCTCCTAACTACAAGCCATTAACGCTAAATTCGTTTGACGGGATAACTTCTCCTCGCCAACACATGACATACTTCAACACGCAGATGTTGTACTTACCAAGAGACGATCCGTTCTTGTCAAAGCTATTTATCAGTACCTTGCGGGGAGTAACTTTTGAATGGTTCTCCAGTCTGCCTGACGGTTGCATTAACTCCTTCAAAGACTTGGAGAGACTATTCTCCAATAGGTTTTACGAGATTGGAATGTATGTTAGTATGTCCACCCTTATCGAGACCAAGCAGAGGAAGGGTGAGACTGTTATTGCTTTTATCGAACGCTTCAGGCGACTAGCCTAAAGATGCCCTTCGGTATACCTGACTCGGAGTTTATGGATACTTGTCGGCATAAATTCCTTTCTACAGTGAAGTTCTGTCTGGGTATACATAAGTATGATACATGGCCCACTTTTATCGAGGCCGTTGATGCTGCTAAAAATGACGTTCCTAATCCGGAACTACTGGGGTTGAAGACACCCAAATCTGAAGACAAAGGCAAGCACCCAAAAACTATCCCTATCTGTGGAGGTAAAGGAAAAGAAGTCTTGAAGGTTGACACTTCCAAGGGAGCTCCCAATTCTCAGAGTGCTCCTGACAGACCCAAGGAGACTTTCTCCTTTGACGAGGATGATGTTATTACCATTTTCAACACGTGATGAAGGGTAATAAACTGGTATTTCCTCCATCACGATGTTCTGAGAAGGTAAGCTGACACAGCGACCCCAAGTACTGTCTCTATCATCAGTACATGTACCATTCCACCAAGGATTACATCGTCTTGAAGAAGAAGATACAACAGCTCATCGACAGCCAAGTTATCAACCTCGAAACTGAAGACAAGGTCGTGTCTTCTAACATGATCTCTCTTCAATTTTGTGACTTTCCTTCCACAGAAGTTCCAGACGGCGTAGTTCCAATTCCCAAGGCAATAATGGAAGTCGTCAACCTGCCGCCAGCTCACGATTCAACATCACCTCTGGTGCTACTAACGACGGAACGTGGTGAGATTATGTGGGTCCATCCCGACCTTGTGCAAGAAATAAAGTAGGTGGTAGTGTCTTCTAAAGCAAAGAGGGGCAAGAAATACAAGCCATGCCATATGGTGTATTCTCCTATTTATGAATTCCTATCTGGTGAGACACGATCCAGCAAGACTTACACGCGGACTTATGACCCCGCACAAGAAGATGCAATACCTTCTTAAGCTCATGCTGCCCCCCACAAGTTCAGAAGCTGGTCCGTCTAAGTCCTCAACGGCTGACAAAGCTAAGTAGAAGAAGACGTGATTTGACAAATCTCTGAAGTCACCAGCTCCCGAAGGCATGGATCGGCCTTACAACTTTGACATAATGGCACAACTGGCTAATACAACTGCCAGATTATTATTGTTCGATCTACTATGGCTCTCAAAGAGACGCGTAAAGCTTTAAGTGAGGCATTACTACATGTCGTCTCTTATCTCACTGAGGTCAAAGCTCCCGCTGAAGATTCGGTCTCTTGTCCTCATTGCCATAGTACTATAGAAGTGGTTCCCAATATCACTTTTTTATAAGAGGACATGCTGCTCAAACATAATCGTTATGATAGACCTCTATACTATACAGGGTATATCGGGGCGATTAAGGTGGATCGGATGCATATCGATCCAGGTTCCTCCCTCAGCATCATCCTTGGAAGTTTACTCAAAATTTTAGAGATCCCTTTGCACAAGTTGTCTACAACCAATACAACTATCATGTCTTTCAATACTGGGAAAAGTCATCCTCTGGGAAAGATCCGTCTCAAGTGCCAGATTGGTGATCTCCGGACAGAGGTTGCTTGCTATGTAATCGATGCCAATGTGTCCTACAACATCTTGTTAGGGCGTCCGTGGATACACGAGAACATGATTGTTCCTTCTACCCTTTACCAGTGCTTTAAGTACGTCAAAAGTGATGGCATCGTGAAGACAGAGTTTGTCGATGTCGATCCTTTCAAGGGTATTAAAGCCTACTATGGAGATTCGGTACTCTATCAATCTCAGCCTCCCAGGGATGACGGCAACAAAGTTGACAATGAAGCTGAAGATAATTTATCTGCCGGTGACGGTCCTCTGGTTATCCGAGTCAAAGGACGTACTACTCCAAAAATTACTTCAAAGACTCTCACAATCTGGGTCAAAAAGAAGCATCCTGATATTGCCGTACCATTGACTATCACTCTCCGAAAAACAACTCCGGTGAAACTTGCTGAAGCCCATCTTCCCAATCCTGATGAGTTACCCTACGTAGTGAACTTGACCAAGTCTGTGACTCCTGTCCCGAATGATGTCGCCTTTAATGAGTATATCAATACTCAAAATAATGTACCTTAAGTGGATGATGTTATCCTTAAAGAAAAACTTGCATATTTTCTGAGTAAAGGTTTATCTTTGAATTACTCTGATGTCTACCAGTCTGTAAACCAATACGTAGATACATTGTACGCCTTAGAACATGGCATAAGACCACATCTCTGCATGCCGATCATGACACCCCATCTGCAGGAAATAGTCTGGCCAGAGGATATCCACTACTTCATAGTTCCAGCAAGAAATAAGGGTGAAGAACTAATCATCTTCGATCGAATAATTGGCGAAAGAAAGTTCATTCTGGACTTTACTACTCACAATTAAAACGCCGAAGCTGACTATGATTCAGGTACAATATAGCTTTACCAATATAGTTGGCAGGCCAAGAATATCATCTAGAACATGGGATATGATATAAAAAATGACCAGGGACTAAACCACGGTAAAGGATGACGATTGCTAATACGTCACTTTGCTCCTCCCGGCAAACCCGAGAACTATTATCAACGAAACGGTATTGGTTTAGGTTATGTTACTCCTCCAACAACTCCTGAAGGATCAGACGTTGAAGTTGATCATTGTTCTCATTCTTCTGATTCCTGCCTCTGGGATTCAGACTCCAGCATTGGAGACATGTTCAAAGCAATTCTAGCCGTCAACTTGGTGTTAGTTGACCAAATTGTAGAAGATGTCCAATCAATCGAGCTCGAACAATAGGCTTAAAAGATGGACACCAGGTGGGAGTTACATTTTGAACAACATGAACCACCTACTAAAGACAAAGTCATCCAAGTTAATTTAGGAGATGAATCATCTCCTAAATTAATCTTTATCAGCAAAAGTCTGTCTGGTGAAGAACGAAAATCTCTTATACAGCTTATAAGAGAATATATTGACGTCTTTGCATGGAGCTATGAAGACATGCCAGGCTTGGACCCTAAAATTGCTATGCACCAGTGAAGCAGTAGAAACGGCGGTTTCGACCAAATATCATGGAGGCCATCGAAAGTGAAGTCAAAAAGCATATTTCAAGTGGTTTCATTATTTAAGAACAACACCCTTACTGGGTCGCTAACATTGTTTCGATCATAAAAAACAATAGTAAAGTTTGAGTCTGTATCGATTACCGTGGTTTGAACTCTGCATGCCCAAAAATGAGTTTCCTCTACCGATCACCGATGTAATGATCGACAATACTTGTGGCTTCGAGCGAATGTCCTTCATGGATGGGTTCTCAGGCTACAACTAGATCAAGATGTTCCCCGATGATGAGAAACACACATCTTTTCGAACACTGTTTGGGGTATACTGCTATACGGTGATGCCCTTCAGATTGAAAAATGCAGATGTGACATACCAGCGAGCTATGAACATAATTTTTTGCGATCATTTGTACAAAATCGTGGAATGCTATGTAGATGATATTGCAGTTAAAAGTCATCTCAAGGGCAACCACCTCCAAGATTTGAGAATGGTGTTCGAACTGATGCGTAAACACCAACTCAAGATAAATCCAACCAAGTCTTTTCTGGGAGTCTCCAGCGGCAAGTTCCTTGGTTTTATTATCACTTCAAAGGGTATACATCTTGACCCGGAGAAGGTTAAAGCTATCCTCGATCTACGTCCTCCAAGAAATCTCAAAGCGCTACGGGGTCTTCAAGGAAGGTTACCTACATCAGATGATTCATTTCAAATCTTTCTGGAAGGTATCAACTATTTACTCAGCGCATAAATAAAGGAGTATCTTTCGTCTAGACTTAACAATGTCAGTGCGCATTTGACGACATCAAGAAGTATCTCACAAGCCCCCTAGTGTTGGTAGCTCCGATAGTCGGAAAGCCTTTCTTGTTATATGTTCGCTCTATGGATCATTCTCTTAGTGCCCTATTAGCTCAGAAGTTGACTATCTTGAAGCTTATGGTAATTCTAAGCTAATAGTTAGTCAGTTTCGAGAGGATTATGTAGTTCGTCGTGAAGATCTCAACCTATATCACAAAGCGATAATTGTGTTGGCTTCTACCTTTGCTAGATTCTTCATCGAGCACGTACCTCGATTATAGAATATAGAAGCAGATGCTTTAGTCGGTCTGGCTGCTTCTTTGACTGTTCCTATCAACACTCATCATTCGATCGCAGTGTCTGGTCGAGAGTTGTTCTATGCGAAAGATGCCTTGCATATTCATCACAACTACGCAGCAAAGACAAATGTCGACATCAAAGACTGGATATTTCCTTTCATAGACTACGATGTCTACGGAATCCTCCCTCATGACCCAAAGGAAGCAGTGTCTATCCAACGACGATCCTTCAGATTTTACTATGATATAGCTACCAAAATGTTGTACCGACATTCTTATGATACGTTACTGTTATGATGTTTATCAGACACAGAAGCCAAACATGCACTATGTGAGGCTCATAACAAAATTTATGGTGCACACCAACCAGGCTCCAAATTACAGGATCTCCTCAAACGAATGGGTTATTATTGGCCCACGATGATAGCAGATGTTGTTGAATATGCAAATAAGTATAGGGCTTGTCAGTTCTACACTGATTTCATTCATCACCTTCGGAGTTTCTATACCCGATGGCGGCATCCTGGCCTTTTGAAGCCTGGGGTATGGACGTCATCGGCCCAATCAGCCAACCATCCTCCAGAGGACATCGGTTTATCCTGGCTATAATCGGTTACTTCTCTAAATGGGCGAAAGCTATACCGCTCATCGAAGTAAAGACATCAAACGTAATCAGTTTTGTCAAACATCACGTCATCTACTGTCACGACCCGTACCCTGATTAGGGGCACGAGAACGTGGGTACGTCCAGCCTACGCCGCAGTATCGACAGGAGAATATTGTACAGGTCATCTATAACGTCTAACATCTAACAACAAGGAAATATAACCTGTCATCTCTGTACGGAGGTATAATATAACATCACAACTATATAATCTCAATCACAAGACTAAGGAAGATAGAGCATGATGGAATCAGATAAAAGAAAGAAACTGAATATAAATTAGAGTTATCACAACACACAGTAGATGTCCAACAAAAATAATACATATCCAGAATATAAATAAGTCTCTACTAACATTCGGAACAATCCGATACAAACTGAAAGCTAAAAGTTCTAAGCTAATACTAAGGCACTCTCTACTAGACTAGATCCTCCTCTGGCTCCTATATGCCACCATCGTAGGCCTCATAGAAAGTGGGGACAATCATCTATATCATCTGTAATATTTTGTCAATATATCCAGTCAGGATGGAACGAGCATATCACATTTAACAGTTCAAAATAATTGACAAGCGCTATGAGTATGTAATATAATAAAATTCTTAACGATCAAGTTATAGAGATAATATACATGGAAAACACGAGTGTATAAAGAACATGCAAAATATGAAAACAGGCAGATATATAATAATGGTAAACCTGTCATGCAAGGTATGTAATAGACAACTTAGAGGATTTGTGTTTTGACCAGTAATTTAAAATTCCAATTTGTCATGTGAACGACTAGAGGGAGATATCCAGCAAACCATACACCTACGTGTGTGGCCGCTATTATTCACGCAAGATCAACGAGATAGAAAGGGTATGTTCACATGTCTCTAATGTATTTTCTCGCCCGACTAGTACACATGGAATCCAGGTTCTTCGACACAAATTTTATTATTCGTGATAGATGCATTAGTCATGATTTACATTATTCGTGATAGTCATAAAACTACGTATCTCAAGTCAAGGAATCCATAAATACCAATCCGTGAGTCCATCGAGTCAGAATCAAGATAGAACACTAAACATGCATCACAGGATATATCAACATAATAAAACTATCAGAGAATGTACTCGCCTGATACCCTGAATGACTGATATAAATAGATGTTTGAACTGATGTCACAGAGTCCTAATTAGAGCAACACATGTTATAAAGAGTTCAATTTGAAATGATAGAAATTTACAATGCAATCTACATGTTTCTAAGTCAATCTAGGTCAAGTCAACTCTAAGATAACTCTGGTCCACCTTGGGTCAAACTAGGAGTCAAGATTAAGCTTCTAGGGTTTTGGTCAAACTTAGATTAGTGGTCAAAATCTATGATACTTAGGATATATTAATATATATATATACAACATATATCCTTACCCATATAGTACCACCCTAAAACATACATATTGACATCATATATCAAGTATATACATATCCTCACTATGAACCATAACCTATATCTATATACTCTCATAATATATATAGATACTATATAACCCAAAAATATGTATACCTATCTATATAACCCTTCCACAATCTAACGTCACCTACTCAAACTCAAATACTTAGATACTAACCCACTAACACTAGGATACCATATCAAACTTGGTCATATCGGCATCCCAATACCAATGCCGTAGTTGGAATCCAATACTTTAACTTGGGTAACCTAACTTTACCTTGATATCTTGATACCTTACCTTGGTACCTTGATACCATACCTTGGTCATAAGGTAAACTAATCATTTACCTTGAAGGTAAAGGTAATTCATATTTACCTTAAGATACTAACTTGGTATCATGAGATACCAAGATATCCCTCAAATATCTAATTAACTAACTATCTAATGTACTAACATAACATCTTAACTAATATCTAACATATAACCTATAGAGACTAACTTGCTAACATACCAATATCTAGAACTAACATAACATACTAACATATCAATATCTAACATACTAGATATCTAACATCAAACTATCTAACAACATATCAAATATCTAACAAAATACTAACCTCTACTATCTAACTAACACTCATACTAACAAATATTACCTAACAATAATATATATATGTACTATATTATACATATACTCGATAGCCTATGATACCTACATTCACTTAATATTCATACTACATAGGCTCATAGGTTACATAAAATGCCTATGTCGTATAGTCACTCTTCTACTTAAAATCAATACTGTACCAATTGGGCCTTTACTAAATTCTAGGATTAAAGTATGTTGTATTCCTTCGTATTAGATTTTTGAAACTTCAAATGGATTGCATTTTCGTGTCCGAAAGCTCCCGGAATCGCAAAAACACCGAAATGCGTTCGTCTTTCGGACAACTGACTCTCAAACAGTTTTACAGAAAGTTCTAGAATGTATTTTACCTATTAATATATGTATTTGGAAAGCTAACTTCGATACGGTTCTTTTAAAAAATGGGAGATTAATCGGAGTTCTAAGCTAAAAGTTATGATATTTTTAAGTTGCTATGGCTACTAAAGACGTGGATGAATATTATGACGAAATTGGGTTGTTTGGACAAAAGAAACACCTCACACTCTCCACACCACTAAAGACACACATCAAACCACACTCCCCTCTCCTCTAACACAAGCATACCACTAAAAACATATCCACACACATCTAAATATATCTAACATACCTATTATATATATACAAAATAGTCCATTATATAAAGAGACACTAAAATAACAAGTTAGGACTAAAAATATGACATATAGACTAAACCACTTGATCTAACCATGGGTATCCAAATGAAACTCATTATAACCATCCTAACTAACATCAATCCATCCTCTAACATGTCTAAAACTGAAATTAAAATACAATTAATCTATTAGACATTAAACCAAACACATGAGGTGTCCTAATTTGAGATCTAATAAGTAGGACACAAGTCACAATTCTAGCTTGCTCTAGAGAGCTCCAAATGGCCTCAAACTTGAATCTAAAGGGTATACATGCATGAGGGTGGATCTTATGGATTGAAAACTAACTAATATGTATAGAAAATCAATTTAGAGGGTTGGTTTTACCTATTGGGAGTGGGATCCAAATGATACTCTCAAGGACACGGCTCTGATACGAAGATCCTTCCAAAATGGATACTCCTCCTTACATTTTGCTCCAAATCTTTGCTAGCACCCTCCCTTGGTAGTATGAGAAAGTTGGATGGAAGTTTTAGTGGGGGAATGAAAAGATTTGGAGATCAAATCAAAGAGGGAAGCTCTCTAATTTGGGGAAGAACATTTTGTGAAGGAAAAGAGGCAAGATGGAATAAAATGAAAGAAAGGGAGGCTAACCTACCTATAGTGGCTGCCATTAAACCCTATTGGGCCTTGTGGGAAAGCCTATTAAGGCCTCAACTAGTCCTCTTGGTTAATTTTAAGTTAGGTTCAAGTTTGGGATCAAAAGGGTTGAATTTAAGCCTCTAACTTAACCAATCTAACAAGTGAGAATACTCATGACTAAACAAATCCCGTAAAATTAATATTAAAATATAAAAATGCCCAAAATATTAAAATATGAAAAAATTACCAAAATTATAATACATCAATTTAAATATTATTAAAATAATCTAAAATTCACCAATTAATCAAAATCCTAAATAATTTAAAAGGTACAAAATGACTAAAATATCCTCAGCCTAAAACGTGGTAATTAGCTAATCTATTCACATTGGTTAGGCCTCCATGGTCATGGTTAGTCTCTAGGCTAGGCAGCTCTAAGGTTACACTAGCCAAAGAACAAAATCACAAAACTCTAATTTAATGACATTAAAATAATCAAAATTTACCAATAAATCAATAACATGATTTAAATCTATTATTAAATAATAAATTTTATAAAAGTTCAAAATTACCCTCATTTTAGAAAAGTGGTGGTTACATCTACCGCTTTGGCCTACCTTGCAGGATCATCCATGATAATGGTCCACAATTTATGAGCTATGCATTCTATCGGTTCTGCGATAAGAATCGAATTCAAAATATATCTTCTACCGCTTACAATCCAGCAGCTAATAATGGATTAGCGGAAGCTTTCGATAAGACTATCATCAAACTTCTCAAGATGTTCGTGTCTTCAAACTAGCGCGATTGGAATGAGAAGCTCGGCGAATGTCTCTGGACCTACCGCACAACGATTCGGACTCCAACAGGCAGTACGCCATTCTCTCTGGTTTATGAAAGTGAAGCAGTTCTTCCCCTAGAAATCTAGATTTCCTCTCTTCGAGTAGCCTTAGCCAGCGAGTTGACTGCCGAAGAAAGTTACCGTCTGCGACTACAAGAGTTGGAAGCGCTAGATAAAAAACGCTTATTAGCTCAACAGCGAATTGTGTTATATCAAGCATACATTTCTAGAGCCTTTAATAAGAAGGTAAAGAAAAGATTCTTTCAAGTTGGTGATCTGGTCTTAGCACTGAGAAGACCAATGTTCATGACGCATAAGACAAAAGAAAATTTTTAGCCTAAATGGGAAGGTCCTTTCGTTATAGAATTGGTGTATTCTAACGGTACGTATCGACTAACCAAGCCTGATGGTGACTTGCTTATGATGCCGATCAACGGCAAGTTTCTGAAGAAATATTATGTGTAACCTTCCTATACAGAGTTCACAGATACTTTGTTTTAATCATATAAATGTACAGTGCAATGTTTATGTGATTCAGAAAATCATCTAACTAATATCTGTATTTCAAGAGTCTTGAATACGTTATGTATAATAGGTCCTCTAAAAAGATTCTTTAGTGGAATTATCTTCGTTTGAACTCTGTCTAAACTTGATCTTATGAAAATGGTCACGTCCATATTACCTCTGAAGTGTTTTCCGATAATTATTCTCCAGTGGGATAATTAAGAAATGTTTTGCCACGTCCATATAACCTCTGAGCAAAACACTCGTCAAAGATAATCACGTCCATATTACCTCTAAATTATTTACTGACTCCTACTTAATGTTATATATCCGTCCACGTCCATATTACCTCTGGTCAGATATAAAACATCATCTTCTATTATGTCCATACTACCTCTATTAGCAGTTTCTTTTAACTTATTATCTATGTTCGAGAATCTTGAATATAAAACAGATAATAAGTCAACATCAAATTCCCAGTGGAATACCCACCAGAAATATCCCTACTACGTCCACATTACCTCTAGTTCTGATATTTCACAAACTACATTCATGAGTTTCGAAAGCCAAAAGATTCTTTATTAAAAACTTCTCTCAAAAAGCAGAGAAAGGAAAAGATATAAGAGCTTTTATGGCTAAATGAGCCAATTACAAAGGAAGACCTAAGGGATACACAATCGATTGATGTTATCCCTTAAAGCCGTAATCTCAGTCTGAGACTTGACAGTGGTGCGACGACGTGCTTCTTCCTACCGAGCAGCTTAATCCTTGAAGGGGATCAGTTTTGTGTGCTCCCCCTCTAACTTTACCAGCTGTTCTTTCAATTGGTCTGAAGTTATGACAGTCACAGCAGCCTGAACCGAATAGTCTTCTTGCTCAGATGTAACTGTTCTTAAGTTATACTCCAGTTGGGTAATCTCATTGTGGATCTGTGCAATGTGATTATACTTTTCGGTAATCTAGGCGGCCAGCTTGTTCTTCGAAGCAATACGAACCTCGCTCGCAGGTTGAACTATTCGTATTGATCAGCCAACTCACTGATCTCTTTAGTAAGGGCATCCCTCCTTTCTTGGAAAGTAGCTTCCTCTTATGCAAGAGTCACAACCAAAGCCTCATCTTCTTCAAAAAATAGCGATATTGGGCTTCGTTGCTTGGCTTTCCAGAATTTGGCCACTCGGTCCTCCAAGTCATTTAGAACTTTCCTCAGAGCATTGGCCCGCTCTTCATAGCCAGTAATGCTTTCAAGGATCGTCACTTGGCATCCGACAATAGCCTTTACAGGTCCAAAGGAGGCATTATGGTTTAAGACTCCAGGAAGCTTTACTTTCAGAATGGAGTAGAAAGCTTTTATGACTTCCTGAGCCATCTCGTTATCCTCAGAGGAGTCGTTGGAGAGGGAGCTTGATGGGGATCTTCCACTCCAGGAAGAGATACTTGACAAGAAGCCGAACCTAACAATAAAATAATATATATATCAGTAACAAAAAAAGAGTGCAAAAAAGTGGTAATTTTATACCTTCTGCTTGCTCAGCACCAACTTGAACGAGGTCATCAGCCCTGGTTACAAGGGAACCAAGAGCAGGCCCAGGTTGCTCAATAGTGACAATGTCAAGGCCCTGAGCATTCCCAACATCAAGCTGTATATCTTCCATGGCCCAGTTGGACTTAGAGCAAATTCAGTAACAGCCGCCTTAGTGCACTGTTCAACTTCTCCTTCCGCAGCCGATGTCGGCTTACTAACAAATTCCTCTATACCAACAATTCCAGCAGAATCAGGGATAACTTCTTATCCTACTCCAGTGTCTTAGACAACCTCTGTACAATGTTCCCTCTCCTTGTCTATACGGGAATATACGATGGCAGTCAGCCTCGCGAGGAGTACGCAAAATTAAAGTCCAAAAATCCTATCCGAAGTAAAGTGTAAAGATAACATACCCGCGGGAGGGTGAGATGATTGGACATGATTCTCGTCCAACTCCTTTATTAAAGCCCCAATCCCAGACATATCTCCTAAAAAGATATCATAGAAGGGACTAGCTTTCTGTTCGCCATCATAGTCCAGGCCTTCGCCCTGATCATCCCTTTGCTCAGCCCCTTTGACTGGGGAAGGCCGACCCTCATCTGCCGGTTGAGGACAAGTGGGGGACACCATTGTCACGTCCACCTCTTCAGACGAAGAGGCACATGTCTCGGTCGTATCTTTGAGGTCCTGTGCAAAGGACAAACGCAAGGGTGAGAAAGCTTTATTTGAAGACTGTACAAGTATTGGTTTGACCAAAATGGCTATGGAGTCTAGAAAGGGATCTACTTCCTGAATGGACATAGCCCGTGACGTCGTTCCACTTCTTCTGGTCTGTCGAGAAGATCTTCTTAGAGGGGGCGATCCGGCACCTACATCCCTAGCTTTCTTTGTCCCTCTTGTGGCAGTAGTCTTCTTCTTCCTCTTAAAAGTTGACTGTTAGGCCAGTTCATTTGAAGCTTTTCTTTTTTGAGGAGGATCAGGGAGAGCAGAGTCATCTTCGATATCCTCTCTCTGAGGCACTGTAGTAGTCGTCTCCTCAAGAGCAACTCTCTGTTGTGGTGCTGCGGCCGGCTCGACGGCTGGAGCGGCACTCTCCTTTCTGCTGCCCTTCGACATCTTTCGGGCTCGTTCTATATTTGTAGGAGTGGGGGCAAGCCTAGTCCCTAATACCAAACTCTGCTCACGATCATACCGAGGATGAAGTGTATTGATCAGAGTATAAAACTTTGCAGCAGCATAGAGCAGATGGATCTCAGGCTTATCTTCGGGCAGAGTAAAAATTGCTCCCATGCATCCGACGTTGTAATAAACCCATGCACGTGCCCCATCGATCAAGCTTCCTATTGACTCCAGATGAGGGCTAGGATTGCCCAGAAGAAGCTGACTATATCCAAATTGTCGCACGAAATGGCTTGGTTGATAAGGCTCCTGGTTGGTGTGGTTCCTATTCCTGAGCACCAAATGAGAGGGCCTGAAAGACTGGAGCCAATGGAATGCCCCAGTGGTCAAGCTAGTAGTGTGTGCTCCCTCATCTACTAATGTGTTCCCTACGTTGCCACTGCCGGATGGAGGGGATATTCTGAAGAACTTGTAGTTCTGAAGGAAGCTCAAAACCCTTTTACAAGCAGATATTCCAGTGACGGCCCAGTTTGCGTCACGAAATCTCCGAAGAAAGGCGTCTCCTGCTAAGAGTTTGCCACCATCCCAGCATTCATCAAATTGGGACAGTGCAGCACTAGCCATCCCTTCAAGTAATAAAAGGGGAGTTCGGTCCTAGCAAAGTCTGTTCTACCTTCGGGGGTCACCGTGTTTCTGTAATGCCTGTGGTTCGTATTACGTATTTCTGGAATACGTGTACATATTTATTCTTGTATTGCATGATTTCCTTGCTTAATTTCCTCCCTGGGCTTAGTTTATTCTTGGTTGGGTTGGCTTGGTTCGGTTTGGGACTGCTCTTGGTTCATCATGAACCAAGGGGTGAACCCCCTACCTACCACCACCACTTATATTTATTGCCTATTCTTCTTCTCTCTCTTCATTAATCTCTTCTCCTTCTCCATTAAACCCACCACCAACCAAGAACACCCTTAGGCAAGTGCAACTTGCTTCCACAAGAGAGCTCGTTTTTATTGTTCTATTAGCTTCTCCCTATGTTTCTAAGACACTTTAGAACTTGTCATTTTCCATTTTGAAGCTTTAATTTTTGTAGATCTAGAAATTAGTTATTTTTTGGATTTTGGTGGTTTTGATCTATCAAACTTCTTTGTTTTCAAGTTTTGATGGTTCCATGTCGTAGAGAATTTTATTCTACCCAATTTTGACCTTTGAAAAGTTGGATTTGGACTTATTTTGACCAAGTTATTGACTTTTGAAGATTTGGGTTCAACCATAGAGTTCTTGCTGTTTGGAGAAGACAGTGAGCAGTGCGCGAGCTTTTTAGCTTGCGTCACTGAGCTGTGCGCGCTCTTTAGCGCAGCACAATATGGAGTACATACGCTACCTTTTGGAGGCGTATGACTCGCATACGCTCGCTTGCTTGACAAGGAGTCGTATGGAGTACATACGCTGCCTTTTTGGAGGCGTATGACTCGCATACGCTCGCTTGCTTGACAAGGAGTCGTATGGAGTACATACGCTGCCTTTTGGAGGCGTATGACTCGCATACGCTCGCTTGCTTGACGAGGAGTCGTATGGACCCCATACGCTGTCTTTTGGAGGCGTATGACTGGCATACGCTCGCTTGCTTGACGAGGAGTCGTATTGAGTACATACGCTGCCTTTTGGGAGCGTATGACTGGCGTACGCTGACCTGAGCGTAGCCTGACCTGAGCGTAGCCTGACCTGAGCGTAGCTTGACCTGAGCGTAGCCTGTCTTGAGCGTAGCCTGACCTGAGCGTATGACTCTTGCACTGAGCGTATGGCCTTTGGCTGACTTGGTCTTATGTCAGCGTGCCAGATTTGGTTTAATTTTCCTTAAGCTTGGCTCTTCTATAGCCCTGTATATTGATATTTTATTAGATATTTTATGCCCATTTTATATCCTTACGCTTTTTTGTCCTGAACTTGATAATCACGAATTTATGTAATATATTTGGAAAGGATAACTGAGCCTGACACGATATTGACCCGTAGTGGTGCACTCCTGGCATGAGTAACCTGACATGACCTGATAGTGGCCGTCGTGGCGCACTCCTGACTAGTACACTTGACCTGATAACCTGACATGTTATATCTTGATAAGCTGTTACGATGGCTACTTGACATGACATGACCTGTATAATAACCTGGACACCGTGGGCGATTGTGCTTGTATAAATAAACCAGTCCTGTCTTGCATCATGTCTAGGTTGGGACTCCTGAGTACCAAGATCAGGAGTACCTATTGAAATAAACTAAGGACTAATAACTAGATTAATACATTAGTCATGAAGAGATTTCCCAGCTACAGGCAATCCCGTTACCTGGGCACGCCTTGGGATCTGTAGCCTGCCATCGAGTAGGGCACATTTCCAGCACACTGTCATGTGTTGCACCCTTCAAGCTATCTAAGGGTACAATCGTTTCCTGGACGATGTACCCACCTGAATTCAACTCTAATCTTTTAACCCGGGTAACCTGGATGGTCTGTAGGGCTTGTGGCTGTAGAATAATCTCGCTGCATCTTGTTAGTAATTAGGCTTGTGACAACCCTAGTTAGTTAAAGTATCAAGCCGTAATTCTTGCTTGGCCGTGAAGTGATTGGATGGAGTCTAACCAGTCTAGTCTTGCCCTGATCATGTTCCAGATTATTGAATGACCAGAATGCTTGTATTTATTTTACCGATAAATGGTGAGAATTCCAAGTCCTGTTCAGACGAAGGGTTACAACCCCGATCCTTGTTTGGGTTACGGGTTGTAACCTGGTTATCTGAATAGTTCCATGGTTATCTCGTCGTATATCATCCTGGTGTATTTTCCTTATTTCCAGTTCTTACTTTTATTTATATCTTGTGCTGATTGTTGGTTTTAGCTCTTAAGTGAAGCCCTCTTTGTGGCACTTGCTCTTTCTGGGGTCTGACCCAGCTGTTTTGTATGGCCAGATTTCGGAGCAGCTACCGAGGATCTACCAACCTTCCTGCCAGATGGTGAACACTAGAAGGAATCCCGGCAAGGAGTGGGTTTTATTTTGCTCTCCCACTCCCTTGTAAAAATATTCTTTTGAGGCGTTTAGCCGACGAGCACCTGTTTAGCTCGATTGTACTTACCTGCTGTCTGCCTACGGGCTGTAACATGATTAACGGATCCTAAGGTTGATCATGTATGACTAAACTCTTGCTAGTCCTAACATTTTGTAACGACTAGCTTCATGATCAGCTGAATATGTAATATTTGGGACGCCTTACTATTGTATATTTAATGATCATATATCTTGTGACTTTTACTTACTTGCTTGTGATTGAGACACTAGGCTTGTTCATGACCTTAAGAGACTGTTGGCTTATAGATAAACCCTCATGTATCTAGACAGCCGTGATCGTATAGCGAGATCTATTTCATATACGTAGCTGGCTATGTCTGCCTCCGCTCTCCAGTATTCTGGTTCTGGGGCGTGACAGTTTCCAATAAAATCTCGTAGACCTCGTTGGATGGCGCAGACCATTACAGGAAGCAGGGCAAGCCGGTATCCGAATGCCAGCTTCACAGCTGGAAGTATAATACTCTGGCTCATCCTTTCGATAGACCTTGAACCACCAGGGACTACACAGTCGCGAATCCAGATCATCAGAAATGCCGCCAGCACAACTTTTTTCGACAACTTAAACTCAGCTTGTCGGAAGAAGTGATAAATCGGGGAGCTCCCTTCGGGATCATCACTATCATCAGTATCTGCTACCCCGTGATCTGTCATTAATTCCTCTATCTTGGACTTCGTCAGGGGCTTGTAAATTGAAAAGGAGGCCGGACCTTCTCCTTCTCCTTTTAACAAAAATATATCCCATCCAAGATTTTGTACGGGGATTGGCCCCCTCAGTCCTGCCCTTCTTTGTGATCTTGTGACAGATGAGGAAGTGACAGAATAACTACTTATACACGTCCATCATCTCAGAGTTTTCTCTTTCCAGGTCCAAGAGTTCTTCATCACAAAGGAAATATTCTTTGTACAGCTCTGTTCCCCAGGGAAGCTTCGATATCTCCTGCATCTCATGAAGAGCCAGACTCATCGCCCCGTCCGAAATAAAGAAGGTACAGGTGTGATGATTATAGAACTCTGCCAAAGAGACAAACATAGGCCAATTTGTCTTTATGTCATGTTAAGTGGCTCTAATGGCATGAAAAAGGCCGGCAGCCTTCGGGGTGGCTTCATAGGTTGAAAGCACCCATTCAGTAAGGTCACTCCAAAATGAAACGGGGTACCTCCAACCTTCTATCCGCGGCTTCCCTACGGGATACGACCTATTCTTTTACATCATCAGATTAGAAAGGGTGTCGGCAGCATAAGGATGAAGGTCGGTCGGAATATCATTTATTACGGTACCAAGGTGCAGCCCCCTTGTGGAATAAGACATAGAGCCCTTGACACACTTAAAAGTGTCTTTCTTCCGATCACCAGAGTTAAAGTGTATCTTTCCAAAGATAACTCCATGAAGTTCAGGGGTTAGGTACCATTTCATCTGTCTTCGTACAGCTAAATCGGTGAACGCCGACAGAGGATATTGGCGATCTATGGACGGCAACCATATCCTTAGGTTTTTCAACCTGACCACCAGAGGGTCTTTCAGGCGTATCGTCTCACCGTATTTAAACCCCAGGCTGTCGCCAAACAAAAAGTACGGTCTCTTAAAGCTCTGTGCCTCTCCGAGCAAAAACTTCTTATCATTTATCATCTGCTTCAGGAATATCTTATCCTCTTCAAGAATAGCGATCATTCGCACTAAAGGCTGGTTCTGACTGATCTTAACCTGAACATTACTAATCATGGTAGTGACGAGGGTTGAACCAAGAGCTCGGCGAGCAGAGCTGAGAGGAATTCCTCCGAGTTTCGGGACGATCATGTTAACTGCAAAGACAAAGGAAAAAGTTAGACTTAGAATCTACAGAAAGAAGAGCTAAGTGCTGAAAAATTTCTATGCGCCCAGTTTCTATGCGCCCAAACAAGCCTGTAGGCACATAAGAATTTTTAAACACAGAAGTGTTCTGTGTGGGCGCATGACACACAACAAGTGTATGGGCACATATTTCTGTGGGCGCATAAGAAATGCTAAACAGAGGTATATTGCTTTGGGCGCATATCAATGGTTATGCGCCCAAGCAGAGAGAAGTCTGAGTGTCACAAATTAACGCTCGAGACTTTGTTTTAAAGCATAGCCTCACCCAGAATGGGGTCTTGGACTAGCGAAGATGTTGTCAAAGGAGGAGAACCGTTCGGTGCAGCCTCCTTACCCGTCGCGGACTTCTTGACAGCCTTGGGAGACATGTTCTTGCAAAAAAAATGAAAAGTCTCTTGGAAGTTTTTGAAAAAAAGAGAGGAGAATAAATTTTCGCTCTCCCCAAGGCCTATTTATAGGCACGAACGAGAAGTTATGCGCCCACGCAAAGACTCGTTCTTTGTACACTATGTGCCCACTATTTTGCTGATGTAGACTATACATAGACATCGCATAAAGGATGGATCCCTTCAAATTCTGTTCCAATGAATCTGTCAGTTCATATTTTTGAGAAAGATCTCAACAGTCATCTTTGACAGCCTAGCAACACTATGTGCCCAAAAGGATGGTCTGTTATGCGCCCACAGAGCCATAAGAAGATAGTCTCCTATGCTTCTTATTTAGAACTCGTTCAAGTATCAAAAACTTTGAAGGGGTCTTGTAGAAGCATAAAATTATCCATACTATGTGGCCATATAAAGAAGTGACTATGCGCCCACATGTAGCAGTTCTATGCGCCCACATAAGGAAGTGGCTAAGCGTGTAGTGCCCCGTCCCGCTCGGTCAATCGGAGGAATCAGAATGCTAACAGCGTTCGAACTTAGCCTTACAACGGCTGCTCGAAGACATCGCTCGGTCGAGGTGACCGCTCGCTCAGGTGGGATAGTTTCGGTGAACTTGTCTCATCTTAGCCTTCACATAATAAATCGTATGTTTTTAACTTGCATAAGTCGGCTTGATAATAAAAGAGACGAATCCACATAGCTAAAGGAAATAATTCTGACGGGTCGAATTGAGTTAGAATATGGAAAGGTCCAACGGTCGGCTTAGAGTTAGTGCACGACGTGCTTTGAAAATGACACTCGATCCTTCGTCCCGTGGCTTGGGAGAAAGAAAGTTGGTTGAGTAGGCGAAGTTATGAACTTAGCCTATGTCATAGGCTTCGCCCGCATAAATGCTTCATAAAGCATGCACGGTCCTATCGTCCAAGGCTTGGCATTGCCTTGGCTTGCCCCATGAGTTAAGTTTTCTTGCACGGCTTATGATATAAGTCTAGGCACCCAAATGACTTGGTCGTTCAGAAGTCGAACGCATGCGCAGCACGTTTTCGCAATACGAGGCTTGACGCAGCCTTTGCTCGTCAAGTCGTTGTGCGTTTAAGTCAGGCAAGTTATGTTAGGCTATCGAAGTGGTAGCAAGCACGGTCCTACGAGTTCCACGGTTGGGTATAACCACATAGTCTTACGGTCTCAAGGCCTGTCGTATAAAGTATGACTTGGGAGATGGCGTCGCGTAGAACGTAAGTCGGATTAAGGCACGATGCACGGACTTCGTGTTTTAAGGCATGAACTACGGTTGATTTAATGAGTTCTGGAGAAAGGACTATCGAATAGGCATTCATGAGTTGAATGAAATGATATAGCAACATGGAAAGAAGGCTCGCGACCGTGGATCGTCAAGGGATCTTAAGGAGCATCAAGGGAGAAGGCTCGCGACCGTGGGTCGTCGAGGGATCTCAAGGATAGAAGTCTTGATATTGATTGGAAAGAGATGGTAACACGTCAATTTGAGTCGAGTCTTGCATGGTCATGGACAACTTATACAAGAAAAAAAAGGGTTTCCTCGGATCGACAACCTGGGGCCACAGGACCGATCCGGCCTAGGAGAAAACAGGTATAGCTGTGCCAGGTAGAGGCAAGCGATATTCGGTGGACGGTCATTGGGGCTCACTACTTGCTTTGACCGGACCATCCTATACACCAGCTATGAGTCCAGGATGGCTTGTTCTGCCAGTGACCCATGTTCATATTGATGTCGGCAGAATGGCGGCTATCCGTGCGTATGCCTTTAGAATTGAGTCGAGTCAAAGGTGTATACAAGTTAGAACATGATGCTTGGGGCCTAAGATGTGGTTCAACATAGGCGACATACTTGGCACAGGGGTGTGGCGTCGAGTCATAAGTCTTGGCATATAAGTTGCATTTGTTGGATCTGAGTTGACTGGAGTTTAAGTCATGAACCACCGCAAGGCAAAGTCGGTCGACACAAGTTCAGAAGTCTTGATTGGGTCAGTTGGTGATAAAAATAGCAAGGCCACGAGGCGGCAAGGGCCGTTAAGCGGCGATATGATTGAGTCTCATTTGAGTTACGAAGCACGGCCTCAACAAGGACTTATAGCACGGCCACACAGGAATGGAGTCTTATCACGTAGTTGCGTCTCTGATTTTAAGCCGTAAGGCAAGCACGACTTGATAGGTTAACGATATTGAATCGACATTGTTGTTACAAGCATGGGATGGTCTAGAGACACAAATTAGGCCAAGGCGTCTGTCCTAAAACTGATCCTAAGGAAAGAGTAGAAAGACAATACAAAGGGGGACTAAGCTGCATAAAGTAAATGAACGTATCGATTTTGTATGGGTGGGCGAGGAGCTCATTCCACTAGTACAGTTGAGTACTGACACCCACATAGTTTCCATGTGCAGGTACAGGTAGAAGCTCGTGGCACGGAGCTCACTTGGATGCGTCGAGGCACGGAGTTCCTTGGCGATTCAAAGCGTACGGCCGCATGGAGTCAAGACTTATACGGGACATAATGTATGGACGTCACCTTCCGAAGTATCCGCTGGTTCGAGACATGTATTGAGAGATGAGAGAGCTGAGTGACTTGTAATGTGAGATGAGTGAGCTTGAGAGACTTTTAATCTTGGCCTTGCGCCCCATTGTAATCTTTGTTTCAATATCAATAATGAGCTTCTTGAATAACTTGTGTTTTGATTCAAATTTCTGCTGCTATTATTCAATGTCTCTGCATGGGACTTCCGTGTGACGACCCCGTCGCAGCCGCTGAAATCGGCCGTTATGGAACCCGCCTTGCACGAGCGCAATCTAGGCTCGTGCGGCGTCACGCCTTAGGGAGGACGATCGCTCCTACGGGAGCGAGACGTGGCAATGCGCCCATATGTAACAAAGTGTTATGCACCCACATGATTTCTCCACAGGTCGGCGCATAGTTGTTTTCCTGTACTAAGCGCCCAAGACAGAATAACTCTATGACTCGGTCAACATCCATGACCAGTCATGGGCCGAGGTATGCGACCACATCAATCCCCACGAGCAGTCGTGCACCGAAGCATGCAGCCACGTTAACCCCACGATCATCCAGTTCTTATGCGTCTACATCCTATGTGCCCAAAGCAATACTATGCGCCCACAGGGAGATCAGTGTATTCTCTACCTGTGTACGCATAACAGACATTTCAGTACAAAATGACTATAAATAGAGGACATATGCCGCTTCAAAAGAACAGAATAGAGAGCATTTCAAAGCCAAATTGCTGTCCTTCTTGCCAGTGAGCTGAGAGTTAGCAATTTTCTTAGGTTTTCCCACTTTTGTAAATCGAAGTGTCAACGGAGTAAAGGAGCAACTGCCGCTCGATCTCCATCATCCCATTTCCCATAATTTTTTTGTACTCAGAGATTCTCAGTGCAGGATCTCTCAGGTGTACTCGATTTATGGTGCCTTGCGCTAATAAAAAAAGATAGTGATTCTTCTCTTTTTTTAAGTGTTCTACAACCAACATATTCATAGGAGCTCTGTAGGGGGTATCTTATGAATGGTTCTGCAGCCTTCCGGACGACTGTATTTCATCGTTAGAGGACCTAAAGAATCTATTCCTAGATCGATTCTATGATGGAGGGATGCACATGATAATTTCAAATCTCATGGACGACGTCCAGAAAGAGAAGGAGCCTGTCTGTGCATACATTGAGCACTTCCGTCATGCAGCCTTAAGGCTACCGCCTGGTATGCCCGAGCCCATGCTCATGGACTCATGCCGCAAGAACATGCTGCCTACAAAATATTGTGGCACAGTGCTCCTTGCACAGAGTGGACGTCTTTTATTACAGAGGCGGATGTGGCACAAAAGAAAGCCCAGGACGCGCAACTCCTGGGACCGAACTTTCCTCCTCTCGAAGACAAGGGGAGACGTTCGTCTAGCAACAATCCCAAGGATGGAAAAGGCAAGCAAGCAATGACCGTCAACATCTCCAAAGGTTCGGTACCCATGAACCCCAAGTCTGCAGAAGTGCAGAAGCCGAGGGAGACTTACTCCTTCAACGACGAGAATACGCTGAAAGTCTTCAATATGCTGACGAAGAGTGGCAAGCTGTCTCTCCCAATACCAAAGTTTCCCCAACAAAGTGGGGATGGTGGACAACCCTAAATACTGCTATTATCATCAGTATGTCCACCATTCGACACGAGATTGCTACGTATTGAAAGGACAGATTCAGCGCCTCATCGACGCCAAAGTTATATCACTTGACTATGAAAAAAGACTATCACGGCCAACATGGTTACCCTCCAGTTTGGAAGTTTCCCAACCATAGAGGCACATGACGGGATCGTCCCCATCCCGAAGGCGACAATGGAAGTAGTCAATCTTCCACCAGCGTGCGACAACGCTCATGGGCTCATCCTATTCTCCACACCACGAGGCGAGGTCATGTGGGTCCACCCCGACCTTACTCTCGACATGATGGTGCCTACAACCCCTTCTGTCAAACGAAAGAAGTTCAGGATATGTCGCATGGTCTCGGCTACGATAGATGACACCTTGGTGACCATTCGTTCGGCGCAGCGACAAGAGGAGAACCAGGCTCCAGAGGAGACAGTGTCTCCACAAACTACAGCCCCTGTTTCTAATGTATCAAAGACAGGCCTGCCTTAGAATCCTACCGTAGATAAGCAGAAGCAAAAGGAGGTTCGCTTCGACAAGCCTCACAGAAAAGACTCGACAGTAGGGCCTATTAAACCCTACAACTTCAATATATTGGCACAGCTAGCCATCACCCCGGCTAGATTGTCACTTTTTGAGATCCTCCGTCCCTCCAAAGAGACCCGGAATGCGCTCAGCGAAGCGTCGTAGAACGCCGAGTCCTTCCTCACTCAGGTACGACCACCAAAGAAAGACCCTGCGGCCTGCGTACAATATCACAGCGTGGTCGAAGTGATCCCCAGTATCACCTTCACCCAACAAGATATGTTGCTGAAGAACAACCGGCATAATAGGCCTTTATACTATACATGGTATGTCGGTTCCATTAAAGTAGATCGCATCTACATCGACCCGGGCACCTCTCTCACCATCATCCCAAAGAGTTTGCTCCAAACTCTAGGGATTTCGATGCATCGGCTGAGTGCATCAAACACAATAATCAGCGGCTTCAACATGGGGAAAAGCGAGCCTCTGGGCAAAATTTGCTTGAAGTGCCAAATCGGCGATCTCCATACCGAAGTGACTTATTATGTCATCGACGCTGACATAAATTATAATATGTTGTTGGGACGACCATAGATCCATGAGTACATGATCGTTCCTTCCATCCTCCATCAGTGCATGAAGTACGTGGCTAGCGACGGGACTATCAAGACCGAGTTCGCTGACATCGACCAGTTTCGGGCACTTGAAGCCAACTGTACGGATGCTGATCTATACAAGTCAGTCCCTTAGGACGATGAGGGTAATGATGCTGATGATGAGGGGGAGACGACCTCAGGAAGTGCAGCGGTTGATGAAGAACCTCTAAAGGTTCGACTGAAGGGAAGACCCCCCAAGGTGTCTACGCCTCTCGTCGTCAAGCTTCGAGGTAGAGCACCACCTTTACCATCAGTAACGTCAGATGATGGCCAGGAGCCTATGTGATGCCCCAGAACCAGAATACTGGAGAGCGGGGGCATATATAGCCAGCTACGTATATTGAAATGAAATCCACCTCGCTATACGGTCACGGCTGTCTAGATATGAGGGTTTACTACAAGCCAACAGTCTCTTAAGGTCAAGCCTATTGTCTCAATCTCAAACAAATAATATAATTACAAGATGTTAGACCACCAAATATACAATAAAAGGCGTCCCAAATATTACATATTCAGTTGATCATGAAGCTAGTCGTACAAAATGCGAGGACTAGCAAGACTTTAGTCATACATGATCAACCCTAGGATTTGTTAATCATGTTACAGCCCGTAGGCAGACAGTAAGTAAATATGCATCGAGCTAACAGGTGCTCGTCGGCTAAATACCTCAAAAGAATAATTTTACAATGTAGTGAGCGAAACAAAATAGAAAACCCACTCGTAGCCCGGGTTCCTTCTAGTTGCCACCATTGGGCTGGAGGTTCGATAGATCCTTGGGTGCTGCTCCGAAATTTGGCCACACAAAACCTGCTGGGTCAAACCCCAGAAAGAGCAAGTGCCACAAGAAGGCCATGAAATAAGAACAAAAGCAGCATATCGGAACATAAGAAAATGGAAGAAAAGTACAAGTAATAAAGAGTACAACAGGACAATGAACGACTAGGGACGTGGAACCGTTCCGGGAGCAGGTTACAACGCGTAAACTAAACAAGGACCGGGGTTGTAACCCTTCGCCTGAATAGCGCCTTGTCTCTACCCATTTATTGTTAAAGATAAGTAAAACAATCATGTACAGGAGTACCAGGTACAGGGACTAGACGAGACAGACAAGGCTGGACACCATCCATTCATAAGCGGCCAAGCAAATACTACGGCTTACTACTTAACTAACTAGGGTTATCACAAGCTTAATTACTAACAAGATGCAAATGAGAAATTCTCAGTCCCAAGCCCTGCAGACTATCTAGTTATCCTTCTGCGGGTTTAGAGTATGGTTGGGTACATTGCCCAGGAGACGATATACCCTTAGGTGACTTAGAGGGTGCAACACATAACAGTGTGCTGGAAATGTGCCCTACTCGTCGGCAGGCTACAAGTCCGTTAAATGTGCCCAGATAACGAGATTGCCTGTGATTGGAAATTCTCCATGAACTATAGTTTGATCTAGTCATTAGCCTAATCCATATTCAGTGTGAATCCCTGACCGGGGTAACCAGGGAGTCACGTCCTAGACATGATGCGAGACAAGATAAGTGGATTGCACAAGGCAGCAAGAAGGAGCACCCACGGCGTCAGAGTTGATTATACGAGTCAAGTTAGCCATCGCAACAGCGTCAAGTCAAGTCAAGTTACAAGTTATAGGTTTACAAGTTACAAGTCAGGAGTGCGCCGCCACGGGCCACTATCAAGTTATCCAGTATCAAGATTAATCATGAATTACAGGTTAAAAGTTAAGGGCGCACCCCATCGGGTCACTATCAAGAAGATCAGAAAGTACTAGAATCATACTTCACAGAAATCACGAAAAACCGTACTAGTTATAAGCAAAACACCAAAAAAAACCGTGCCAGGTCGTGTTGGGTCAAGACAGTCGTGTTGTTGGAACAAGATCTCAAGACTCCAATCCATAAAAGAGAAGCCAAGTCCAAGGAATAAAACCAAACCATCATGAGTAGAACTGCGCAGGAAATGAACTGTGCACAGATGAACTGCGCACAGATGAACTGTGCACAGTTGAACTGTACAGGAAATGAACTGCGCACAGATGAACTGCACACAGATAAACTACGCACAGTTGAACTGCACACAGATGAACTGTGCACAGTTGAACTGTGCACAGTTGAACTGTGCAGGAAATGAACTCCGTACAGATGAACTGCGCACAGATAAACTGCGCACAGTTGAACTGTGCAGGAAATGAACTGCGCACAATTGAACTGCGTAGGAAATAAACTGCGCACAGATGAACTGCGCATGGCCTTACGCTAAAGAGCGCTGGCTGAGGGTCATCTTCTCCAACAGGCTGAGAAGAATCTCAAGAACATCAAAACTTCAAATCTTCATAACTTGATCAAATCAAAACAAAATTTTGATTTTCAAAGCTCTAACTTGTGTAAAATTGAATTCTCTTTCACATGGAAGCCTCAAAACAAGCAAAAATCTAAGTTTAATAGATCAAAACCAAAAAATTCCGAAAATGGTTAAAACTTAGATCTAGAAAAATGGAAGCTCCAAATCACAAAATGCCAAGTTCTAATATTTTTTACCATGGCCTAATCTAGCTAATGGACAAATAAAATGGGGTGCTTATTTGGTGGCAAGGTGCACTTGCCTATGGTGTTGGTGGAGGAAGGAGGAAGAAAAAGATGGAGAAATAAATGGAAATTATGGAGGAGAGAGAAAGTTAGGTCGAGATTTTAATGGAGGGAGGTTGTGTTGTGTTGAGGGTGGAGATTAACTAGGGTGGTCCAATGCAAACCAAACCAAACCAAACCAATTCCTTCTCCATAAAATAAAACCACACCAGGTCCAAAACCCATTTTACGAGAAAACCAGAATCCGCAAGTTAAACCAAAACACAATTACAGGCCAGAATCCGAGAAAATAAAATACAGGTTCGAAACGCATATACGCCTAATCAAAATACGTATTCTGAAATATAGACGTTACAGCATATGCGCATAAGGCTACATCAGAAGTCCCCGAGGCCGACTATGAAGGCGTAGGAGCCTCCGACCGTGACCCCTTCGGTGATCAAACTAAAGGGAAGCATCCTCCTTCTCCTCCCTCGACAGCCCTAGTCGTCACCAATAAGGAGCGAGGAGACTACATTTGTGCCAACATGGAAGTGTACTCTTTTAATAATATAATCCCCCAGGATAAAATCTCTTATTTTATTAATAGAAAGTTGTCTTCGAATTACCCTTGTGCATATTGGAACACTAGATATTTCTAGACAACTCTCTATGTAAGCTGCAAACGCAAGTGACAACCACCAACCATGTGATCCAAGTTGTCCCCTTCCGGGGTGCCTGCTTCTTTGTTCCAGCAAGGAGGAAAGAAGAGGAACCCATCATCTTTGGTCGAGTGGAGCATCCTCAGCGACTAGCTCCCGAAGATCCAGAATCCGATAGCGGCAAGATGCAGCTCTACCGCTAGGCTACTCAGGCCAAATACCTCATACAGAAGATGGGTTATGACCTGAACAGCAACAAAAGGCTCAACTATGGTAAAGGCCGGCGCCTTTCCTTACAAATTCGAGTTCTAAAGGAAAAGGCCCAAAACTATTACCAGCACACCTGCTGGGGGTTGGGTTATATTACGCCCACTTCCACTTCAGAAGGCTCGAAGACAGAAGTCATGATGCACTCACACTCTTCTAACTCCTCAACCTGGGACTCCGATAGCAGTACCGGCCAGGTCTTCAAAAGGATGCTGTCAGCTAACATGGCCTCTGCAAGCCCTCCAGTCGAAGATGAAGACCAGGTGGTCGAATACTTCGAAGATGAACCTTGGGCGCAATGCTTGGGATCTCAATGGGAATGGCGTTTCGAGCAGTGTGAACCTCCCACAGAAGATAAAGTCATCCATGTCGAATTGGTAAACGAGGCCTCCTCTAAGCCCATCTTCATCAGCAAGAATCTGACAATAGGAGACAAGCAATCTCTGATACAGCTTATCTAAGAATACATCGACGTCTTCGCCTGGAGCTACGAGGATATGCCGGGCCTAGACCCGCAGGTTGCCATACATCGCCTCAACATCTTGCCAGACGTTAAGCCTGTTAAGCAACAATAGTATCGGTTTTGCCCGAACATCATAGATGCTATCGAGGAAGAAGTCGACAAACTCATTGAGAGTAGCTTCATCTGTGAAGAGCAACATCCAAATTTGGTGGCAAACGTCATCCTGGTCACCAAGAAGAACGGAAAGATACAAATTTGCATTGACTTCAGGGATCTCAATTCAGCTTATCCTAAGGATGAATTTTCCCTCCCAATTACTGATGTAATGATTAACAACACTTGTGGCTTCGAGTGTATGTCCTTCATGGATGGTTTCCCCAGCTACAACCAGATCAAAATGCTCCCCGAAGACGAGAAGCATATGTTTGCAAAAACAAAAGTATGAAACTTTATTGATACAAACTGTGTAATAAAGATTACAAGAATTCTGGGAAAATTACAACTATAGGAATCCAATCTAGATGATGATTGCTTTATCCCTTGGACGATGTGAACTTTGAAGACGGAGCCTCTGAAGTTGAAAACAACTCTGGAAACTAAAGGCAAAAGCCTCGAAAGTCGAAGGCAAAAGCCTCGGAAGAATACAGCAGAACTTGGGCAAGAACTCCTGGATTCTCTGATTTATGATCTCTGATCTCTGAACCCTTGATCCCCTTGAAATGAAGACTTGAAACTCTATTTATAGAGTTCTGGAAATAACTAACTTTCAGTTATTCTGGACTGCACAGAATAATTTATACAGTAATTGGTTTGCGCAGTATTGGACTGCACAGACAATTACTGGATCGTGGGCCAACTATCTTGGACACATGGCATCATTTGATTGAAATGTGCATGATCGTGCATAGACAGTTGCCACGTAATGAGCAATTGATGGCATGAATACCACATGTACTTTATCAGTTATGTTGATAGAATGCGCAACCTGAACTGCGCAGACTTTGGTTTGCGCAGACTCAGACTGCGCAGGAATGGTTTGCGCCATCATAGATTGCGCTGCCAACTGTCAGCCGCCCTCGAGCACTGTGCGACGTAATAAACGAACAGTCTCCTCGTTATCCGTGCTATCAGCTGTCAGGAAGATTTGATTTGATTTAGGTAATGATGAGTTCTGCCATGTCAGCCTGCGCAGTTGGGAACGTGCGCAAACCAACGTGCACAATTCGATTGCTGCGCAATCTGTTTGTCTGCGCAACTCATCAAAATGATGTATATCTTAATTCTCTGACTTTGTTGATTGATGCAACTTGATTTTTTAGGACCTACAAGACCCCTTTCAAAGTTTTCGAAAGTTGATTTTATTCAAAATTTCGAAATACTTTGAATTTTTGAATTTTGAATCAAATTGCACATAAGGATGAGCTGTCTACGCAAAGCGAAGAGCCCCCAATTTTAGGCACAATCCGAGGTAGCCGTTTCATATTTCGAAAGCTATAAATAGCCATCTCTTCATTTTCATTTCTTTACTTTGCATCCTTCGAGCTCTTGAGAGAAATCCCCCCGAACCCTTGCTGTCCTCCTCCGACGACGACTTTCATGGCACCCCGACGATCCTCTACTGCAGCCGCCGTCGCGAAGGGCAAAGCCCCGGTCGAGTCCTCATCCAGAAGTGCGCACAGAGCCTCTCATCACGAAGACGCCCACCCTGCAATGTTAGGTAGAAGACTTCAAACCCTTTTTAGGGTTTTGATACCATTGTCTTTCGAAATCCATCTCTTTTTAGAGATGTGATCATACTGCGCCACCCTCTTTAGGGTTCTGGTTGCACAAATCAGTTAACTTTTTATTTTTATGAAGATCGACTTTCTGCGCAATCGGTTGAACTGTGCTGGCAGATGTCAGCGCAATCTGCTGATTTGTGCGAGATCGTCAGCACAAACTGATGGCTGTTCGTTCGTGCAGTCTGATGTTTGCGCAAACTGATGTTGCACAATCTGATGTTGCGCAGTCTGATGTTGCACAATTTTGATGACAGAATTTTTTAATTTTGACTTATACTAAATTTTTGTTTCTTTCTGTCTGATGCAGTGAATACGAGAGATGATCCTGAATATGAAACTTTTGTGGGAACTCTTTCGGAGTCTGAATATAAAGAAGATTTGTCTCATGTTCACTATCCTCAGTACGATCTGCCGGTCTCCCGTCAGGCTATACTGATCTCCCAGGATAATGAGACTTTAATGTGTTTGATGAATGGACAGCCCCTAGAGTCAGCGGATGCTGTTATTCATAAGAAACCCTTATTCATGTTCGGTGACGCCTTTGAGAAAGTCTCTCAGCCTAGGCCGAGGATGGAGGAGAGATTAGTTCACCAAGAAAATAGATCATTCTTCATACCAGACATTGCTCGCTGCCTCCCTTTGTCGCGGTATGCTCATGCGAGCTACTCAAGGAAGATGGAGTGGAACATCACTCTTTTTCAGGATGCCCGTGCAGGGAAAATCTTCGTAAAGAAGGGGCCAAACAAGAAGGATATGTTTTATAGCTCCTCTGATAGATATAGCATCCTGTTGAGAGGCTTGAGACCTGGCTGCATTCCACCAGAGAACTCCTCTATGCTGATGCCTGTCAGGACACCGATATTTGTAAATAAATTTGCGAAGGCTGAAGGAAAATACCCCGAACAAGACATCAGACTGACTGGATTGGTGAATCCAGATTACAAGCGATGGAACTACATTGCGAATTTGATTCTGACAACATTCCAAGACAGACTCCAACAGATCTATCTGTATCAAGCAGTGTATGCCACTGTATACGGCTTTGCTCCCAACCCACATATGTTTTTAGCCTTGGCTGAGAGGTACAACTATAGGACGGGGACCTTCATGACCTCGGGTGGAGAGATGGGGTTTGCACTCCACGAGATGAAGTATATCTCGTACTTGCCCAAGGCAGATGCTCCGTATGAGGAGTTTGTACCGACATATGATAAGCTGGACAAGCTTAGAAAAGAGAATGCAGCAATGGTGGCCGTGTTCGAGGAACTACTATGCCATTACAAGATCTGCTCTCTGTTTTATAAGAGTGCTACCGCCAACACTTGTTACTCTTCGAAGTGGTTACCATATCTGTTTCTCAACCACATAGAAGAGAAGAAGACCAAGGAGAATGACAAATGCTACCCTAACTTCTTTAAACCTTTGAGCAACGCAGAGGTTATAAAGCTGATGGAACAGAGTGGTAACTTTGATAAAAAAGTGAAAGATGATCATGAGTATCCTTCTTTGAAGACAGAGGACACTTTGGAGAGTTACTTAAGAATGGGCTATAGACCTATGTCAGAAGAAGCACAACTGACAGGGTTCCTAACATACTGGCTTCGGAGGTTTGTGATTCCCGGATCCAGTGCTGTGGATCGCTTTCACCGCGGCATTCTGTTTGCTGCTGTCAAGTTAGTCTTCGGCTATAAGATGGACTTGTTATCAGCAATGACCTGCAAACTAAATGCCAGTCTTCGTTTATACGTCGACTTGATGCTGAAGGCAAAAGGAGAGAAAGAGTTCCTTCGCTTGGAATTGCCATATACATATTTATTTGGATGGTTGCTTCTCCACTATCCAACCTTAATGGACCCCGGCATGGGACCGGTTATTGGCAGTTTTCTCCGAAGATATTCTCATGGACAATGGAAATACACTTCTTTAAACGAGTGTAGATATATTTTGAATCTGAATAGAGGATGGAACTTCTGTTGTGCTCCTCTCCCTGCTGGGTACGATCAGATGCCCACAAATATGGTGGACTCGAAGATGCAGCCTCTGACCCGTGCAGCCTTTGAATGGTTGAAGACGATTCGACCATCTCATCTGGTTTACCGGTTCGAAGAAGAATACTATTTAGAACCATATCTTCCCAGCCGATTTGCTCGGCAGTTTGGGTATGATCAGTTCCATATAGGGAATGCAATTACCTGCCTCCAAGGCAAAGGTTATTTGATAGACGGGGCGAGAGCTTGGGCTTATTACAACGCCCGTGATACGAAAGCCACCTTTTCAATGCCAGCAAAGAGTACTCCCCAGGGTCCTCGGATGCTCTTCACATATTCAGTATTTTATACATCCGCGAATACTTTTGCCGAGAATTTTAATCTTGCAGATAGTTTCGCTTCTGCAACAAGATTGAGGAGAGGAAGAATTGCTTCATCGGTCCCTACAAATGATGAAGTGCACGAGCCAGCGGATGCAACTCTAGAAACTTCGAGGGAGATTATGTTCCTTCAAGAGGTAAATGCACCACTGCGTGTTTCTCTGAAAGTAGGTAGATCTCACGCAAAGAAAAGAAGAAGAGAGGAGCCTCCTGCTCCAGCAGCAAAGAAGAAATTGATCCTAGATCATTCTTCTGAAAAGGTCACTACAAGATCCCAATCTCGGCAATTGGCCGAGACACATCAAGAGGCTGCCACTACACCAAATTTTGTGCAGAAACAAGCAGAACCAGTAAATATAGAGAGTCCTGCCAGACCTCTACACAGAAAGAAGAGGGTGGTCACCGGAAGAATTTTAGCAGAATCTTCTTCCAAACAAATCCTGACTTCAGTAGATGCTGCAGCAGGAATTATAATGTCATCTCCCACACCTGTTTCTGAATCTGGGAACAAAACTCTTGAAGAAACTGAATAAAGGGGAGATCTTGTCCCAAGAACTGAGGTTGAAGAGTTTAGAGAGAACATCACAGAGGAAGAACAAAATGTTGTACGACCTCTTTCACCTGTTGCAGAGGTAACTCAACCTCCTCTTACTTCTAGGACTCTTCGTGAAGAAGAAGATCGTGAAATGATTGCAGCTTTGGAAGATTGCAGTTATAGCCTGCAGGAGGATCAGACTGCAACTGACAGCAGGAATGCAGAAGAAAAAGAAGAAGAAGAAGACGAGGAGAGCTCTTCATCCGAAAATGTTGATGAATATATACAAGATCCCGAAAGGGAAAATGAAGAACATATATCTCTTGATACAGTCGATGATACTTCAGATCCTAAAAAGGATATTGAAGTGGAGGCGTCTGCAGAAAAAGTTGTTGATACTTTAAATCTTGATGAAGATGTTGAGATAGAAATATCTCCTGAAGAAGCAGCCGATGGAGATGTTCTGAAAGAAACTCCTGCAACCGGCCCTCAAGGTATAAAACGAGATTTAGCAATCTTCTCTTTTAAAATAGATTGATAGCTAATATCTTCATTTGTAATTCTTGCAGATTTTGAGACTTTGCCAACACCGCCGACGGACCTGGCTATGGTGCCCATACCAACGGTGGTCGTTAGTAGTAGTCATCATTTATCCTGCGGTTCTGAAGCGGGCAGCAGCCAAGCTGTCGCAGCTAAAGCTACTTCCGTTCAACGGGAGTCCATTCCAGTAAGGTATGCACTTGTTGCTAGATCGAACCAAGGTAAGACTGCTCTTATTTGATCTTCTTGTTCATTGGCAAACAATTAGTAAAATAACAATTTTACTTCTGCAGAGGAACAAACAGGAGGAGCGACTAGCTCTACTCTGGCTCCTTTGTTCAAAGAGCCTATTATCCAGCCACAAAGGATTGAGCAACCTGCTGCCTCATCCTCAACAGGAGTAGCTGCAACTCCTGGAACTCTGGCCATTAATCAACAAGTTGTCCAGTCATTCACTAGATGCTTCTTCGAGTCGCTAGGACCTCTTGTTCATAAAATAATAGAGAAAGAAGGAGCTGATTTCATTATGGTTAGGAAGCCAACTTCTCTCTTAATAAGAGCCATAAGGGAACAAGGAGACGAGGCTCAGGCCATTCTTCTTGAACACATATTGAGCGAATTAGAAGTCTCTATAAAGAAATATAAGGAGCAAAAGAAGAAAGAGAGACTCTTTAGTGCAGGCTGAATTCGAGCGACTGGCTCAAGCTGCTGATATAGAAAGGATAAACCTTTAAAATCTTTTGGAGGCTTATTCCACGAAGAATGTTGAATATACTTCCAAACTAGAATCAGTAACTTCGATGGCTGAAAGAAAAGGTCAGAGACTTGTTGAGCTGAAAGCAGAAATCACTCGCCTCCAACAAGAATTTGAAGAGGAAACTGCCAGTCACCAATTTATGATTGAACAATTCAACGCCTTGATTCAGGAGAAGAATGAATATGAGGCAACTCATGGAGCGGAGATCACCCGCCGGACAGTGGATATGCCCATTTTTGATGAAGAAAGCGGGATGGAAGAAGCAAGAAGGAGGGTAACATCAACTCATGAAGAAGAGCTGCAGACACTGAAGCAGCAAATTGACAATCTGATTATCCCTCCTTCTTAATTAGAACTTTTTTTCGCATTTTCGTGTTTGTTGCTATAAAAGCGTTTCTGTAATATCTCATATTTTGATAAATAAAAGACATTTTGTTGTGGCTCCATTATTTATTGCATATCTTATTAGATATAAATAATAGAGATAGGAAAAATATTCAGAGGTGTAAGACATGATATATTTCTTGATGATTTTGTAAAAAATAATTATATTCATTATATCTGCTCAGAGGTAATATGGACGTGGCAGAATATATTGAATACTATTATTTTGATTTGACAACTTAATCAAAAATGACAAGTTGCTGATGCGGATAATGAATGATGATGAATCGTCAATATATGTGAGATGAATGAACGGGAAAAACCGTCAAGTGATGAATGATAATGAACGGGTGAACCGTCAAGTGATGATGAACGAACGGATGAACCGTCAGGTATTAATGAATGGACGAACCGTCAGGCGATAATGAACGGATGAATCGTCAGATGATAATGAACGGATGAACCGTCAAGTGGTAATAAATGAACGGGTGAACCGTCAGGTGATGATAAATGAACGAATGAACTGTCATATGATAATGAACGGATGAACCGTTGGATGAATGTAATAAATGAACGAATAAACCGTCAGGCATTAATGAACGGACGAGCCGTCGGATAAATGTGTCGCTTTGTTAGTTGAGGAACTTCTGCCTATAAATATAGCAGAAATCTGACAGGAACGAACACTTCTACTCTTCAACATAAAAATGTCGTCTGGAGAAGCATCTAAGAAGGCTGAGATCGCCTCAAAAACTCAAAATGGCACTGAAGATCGCCCTGTCGATCCAATTCAGCCGAAGACAGCAGAAGCAGGCGAAGGTTCGTCTGCACCCCAGCCGCCACGGGACATTCTCGACTTCCTGCTCGAACCAGGAAGGACTGAAGAAGAAGAAGCCATGAGGATGGCTGCCTGCAAGTTTCTCGTGGGATCTAGCAAGGAGGTTCTCGTCTCTTTTGCTGACCGCATTTTTGAGAAGGACGGTAGTGGCCCTCGTCCCAATGTAGAAAAAGATGATAGTGACCTTTAATATTATGTACTATCATATAATGAAATAAAATTTGAATTTTATTTATGAACTTGATTCTGTCTGATAATTTACAAGTATTTATATTTATACATAATACTTCTTTAAGAATTTGCCATTGATAGGCATCTTAGCAACTCGACCATCAAGCTCCGAAAGTTGATAAGCTCCATTTGAGAAGACTTTACTTACAACATAGGGACCTTCCCACTTCGCATCGAATTTCCCTTTGCTCATATGAGTCATAGTCATAGGACGTCTGACCGTTAAAACAAGTTCTCCTTGCTGAAATGTTCTGACTTTAACTTTGTGGTTGAAAGTCTTTAAGATGCGGGCTTGGTATAACTCAATATGCTGTTGAGCCATTAATCGCTTCTCATCAAGTGCTTCTAACTCTTGAAGTCGAAGAAGATCGTTATTCTCTGTAGTAAGCTATTTAGCAATGGCAATCCTTAAAGAAGGAATTTGCAGTTCCAAAGGAAGAATATCTTCACAGCCATACACCAAAGAGAAAGGTGTAAAGCCTGTAGGATTACGGACCGTAGTTCGGTAGGCCCAAAGACATTCGCCAAGTTTCTCGCTCCAATTTTGTTTGTTAGTGGATACAAACTTTTTAAGGAGTTTAATGATGGTTTTGTTAAAGGCTTCAGCTAAACCATTAGCGGCAGGATTATATGCTGTCGAGGCAACGTTATCAATCCGGTTATCATTACAGAATCTGGTGAACTTCTGACTAATGAATTGAGGTCCATTGTCATGGATGATTCTTCGAGGTACACCAAATCTATAGATAACGTGGTGTTTAACGAAGTTGATGACACTGCTAGTCTTGACTTCAGCCAGAGGTATAGCTTCAGCCCACTTGGAGAAATAGTCAGTTATTGCCAATATGAACCGATGTCCTCTAGAAGAAGAAGGATTAATGGGACCTATGACATCCATGCCCCAAGCTTTGAAAGGCCAGGAAGCAGCAGTCGGGTGTAGGAATTCCGAGGGTTGATGAATGAAGTCTGCATAAATTTGACAAGCACGACATTTCCTTGCATATTCAATGGCATCTGATACCATAGAGGGCCAATAGTAACCCATACATCTAATGCGATCCTGTAATTTAGGACCAGGTTGATGTGTTCGTCGATAGAGGGTTTTGGTAGTTTGATTGTAGTAGAATCGGAGAGATCGTCGACGAACACTCGTAGCCTCCTTAGGATCTTCAAGGAGTATGTCATGAACTACGAAGTCAATGAAAGGAGTTCTCCAATCTTCATCGATAACGTTGACTTCAGCAAGATTACTGAATTCAATATTACAATTATTTTCAATACAGAACAGTTCTCGGTTGGAGATAACCACCACCTGCTGTCTTTTGATAGGGATGGCTAAGACAGCAGCAAGATTAGCTAAAGCATCTGCTTCGGTATTGCAAGCTCGCCGAACATAGTCGATGAAGAAAGCTTTGAATGATATAGCTATATTGATTGCTGCTTCATGATAAGGCACCAGGTCTTGATGACGGACTTCATAGGTTCCTCTAACCTGATTAACAACCAGCTTAGAATCACCGTAGACTTCGAGATATTCAACATTCAGTTGTTTAGCTAACTGAAGGCCGACGAGTAGAGCATTGTACTCTGCCACATTGTTGGAGCAAGGTTCATCTAAAGAGTAGGCTCTTTGGATAGTTGATCCGTCGGGAGAAACGAGAACAACTCCAACTCCTGCTACAATAGCACCATTGGGTCCAATTCTAGATGCTCTGTCAAAGAATAGACGCCAGGTTGGAAATTCTTCAGAGATCATGTTGGCTTCCAATGTCTCGTCTGGAATTTTGTCATAGAGTTTAGATGTCTCAGGCACAGGATGAGCTGCTAAGAAGTCCGCCAGCGCTTGACCTTTGACAGACTTTTGTGGAATATATACCATGTCATATTAAGCTAGCAGGATTGCCCATATAGCCAGCCGAGAATTAAGTGTGCTAGGCTTCTTCATGAGTACCCGAAGAGGATTAACTCGGGATATGACATGAATAGTTTGGCCAATGATGTAATGCCTCATTTTCTGCACAGCAAACATGAGAGCCAGGCATTCCTTTTCGACCGGACTATAACGGTGTTCAGCACCAATCATAGTTCGGCTAAGATAATAGATAGCCTGTTCATGACCTTCTTTGTTCTTTTGGACAAGTAAAGCACCCAATGAATGGTCCATAGCACGGACATACATCAAGAATGGAATGCCAGAGATAGGTGGTACCAAGACTGGTGGGTTTATAAGATATCGTTTGATATTGTCGAATGCTCGTTGACACTCTTCAGTCCAAACAAAAGATACACCCTTCTTCATTAGTTGAGTGAATAGTCTACAGCGTCCAGACAAGTTCAAAATGAATCTCCTGATGTACGCAAGTCTACCTTGGAATCCTCGTAGCTCTTTTAGGTTGCGTGGAGGACGCATCTCTTGAATGGCTTTGATCTTCTCGGGATCCATATGTATACCCTTAGAGGTAATGACGAAGCCGAGAAATTTGCCACTAGAGACACCCAAGAATGACTTGGTGGGATTCATCTTGAGCTGATGTTGATGCATGAGATTGAAGATTGTTCTCAGATCTTGGATATGATCTTCTTTTAGACGACTTTTGACAGCAATATCGTCAACGTAGCATTCAACTGTTTTACGAAGATGTTCTCTAAAAATGGTACTCATGGCTCGTTGGTAAGTTGCACCAGCGTTCTTGAGACCAAATAGCATCACTGTGTAGCAATAGACTCCCCGATGAGTGCGGAAAGAGGTGTGCTTTTCATCTTCGGGATTCATTTTGATCTGATTATATCCGGAGAATCCATCCATAAAAGATATTCGCTCGAACCCACAAGTATTGTCAATCATGACGTCTGTGATAGGAAGAGGAAATTCATCTTTTGGATATGCTTCATTAAGATCTCGGAAGTCAATGCAGACTCGAACCTTGCCAGTTTTCTTCAGGACTGGAACAACATTGGCTACCCAATCGGGATGTTGTTCTTCTCGAATAAAGCCGCAAGCAATAAGCTTCTTGACTTCATCATCAATTGCATCCATCATTTCAGGCTTAAATCGCCTTTGTTGCTGTTTGATTGGTTTAGCATTAGGAAGAATGTTCAGCTTGTGAGTAGCAATCTTAGGATCTAAACCTGGCATGTCCTCATAACTCCAAGCAAAAATATTAATGTATTCTTTAATGAGAAGAATCAACTCTTGCTTATCTGCTTCTGAAAGATTCTTGCTAATAAAGATTGGCCGAGGTGACTCGTTTTCTACTACATCAATTTGAATTAGTTGATCTTCAGTAGGAGGTTCTCTTTATTCAAATCGGAGTACCCACTGATTATCCATCTGTTGAGCCCAAGGGTCTGTTTCAGAACTTTCTTCAATATCCTCATCATATCCTTCTGGAAATTCAGCGAAAACCATATTAGAAGATACGATTACACGATGGACTTCACCGATGCTAGTATCGGAATTCCATGATCTGGAATCAGAAGAATTAGAATGTTCTTCGCTATCAGAGTCAGAAGCTGTTGGGGATAACATTGGAGGAGAAGCGTATCCGAGAACTCTTTTGGTCCTGCTATAATACATTTGTGATTTTTCTTTTGGAACTGTTGTACGAATGGGAGTTCGTCTACCTTTACCGTAGTTAAGGCCGCTTTTGAAGTCGTAACCCATCTTTCGGACGATGTCTTTTGATTGTTGACTGTAACGACGGAATTGAAGAGGTCCTGTGTCATTAACTTTGCTATCATCCGTATAGCTGAATTTTTGTTCCGGTCTTTTACTAAAAAGTATTGTGCTTTCACCTTTCTTGCGAGCAGGAACAATACGATATGAATCTTTTGGGTGTTCACATAAAACTTTTGTTTGAAGAGATTGTACAACTCCCATTGTAAATGACTGAAAGCTATCTAACATATCCAAATAGTATTTAGTATGATAAATAACATCAGTATACTGGAAAGTAGATGCTTTTTCATTGATAGTTACATCTGTATTTACATCAGGACCTTTAGCCTTAGCAGGCTTAGTCAGATTGATTACAAGAGGGGGAGAAGAAGAACGTGGAGGAGGCTTGTTACGACGGAGGTCGATAACAAGTGGCTCAGAAGAGGTGAGCTCCCTTTTTTCCTTGTTGCGAGTTAAATCAACAACAAGTGGCTCAGAAGAAGTGAGCTGCTTTTTGTCCTTGTTACGACGTAAGTCAATAACAAGTGGCTCAGAAGAGGTGAGCTCCCTTTGATTTTGATCAGCATCAACTAATTTTTCTTGAACTGGCAAGTGGATAGCCAGTGGTTTAGAAGACTGCGGATGAGAAACACGCGCTTTGACAGGTATGATGAGAGTGTCATGGGACACTACTTTTTGATCTTCTTCAGTATCCATGGCCAATACTACTTTCATAAATTTATCCTTGTACATACGAGCATCGTTGCAATATGCTTCAATGCCCTTGAAAGGATAAAGGTCCGCAACTTCCTTGTGAACTTGTCCTTTGTCATCAACGTATTTAAAGCACTGATGAAGAGTTGATGGAACAACATTGTGTTCATGGAGGAATGGTCTTCCCAGGAGAGCGTTATAAGAACAACCATGATTGTCAATGATATAAAAGGTCACCTTTGTGCGAAGATTGCCTATTTGAAGTTTTAGGCAAATTTTGTCCAAAGGTTCACTCTTTCCTTGGTTAAATCCCAAGATAGTAGTGATTGTGCTTGAAAGACTATGTACTGGTATCTTCAACGCATCTAGCATAGTCTTTGGCATGATACTAAGTGCAGACCCTGGATCTATCAGGATACGATCGACCTTCATCGAATCAACATATCCTGTATAGTAAAGAGGACGATCATGTCTATTATCTTCCATTAGCATATCATCCTGAGTGAAAGTAATGTTTGGGATCAACTCCAAAACACTATGACAGTAATGGCAAGAGACTGGTTCTGATTCTGGCTTTTTGAGAAGAGTTAGGCAAGTTTCAGCCAGCATCAGAGCTTCACTTAAAGCCTCTCGAGTCTCTTTAGAAAGGCGCAAGAGCTCGAAGATTGATAGTCTAGCCGGTGTATTAGCCAACTGAGCCAATATATCAAAATTGTACGGCTTTTCAAGTCCTGTAGGAGATGACTTTTTTAGGGGCTTGTCAAAGCGGACTTGTTGCTTGCCTTTGTCAGTCGTTGTTGGCTTGGAAGGAATTGATACTACAACTGGTGAAGATGTAGAAGGGACCTCTTCAGTAGAAGTAGGTTATGCCGGAGTAGGTTCAGAAGAAGAAGTAGGATCCTTTTGACCTTCAGAATGATCTTTCAAATAGGCTTTCCCTGATCTGGTGCCTAACAGAATCTCTTCGTCAACTATGGGATCAAAAGATACCATGTTGCAAATCTTGGTTTTGCCTTTAGAATGAGCTTTCTTCTTGGAAGAAGAGGATACCTCGAATTCCGGAGCAAGATCAGGATGAATCCACATAATTTTACCGTTGTCAAGAGACAAGGGAACAAGACCTTCATTTAGTGGAAGTGGGAGATTTTCAATCTCAAGAGTAGCTTTAGGAATTGGAATGATACCGTGTTGTACCATCTGTGAAAGGAAGTCCCCAAATTGGACTGAAACCATGTTTGCAGTAACAGTCTTCTCATCTTGTTGCAGAATGACTACTCCAGCATTAACAAGCTCTTAGATTTTGCCCTTGAGTACATAGCATGCTCGAGTAGGATGTCCAATAAACCTGTGATAGACACAATATTTAGGATGATCAGTCTTACCGACTTCATCAGGTTTCTTTGGGTCAGGGAGTTGAATTTTATTGCTTTTGAGTAAACACTCAAAGATGCTTGCAGTGTCATTCTCGTCAAAGGAATATTCCACTTTCGGACGAAGTTCCCTCGGTGGAGGTGCAGAAGGAGTAGGAGTGGATGTAGGCGGAGCCACATTGACAGCCAAAGATTCTTTATTTTTGTTCAAATTAATGTTCAAAGTCTCTTTTGCTTTGCGATTGTTTTGGCGATTGCCACCACCTGAAGTCTGATGCTCATCTCGATCAGGGTTAGATATTTGTACTCCCAATTGTTTGAACTTGTCGGCACTCACTTCAGCAGCTTTGGCGTTGACAATGAATGAGGGCCAATCTTAGAATTGGGTAGATCCCGTCCATATACTGATAATAGGCAAATGATTTGCCTTACAAGTATCAATAGTGACAGCAGCTGGAGTTCCTGGAGGCATTTTCAAAGCTTCACAGCGGAATCGTTCAATAAAGCTCTCAGCAGTTTCATTATATTTCTGTTTGATTTTGTTGAGAGCTGACATTGTCATATCATTGAATCCTTCATAGAACCATTCCAGAAAGATTTGTTTAAGACCTGAAAAGGAAGTAATGCAACCATCGGGCAAACTTCTGTACCAGTCATATGATACGCCGGCTAAACAACCGACGAACACTCTGGTAAGAAGAGCGTCATTTGGCTGAAGTTGAACAGTCATTACCTCAAAATGATTGATGAATTAACTTGGGGAAGTACTGCCATCGAACAGAGAGATTGTAAGGATTTTGTACTTCAGGGGAAACGGGACTTCTTTCCATTCAACTGGATAGGGCTGCTTAATCTCCAATCTTTGCAAGTTGTCTTCCTCTTTAAATGCTTCGAACTGGGTTCGTAAGAGTTTGACAGCTTCATTGGCGTCTTCTGATGACTAAGAAGGAGCAGGTTGAGTTGTAGTGGTAGGAGGAGGAACAGCATTGTAAGCACTACCCCCAGCTCCTGACTGACTAGGTGTAGTTTGCACTTGTACTTGTACAGGAGGCATTTGGGGAGACACTACCCCCAGCCCAGCATTGGCAGGTATTAAAGATGCTATTATCTCTGGATTAGTAGTAGGTGCAATTGGTGGTGTAGCATGCTGTGCTATAATGATGGAATGCATACTAGCAACCATTTCAGCCATAGTTTTTAGTTTGTCTTCGAGTGCAGCAATTCGTTGTTCCTGATTTATAGAAGTTGAAGCATCTGGATCATCCGTGACGACATACGCTGTCACTTCCCTTGGTATAGTGAAAGATACTGTCTGTTCAGAGCTTTCGCTATATGCGTCATAATCTGAGGAAGAATAACCTGAAGGGTTTTGAGGAAGATTCCTTTGACCGATTGTATCTCGGCTTCGAGAACGGGTATGTTGAAACACTCCTTCGGAAGATTCTTCTTGGAGTAATTCCAAATACCGCTGACTTGGCTTGCGGAGTCTACCATGCTTAGAGCATCTTTTACCCCCGGTGTCTCGGGAAGTCATGTTAACAGAAGCATACAAGACTTCGTCTTCCTCTGACATAGGTTCAAATTTAGCAAAAGTCAGACGATCGAAAACAGATCGTTTTGTTGTTTGAAAACAACATTGGATGATGACTTTATGATTGCAATGATGATCAGATGGTGGAGGTGTTGAGATATTGTCCCGTTTTTGTCTTAGATGTTCTCGAAGATCAGCAACGGGACGAGGAAAGCTCTGAGGGATCTGTTCTTTGATAACATTCGGAACATAATTCTGATTCTTCAAATGTTTAGTCCCTTGAGTATACAAGGAAGTGCTCACTTCATTGGCATAAGTGTCAGGATTTTTGACCTTGGAGATATATTTCTGATGATGTTTAACCTTCGGCATTGGCTGTTTACGTTTTACCGAAGTGGGTCGGTTGAGATAAATTCTGAGATCAGCAAATTCACCCCCAGGGGTTTCTGTTTGAGACACTAACAGTTTTCCCTGTCTGGAACGAGAAATTTTGAGAGTTGGAAGGTCCTGGAATTCTGCTACCGGAGTAGGCAGAATACCTCTTTGATTAGTACAAGTACTCTTGTTATAAAGGAAAGAAGAATCCTTGTTTGAAAGAGTTCTAATACTGATTGGTGCCAAGGCACATTCAGATGGATCTTCTTCAGTAAAGACTAAAGAAGATTGAGAAAAGACCAAAGGGCCTTTTCCTTTATTTTGAGATGAAGGGTTAGCTAAAGAGCGTTTCCCTCTGTTGTCTTCCAAGTCATGGGACAAGGAAGTTTGAGAAAAGACCAATGGGCATTTCCCTTTGTTTTGAAGAGAAAGAGGAATAGCCAAAGGACTACCCCCATTGGATTGCGCAGGGGCAATAGGGTGTTTGGGAAGAGGAGTAGAGTCTCTTCCTTTGTTATGAGAAGAAGAGAGTTTAGCCAAAAGGCTGTCACTCTTGGATTGCGCAGGAATACTTTGCGCATGGGTGGAGGGTGCACTGGTCACTTGCGCATTAGAAGCTTTGGTAGGAAGTGCACTGATTCTAGCCACAGAAGCTGTGGTTTGTGCATCAGGAGTTCTTGCTTTAGAGTGCTTGGGAGGCACTTTAGTTACTGGAGTATTAGTTTGCGCAAGAAAAGCAACTGCCAATTGTGCCAGAGTCATAGGAGTCTTGTATTTTGACAAGGCAGTATATGAAGTAGCCTATGCAACAGTTGCAACAGACTGCGCAGCATTGACTGCAACAGATTGTGCAGCAGTTGTTGAGACAGACTGTGTAGCAGTTGGCACGGCAGTTTATGCAGCAGTCTGGCTAGCAGATTGTGCAGCAGTCTTGGAGACCCAAACTGAGCGCACTTTGCTCTTGGCAGAAGTGGCTGTAGTACGGGGAGTGGTCTTGGAGTTGAGCATCGCCTCGTAGGCTGTCTAGTTGACTTTAACAACCAGCATCTTCTGCGTCTTCCCGATAGACGCTACGTCACATTGAGTTGCTACTTCCTCGTCGGAGGAGAAAGTTGTCCCCAGCAGAGTCGCCATTTTGTTTGCAAAAACAAAAGTATGAAACTTTATTGATACAAACTGTGTAATAAAGATTATAAGAATTCTATGAAAATTACAACTATAGGAATCCAATCTAGATGACGATTGCTTTATCCCTTTGACGATGTGAACTTTGAAGACGGAGCCTCTGAAGTTGAAAACAACTCTGGAAACTGAAGGCAAAAGCCTCGAAAGTCGAAGGCAAAAGCCTCGAAAGAATGCAGCAGAACTTGGGCAAGAACTCCTGGATTCTCTGATTTATGATCTCTGATCTCTGAACCCTTGATCCCCTTGAAATGAAGACTTGAAACTCTATTTATAGAGTTCTGGAAATAACTAACTTTCAGTTATTCTGGACTGCGCAGAATGATTTGCGCAGCAATTGGTTTGCGCAGTATTGGACTGCGCAGACAATTACTGGATCGTGGGCCAACTATCTTGGACATATGGCATCATTTGATTGAAATACGCATGATCGTGCATAGACAGTTGCCACGTAATGAGCAATTGATGGCATGAATGCCATATGTACTTTATCAGTTATGTTGATAGAATGCACAACCTGAACTGCGCAGACTTTGGTTTATGCAGACTCAGACTGCACAGGAATGGTTTGCGCCATCATGGATTGCGCTGCCAACTGTCAGCCGCCCTCGAGCACTGTGCGGCACAATAAACGAACAGTCTCCTCGTTATCCGTGCTATCAGCTGTCAAGAAGATTTGATTTGATTTAGGTAATGATGACTTCTGCCACGTCAGCCTATGCAGTTGGTAACGTGCACAAACCAACGTGCGCAATTCGATCGCTGCGCAATCTGTTTGTCTGCACAACTCATCAAAATGATGTATATCTTGATTCTCTGACTTTGTTGATTGATGTAACTTGATTTTTTAGGACCTACAACATACAGCATTCCAGACTTCCAAAGGGGTGTACTATTACACGGTAATACCCTTTGGATTGAAGAATGCGGGAGCAACATACCAGAGAGCTATGAGCACAATATTCTGCAAGCATCTCCAGAAGACAGTGGAATGTTATGTCGATGACATTACCGTTAAGAGTAGGGACAAGTCCAACCACTTGGACGACCTACGGACGGTGTTCGATCTAATACGAATGCATCAACTTAAGATGAATCCGACCAAGTCCTTCCTAGGTGTTTTCAGCGACAAGTTCTTGGGCTTCTTCATCACAGCAAAAGGGATTCACATCGATCCAGAGAAGACTAAGGCAATTCTGGACATGGCTCTTCCAAGAAATCTCCGAGAGCTTCAACGATTGTAAGGGCGCTTGGCGTATATCAGAAGATTCATAGCAAATCTTTCCGGTAAATGTCAACCCTTCACCAAGTTAATGAAGAAAGGGGTCGCCTTTGAATGGTCGGAAGAATGCCAATGCGCATTCGACGACATCAAAAAGTACCTCACTAGTCCTCCCGTATTAGTAGTACCAGTCGTGGGAAAGCCCTTCCTGCTATATGTCCGAGCTATGGACCACTCTCTTACTAGCCCAAAAGATAGCGAAGGCTACGAGCAGGCGATATACTATCTTAGCCGAACCATGATTGGAGCCAAACATCGATATAATCCTGTTGAGAAAGAGTGCCTCGCCCTTCTCTTTGACATCCAGAAGATGCGGCACTATGTGACTGGACAAACAATCTATGTCGTGTCCAGGATCAATCCCCTCAGAGTCCTTATGACCAAGCCAGGGCATTAAACTCACAACTAGCCACGTGGGCAATCCTTCTGACTCCTAATGATATGGTATTCGTCCCGTAGAAGGCAGTCAAAGGCCAAGCGCTAGCAGATTTCTTGGCAGTACATCATGTGCCAGAGACATCAAGACTCTACAAACAGATCTCCGACGAAGTTCTGGAGTCTAATACTGTCTCAGACAACTCGGTTTGGTATATGTTCTTCGACGGAGCCTCGAGAATGGGACCAAAGGGTGATATCGTCGCAGGGGTCAGAATCGTCCTCATCACTCCTGACGGTCTGGTTATCAATCACGCATATTCCCTCATGGAGTCGTGCACCAACAATGTTGCGGAGTATAACGCTCTCATAATTGGGCTCAAACTCGCTAAACAGCTGGGGGTTGACTATATCGAGGCCTATGGGACTCAAAGTTAATCATCAGCCAGGTTCGACGACAGTACGACGTTCGACACGAAGACCTGATCCCCTACCACCAGGCGGCGATCGACATCATCTCCACGTTCACAGGGTTCTTTATAGAACATGTGTTGTGCCTACAAAACTTAGAGGCCGACGCACTAGCTGGTTTCGCTGCTTCGTTAGCTGCCCCCGTCGGGTCCCAATATACCGTTACAGTGATGGGATGGGAGCTAGTCTGTCCAAAGAATGCACTGCACATATATCAAAGCTACTCGCTATAAGTAGATACCGACATTTGAGATTGGCGATTCTCATTCATAAACTATGCAGTCTACGGAATCCTTCCTGAAGACCCAAAGAAAGTAGCTTTCGTCAGAAGACGCTCACTCCAATTCTTCTATGACACAGCCACCAAAATATTATATCGTCGTTCATATGATGGACTCCTCCTATGGTATTTGTCTCAGACAGAGGCGCAAGGGGCACTCCGAGAGGCACACGATGGGACCTGGGGAGCCCATTAGCCTGGTCCCAAGCTATTATTGACCTACCATGATGGCAGATGCCGTAGAATATACAAAAAAGTATCGGGTGTGTCAGTTCCACGCTGACTTCATCCACCAACCTTCGGAATTTCTACACCCCACGATCAGACCGCCCTTCTCCAAAGGACACCATTTTATCCTCACCATTACGGATTATTTCTTTATATGGGCAGAAGCAGTACCGTTGATAGAAGTAAAAACCTCCAATGTAATAAGCTTTATCAAGCACCACATTATTTACTGCTTCAGAGTTCCTAGGAGGATTATCTACGACAATGGCCCCCAGTTCGTAAGCTATGCATTCCATAGATTTTGTGACAAGAACTGGATTCAGAATATGGCATCAATGGCTTACAACCCTGCGGCTAATGGAGTAGCAGAGGCATTCAACAAAACCATTGTCAAGCTGCTCAAGAGAGTCATCTCTTCTAACAAATGCGACTAGAATAAGAAGTAAGGTGAATGTCTATGGGCTTACCGTATGACCGTTCGTACACCCACGGGCAGCATATCATTCTCCCTTGTCTATGGGAGCGAAGCAGTCCTCTCCCTGGAGATCTAAATCCTGTCCTTACGGGTGGCCATCACTAACCAGCTGACTGACGAAGACAACCAGTGCCAGCGACTACAAGAGTTAGAGGCGCTAGACGAAAAATGCTTGCTAGCGCAGCAAAGAATCAAACTTTATCAGGCTTGTATTTCCGGTGCCTTTAACAAAAAGGTACGGAAAAGAACATTCCAAGTGGACGACCTCGTCTTCGTACTCCAAAGATCGATGGTGATGACTCACAGATCGGCAGGGAAGTTCGAGCCCAAGTGGGAGGGACCGTTCGTCATAGAGACAGTCTAATCTAATGGTACCTACCGGCTGGCAAAACCTAATAGCGACTTGCTAATGATGACCATCAACGATAAGTTCCTAAAGAAGTATTACGCCTGTAGACGGAACTGGCATAGGCTCCCACATCCCCTAAGGGTGCCTATGGGTTCTGGTAAGGGGATTCCTCTCTTCTATATTTTTTTTCAAGTAGATGAAGCACTTCACATCCATATTACCTCTGGATTGCTCCTCTACACCCAAAATCACGGCTATCATGTCCACATTACCTCTAAGTAGTCGCCCTCTCCTTGATTGATCCAATGATTATCATGGCTATCTAGAAAATAGAACTGAATTGTTGTTCTACATCCTAGCAAAGATTATGCCTGCCACGTTCATATTACCTCTAGATAGGCATGTCTTCCATGATGACCCCTTGTCATGCTCATCAAGGGCCAGGAAACCTTTCACATGAGCTCGTTAAACAAAGAGACAGAAATGTCCTTATACAGAAGCATATGACTACAAAGACCTATTACAGACTATTCGTAGTTACATACACAGAGGCATTTAATGCTGAAGCTTAAGCACGACGTCAGCCTGGCAACAGAGGTGATGGGCATTTTGCCTACAAAGAGACACGTGTTCATGCTTCTGTTCAAAGTACCCCGAGCTTGACCCAATTTCAGGATACTTTGAAGGGGCTCTTGTAGAAGCATAAAAAATCTCAGCATAATACAAGGCACAGAGGCTCAGGTGATCAAGCACGCTAACAGCAAAGACAAAAGTCACAAACAGATGAAAAGCTCAAAAGTCTTTTTTTTATTTAATCATGGCAACAAGAGTCTGTTGCAGACTCATCACGATTACATAAAAGACCGTATAAAGATATAATTACAAAAATCTGTTAAAAAAGACTTTGTGATTATATGTACCGAATTAAAAACTCCTACGGATCTATGTCGGGGTTACTCTTCACAGTGTCATCGTCATGGAGAGAGTCATGTTTGCCATAGAAAATGCGACAAGGTTTTGTTGATTAAAACTTTGGTATTGTAATTACAAATAGAATAGTATACAATGTAGGACTTAGACTTCGTCCTAGGAGTACACTTTTGTTTTTATCTGGGAACTGTATCGGTGGAGCGAGTGGTAATGCGTTGACTCCGTTGACGATCTGACGACGATCTTGAATTCTCTGAAGGTCTGGGTTGCTCTGGATGCCGGAGCGTTACGAGGAGAAGCGGACCTTAAGTGTCTTTTCTGGCCTCTATATGTGGATATAACAGTCTGCCTGTATATCTCTCTCTATCTGTCTCTGTCTGTGTCATAAAGGAATGATCCTTCTATTTATAGATAGCAGGCTGGCTGCTCATGCACGCATATGTCAGATGTTCCTGGACATGGGGATGCCACGTGTCTAATGCTGGCGGGGGTGCATGGACGATGCACCCCAAGTTATGGTAGAATCTACTGGAACTGCTTCGTTGGGCTGCGGAGGAGCTGACACGTGGCAGTTGCTGAGATTTGGTTATTGCTGACATCTTGGGTGGTTAGCACCCATTCTTTGAATAGAACTAAGTCAAAGGACGTGTGGCGTATGCCTGTGGCTCAAAGATCTCAATTTTGGAGGAGAGTAATCTGTCGGGGTGTGCCTAGGATCGGACTATGGAGGCGACTTAGTCCTACGAGTTTTAGACATCATAGACAAGTCTGGACGCTTGGCTTTTAAGGCATATACAGAGCTTCATATCAGGGTGCGCCTAGAATCAGACGTAGGGGAGGCGACTTGGTCTCATGACTTTTAGGTGCCATGAGCAAGTCCAAGTGCATGGCTTTTGAGGGGCATGCAGAGCTTTGTCTTCTGTTGCTTGAGATCAGAAGTGAGTTGAGGGGGCGTATGTCCACTAGAGCGCATGTCGTCTCTAGACGCATGGCTACGAGGTGCATACGAATGATCGGTCGGCCACGTGGCTTGTTGCCGACCCAAGGAGTAATGATGGCGCTGATATCAGCGATGCTTCATTTTCTGCACAGCTGATTGGACGGCTATTATTCAGCATTAAATGTTTGATAGAGAGGATTGCATTTGTTAGTGTCAATATGGGCGCATGGCTGTGGCCCGCTGGGCGTCCATGGGGAGCGAATGATATCGACGGCACATCTGCCAATGTGTTGTATTCTTTTTGGCCCGCATATTGAGTTTTTCGAGGCGTTAATGGTTGCCTTGACTTAGCCGAATATGAGGCGATGGATGTATTTGCTATTAATGCAAATTCATTGCATAGAATTTGGAACGTTGGCTATTTGGCACTCGGGTGTAGGCTGCCCGTGCTTATAAATATCCGCATGAGGCTTTCATTCTTCATTTTGATATAAAAATGAACTTGGCAGGAGCTCTGCCTTGGCGAACTGCCGAACTCAAGCTCTTCTCGAGGGTAAAGATGCACTGCTCCAATCTTCCCGTTGCTCTGAGCTTCCGTGATAGTGTCTGTTACATCCAAATATCGGGATCGTCGAGTCCAAACACTGGCCGATGGTGCCTGTTGCATCCAAAGATCGGGGCGGCCGTACTCCGTCTTTCATTATGCTGGCAGAGCCACAGGCTGCCGAGTATGTCTGTTGCTTCCAAAGACCGAGGCATCGTGCCACGATCTTCGTCGAGCTAGAAGAGCTCCTCTTCCTGCTACACAAGGGCTAATTGGTACTGATGCGCCTGCATCATAATGACAAGGCAATGTACCTGGATGAGACAATGGAATGATTCGTTTGACGGATGATGCGCCTGTCATAGGGCGTATAGCAGTTCCTGCACCTGGCTTTAGCTTTAGGATCTTTCTTTTTGTAGAAGATCTCCTTTGTAAAGCCTTTCTTTAGACATGTAATAGACTTTCATATGAAATAAAAGCCTTAATTTACAATGTCTTTAAACTTTTCCTTTTTTTTTGCTGTGACAAGTATCCGTTTGAGCTTCCTGGCGCATTTGAGTTGGTCGCATGGTTGGGTTGAGCGCATAGGAATTTTGGCCTATAGATGCGCCTGATATTCCATGCTTCTACAAGACCCCCTTCAAAGTTTTCAAAACTTTCTTGCCAAGTTTTGGAATACTTTGAATAAGAAGCATGGGGGTAACGACTCTAGGCGCATGCCCTTTGCCTAGGCGCATTGCTCTTCTTGGCGTATAGTCGTTCTGTACGTCGCGTGGGAACGCTTGCTACTCAGGTGCATACTCTTAGGGCGCATGCTTCTTCTTTGAAGAGATAATGCCTTGATCTTAGAAAAGATTAATGATAATCTTTTGAAGATAAGCAGCCATCAGTTTCTTGAAACCCGAAGCGACTGATTGCTGATGTCACGCCTCATCGGTTTACATGCGAGGCCAAGCCTATAAATAGGCAGCTGTGAGGAGATAGAGTCTCCTACTTTCTGCAAAAGCTTTCATCTTCCTCATAACTCTTTTCTTTTTTTTTTCTTTGTCAGAGAGATGGCTCCCAAGACTCCCTGAAGCGGTGCTGCAGGTCGAGGAAGGGGCCAAGACAAGGAACCCTTGGAGGTCGACACAGAGGAAGTCCCCGTCGTCATGGCGACCCACGTCGACGTTCGCCCGGAGGTGTTTGGTGGGTGTTCTCTTGCTTTGGTCTTTGTTGCAGTGATGTTAGGGTGACCCGACTGCGGATGAGTTGCCTTATGTTGATGTGCTTAGGCAGACATGTATGGATTTTTGTCTTGATGATGCGCCGAAGCCCTTCCAGCTGATGCGCATGGACTTAAGTCCTAATGATGCGTCGAAGCATCACTTGCTGACGCGCATGGACTTAGGTCCTGATGATGCACCGAAGCTTCACTTGCTGACGTGCATGGACTTAGGTCCTGATGATGCGCCGAAGATTCACTTGCTAATGCGCATGGACTTAGGTCCTGATGATACACCGAAGCTTCACTTGCTGACGCGTATGGACTTAGGTCCTAATGATGTGCCAAAGCTTCACTTACTGACGCACATGGACTTAGGTCCTGATGATGCTCCGAAGCTTCTCTTCAATTATACCCGAACTTTTGATCCTATGTGTCTTTGTTGGGATTCCCTCTATGCGTATGGGTTTTATTCCAGTTGACGCACCATAGATTTTTGGTGCGGCTCAGATGCTCATGTTGGGCTTCTAAGTCCTTTTAATCTTTTGCCTGATAGCTTTGTTTAATTTTGTGTGACAGTGTCGATGACCATCCTCTTGCTGAACGAAGTCCTTTTGGACCATACGCTCGGTCACTGGGCATGGATTTTTATGAGGAGGTTGTGAACCCGGCCAAGGCTACTATTATGTTGGATCAGTCTCCGGAGAGGATGGCCCAGATTCGCGAGCAGCACCACACTTTCCTCCATGGCATGATGGAGAGAGAGAGACTCAAATCTGTTGGGTCTGAGAATGAGTCCATCTTGAAACCTGAATTCATGTTCGGAGACCGTCTGACTTCTGTCGAAGCAAAGGTGCTGAAGATCAAAGAGGACTAGTTCTTCAAAGCCAGATGCGTAAACATGTATATCAAGCAAGCGGAGCACTAATTGCCTTTGACGGCCTTTCGTAGTCTTGCTTCGAAGAGAAGGATGGAGTGGGTACTCACTCCCTCTCAAGGAGGAGCCGTGGCAGGTACTATACAGCTCGACACCTCCTCGAACCAGAGGGATACCTTGACGGCGATACGAGCCGGGACCTCTTATCAATGGCAAACTTTGCGTCCCTAGGGTATCTATAGTAATATTCCCACCGACCTTTGCGTTTAATGCTTCACCCTTTGTCAATCGTCTGGTATCGGCCAAGCTATAGTACCTGAAGGAAGAGTTTTGGGTCGAGGGTTGGTGCCACTACGTGTAGAAGTGGGACGAGTTGACCCTTTAGGTTCTGACGAAGTTTAGGACCGATTTCAGAAAGATTGGTCTTACTGTTGTTGTTTATGCTACTCAGGCAGGCATATACCTGAATAAGCACATGTTTCTCGTTCTTCTGGAGATGTACAATACCCACACCGGCATTTCTTTCACTCCCATAGGGTAGTTAGGACTGGTGTTACACGAGATGTACGAGGTCTCGAAGCTCCTTTGGGGTCTGAACCCTATGATGAGTATTTTCCTTCGAACGAGAAGTTATTGGATTTGGAAGAGAAGAACTCTGAGATGATGACGTTCTTCAAGGAGGTCACGAGTCATCATTACCTACTTCAGCGCAGGAAAAAAGGTGGGGTGCAGCCCCATGTGAATGCTTGGAGGGAGTATGTCTTCAAGCAAGACTTGGCAGATCGTTCGAAGATCTGTTTTATGACTCCTCAGGGGCTCTCCCACGCTGAGGTACTTACTGAGATGTCTAGGCTCAATGAGAAGAACACTCATGAAAACGAGGACCGAGAGCTATCCGAGCACATCTATAGCTTCTTCTGGCACTATGCTCACAAGATGTCTATAAAGGCCGTGTTGGCGTCCTTTCTGATGCTATGGCTCCGTGACCATGTATTCGCCGGTGGATCCGATTCCTTGGAGAGGATATCCAGGAATCTTATTTTGCCGACTGTGAAGCTGGTCTTTGCTTATCCTCTGGCTCTGCTTCCCGCTATGGTGTACAACCTAAAGCTTTGTTTGAGAGAATTCACCGATGATGTGATAGGTGAGAAGGGCAAGAGGGGCAATTTCCCTCGTGCAGAGCTGCCCTTCCATTACCTGATGGGATGGCTGATTCTGCATCACCCTAACATAATGACTCCTGGGTCGGCTGAGGAGCACGAGGAAGGCGACGCTTTTATCCGTCGTTTCTACAGGCGAAAGTGGTTGCATACAGGGGTACCTGTCTGCATGAGGGTTTTTTCTTATCTCCAAGGATGGGAGATTACCAAGGTTGCTCCAACATTTGATGGTTGTGAGGCGGATGAGGAGCTGGAAGATGCTGGCGAAGATACAATTTCTTTGGCGCCATGGGGGTTCTACTGGCTGCAGAGCATCCGGCCTTCACACCTTGTGTATCAAAATCGGAACTGCTGCTTCTTGGAGCCATATTTGTCCAGTCGTTTCGTACGCCAATTCGGCTATACCCAACTAATGTTGAAAAACCCCAGTAGCTCTCTGGGATTTGTTGGTAGTTTATTGGATGGTGCCCGAGGGTGGCAATATTACAATGCCGGGTGCACGGGGGTGCCATTCACGATGCCGGTCCGTAACCCCCATCCACGTATATTGTATTTCGCCACGAAGTTTTACTGCACGATGAATACCGTTCCCATTGGATTTGATCGGGAGACCAGTTTCATTGCCGGTACGCAGCTCGAGACTTCGGAAGGCATGCTGGCGACGGGTCGTGTCACGACCCGCTCTCGAATAATCGGATACGAGTCGAATACGCCCAGCCTTCCTCATTAGACACGACGAAGTAAGCTGTACCAAGCTAGAGAAATCTAACCAGATAACATGAATGTGCACAATCACAGCATCTATAAAATGTTCCCAGAAAGATCACCATAATCCACAAATCCATATAACATAAAGGTACTAGAGTAAATAGGAATAAAATATACCATGAACTCTAAAAACAATATCTAAAGGTAAAGCTAACAGTCTAAACCTGAAGCCTCTAGCTAAGTCATGTCTCCATCCTGCTCAGCTAAGATCCCGGGCTCTGGACTATAGAGTAGAACAATATCATGCATGTACACCTGTAACATATCCAGTCCGGAGCGAAGCAAAGTACAGTTCTAGGTAATGAACAAGAACATCATAATATGAAAATAGGTAGAGGGGAACATAAAATATAAAATACAGGAAAAAAACAGGAAAGTACAGGAATGTAAGTACAGAAAATAAAGTACAGGAATGTAACCATGAACCTGAAGTACAAGATATGACATGTGCACAATGTTTGAAATACAACTAGCCTATGTGACAGGCTGGGGTGAGTACAGAAACATGTACAGGAGTACATGAATAACGGTACGGCTTAGGACCCGTGTGTACGATGTGAGGCCTAAGCTATCTACATGAATATAGCAACCGGGTTTGGTCACATAGCTAGTGTATTTTTCCTTCCGACACAAGTAAGTACAAGAACTGGAAAGTATGAGAGTACAGGATATCATGTTATGACGTGTCACAAGAAAAATACAAGATATGTAAATGTACAAAAACCATAGAACAGTACTTGCCTTGCTCAGGGTGAACAGTAATCTCTAAGTCCACATGTATCAATTGGATTCAATTAGAGTCTAAATAATGGTGCTGATATTTACTGCTAACCATAAATACTCATCTTATATACTAATTATCTACTAACTTTATACTTAAGCTAACTAGCAACTTTATGTTTTTAGGTAAAAGACATTAATTATACAATACCTTTTTTTCTATATAAAATAAAAACTTGAATAGTTATACTGCTAAGCATATTTTTTACCATAGCAAAATATTGGTTAATTATCCTCTTAAAACAAAAATATATTTTCTATTCAACATCAAAACATTTAAATAGTTTGCCAAAACTTGAATAAATACTTATAGATAAGAAAATGGTATATCTATAATTATCACACTAATAATAGTATTAGTTACAGCCTAAGGCAACTCTGCTGGGCCTATACACTGGCCAGTCTAGACCAGTCACAACAAGCTTAGTAAAAAATCATTTTCTTTCAATTATACTGGTAGGCCCAAAGTCTACTGCCTAGCCCATCATCATCCTATTATCTATCTCTTATTAACCACCAGTCAAAGTCCAATACACACAGGAACATGCCCAACCTCAGGATTTATAGAGAAAGTATTGCTCGCAAGCCCAATGTCCAGCTAGCTTAACCGAAAACTGCAGCTACTCTCCTCCTTAATGCCAAGCAACACACATAGTCAAGTATAGGCAAGCTTAACCCAGCAACTTCATAACAGTCTAGCAAACATGCTCAAAAGAATCCTCATTCGGCAAATATCCATAGCATTTGAATTTAAAACAACTCAACCCTCCAAAATATACAATCAAAAATTACAAAACTTGTGTGACCCCAGAACGTAAGCAGACCCTCCCACATCTATGGTCTCAAAAATGTTAAAAGGAAAAGTCATAGAACATTCAACATTAAAAAATTTTACAACAGAACAAGAGTCAAACATTATATGGGTCTGTAAGCATTCTTCCTGCACCCGACACCATCCTGGACACAGCCGACACGATCTAACAAATTCAATACCCAAGACCCACTCAAAGATGAATCAAAAATTAATCGAAAGTAAAATTTATAAAAACCAATCAAATTAAGATTTATACAATCAATGAACTATAAGTAAAAGACTGTTATTTAACTTCATTCCAGCCGACTCGCCCACATAAACACGGACACATTGGTGTACACGAACTTGCTTGGTCACGCACACACGAACACCGCTACACACTGGACACAACGAACTGGCACCCACGCACACAACCACAATTCCTGATCACAATCCTGCCCTGACCCTTCATCAAATCTAAATATGAAAACGATGCATTCATTAAGAAGGGTCGATCGATACCTGAGGGGAAGGCCTGATGAAGATGTGATTGAGACGAACACGGTTTAATGTGTCAGATACTGCTTGTTGTTTCCTGTGAGACACTCAACGAACACCTGGTGTTTAAAAATAGAGGAATGGATTTGCTGCTCAATTCAATTCACCAACTAAAACAAATCGAGGAAGAATGTATTACAATAGGGATTGATCTCCATATTCAGAATTACTCCAATCTGAATCGAGAATCAGTTGAAAACAGATCGAATGATCAAGAATCGATCTCAATCCAATTTCGTTTCGATAAATCCCAATCGAGTACAGTTAACCATGCTTGTCAATCTAAAGTAGCGATTGATCAAGCAACCAACCAACTCCTCATCGATTCGATCGATCGGCCATAAATAGAAAAGAATTGAGGAAAGAGACATCCACCTTGATCGTCGTCGCCGAAAATGTTACTGGAGAAAATCGAAGGTCATCGGAGAGTGGACTTTGCGGATCTGTCGGAGAGGACGAGTTTGCTGGGAACTAGTCGTCGGTTTGGAGAAGCGCCTCACCGTCGACGAAGAGGAGAGCGGTCTCAGCCGCTACTGCAGGAACTCATGAGCCGAGGCCAGATCCGTCGATCTACCGGGAAGAGGTCTGCACATGAACTGGATCGCCATCGCCGGAATGGAGCGATCGACTTCGTGGTGAGGAAATGTCGAGGAAGAACTGTGCAGAATCGTCGTCATGAAATGTCTTATGCCACCGGAGGACGATCGCTGAGCCGTGCGTCGGGATGCAAGAATCATCGAAGGACGGAGGGACGCCGTCGAGAAGCGTCGCCAACCGTCGTCGTTGTCGTCGTCGTCCAGGCGAAGGAATTGTCGAAAATAGGTTGCGCCTCCAGATCTCGCCATCAGGTGGTGGCTCTGCTACAAATGGCTCCGCCGTCGGAGTAGAGAACCCTCGTCGTCGACGATGCCATGGCCATCTCCATTTCTTCGATGAAATTAGGGTTGGGGTCAGGGAGAAAATAGGGAAAAAAGAAACAGAGGAAGAGTTGAGCTCTTCCAGAGGGAATGAGAATGAGAATTCTCTCTCTTCCTTCCAATGTCTAGATACCATAGAGAAAATAGAAATTTGCATTTAAATCTAAATTAAAACTGTTATTTACAAAGTTAACCTAGAAGTTTGTTAGGATTTTCTTTTTATTTAATAAACTAAATTCCTTTCATAAAACTATAAAAAGATCACTAAATAATCAAGAAAATTTACTAATCCATAACTGAAATAATTATTTCTAAATTTCTAATATACTAAAATTCAATAATTGGAAAAGCGGGGTTACAGGTCGAGCTTATCATCCTCCTGAAGTGACAGCATACAGGACTGCCCTTGTAGCACCGGCAGGAAGTTCTCAGGAGGATCCCTCGGCCAGACCATCGAAGAGACGTGCCCCGACGGAGGCAGATTCATTTGACCCGAAGAGGCCCAAGAAGGTTTTAGCTATGCAGGTGAGACCTTAGGCAGCTCTTGCAGAACCAGCTCCCTTCTTTCTCTTATATGTCTCTTCTTTTGTAGGAGAAGAGGAAACCCCGGTCGTCGAAACCGGGCCCAAGTCAACTAAAGGAAGTGGCAGGATCGCCTGATGAGCATATCCTTCCGATCGTGCCATCACCTGTGGAGGAGACTTTGGATAATGTTGTCACCGTAGAAGTCCCCAGTACTCTGGGCTACGATGGAGATGATACTACAGGTGGAGTGGCACCTGAGGATGTTGACTCCTCTCATCGGAGAGGTGGAGCAGAGTCTTCACAGGAAGTGAAGCAATCTACTGTGGGATCCCCCAAGATTGGCACGGGGGGCTCAAAAGAAGTTGTCAAACAAACCCCTCCTGATGAGGAGGAAGAATGGGACTCGTCTTGTAACCCCCCTGAATTTTCAGGGAATTTTTAAAATTATTTTTTTATTTGAAGAATAGCTTGTTAATTTATTTTAATTAAATAATTAATTAATTATTTCTAATCAGGGTTTAATTTATATTGTATATATATAGACGCAAGATGATGCTATTTTCTATCTGACAATATTGTTGGCAAGATCATCAGGGTTACTTTTATTAGTGCTAGTCAAATTTTATTCTTATAAATATTGGCTCTATTATTATTTATAATCCTTAGTTATTGTCATATTATTATAATTAATAGCAAGTTTATAATTATTTATTATCTTTTATTTATGGTTTATCACTATTATTATATTTTTATTATTGCCATGGTCTATTATTATTATTTTATTAAATTGGATATCCCTATTAGGTTTTATTATTAAATTATATTATTTGTCTTAAGAATTGCTTATAGATGTTTTATTAGATTTAGATATATATTCTATATCTATATATATATATATATATATATATATATATATATATATATATATATATATATATATATATATAGCCTTCTTTAACCAAGTTCCTCTTAACCCTAACCCTAGAGCATTGTCTCCAAGCCGCCCCCTGACCTCACCTTCACCTCGTCTACCTCCTCCCTCAATCCGAGACTCCTCGCCGACGTACGGAGGAGCACAAGGCCGGACGGGACTGCGGTTGCCGCTGTGAGCAGCAGAGCCGGCCGATCCCGGCGACCCCCGGCGGTGCCACCGCGCCTGGAGGCCGACCCCGACCCCCTACGGCGGGCAGGTAAACCCCCCGAGCGACCCCGTGGCTCTTCCACGTGGGAAATCTTATTTTTTACTGTAACCCTAGTTTTAGGGTTTTTAATCCAATTAATTCAGTTCTTTTAGTGCTAGTTATTGCCTAATTATTGGTAATTAATTAGATCTAATTGAAACGGATCATTCGTAATTAAGTATAGGATCTACATTAAATTTTGTGTGAATTAATATTATTTATTAGTATTTATTACTATTTACTTATAAATTTTATACGCGGTTAATTAATTGTTTGTATTTACTGTTTTAATCGTTAATTAATAATTTTATTATTAATTAAATAAAACCTTATAGAGGAAAAAGTTTGTAAAATTTATGTAGTATTTTATAACAATTTTTCCAGAAATTATAGAATTTTATTTGTAATTATTTTATATTAAAAACCGAGAACTTTAGATTTTTAAATTAATTCCAATTACTATTTTTTAATTTATATTATTTAATTGGTTGTTAATTAAATAATATATATTATATAGAAAATGTTTGTAAAAATATACTTTACTGTATAAAAATATTTCCAATATTTAATTATATTTATTTATATTTATTTAGATTTTAGAAGGGTAATTTTGATTACTAAGTATATTATATAATTAATCGATATTAATTATATAATTATTTGTAAATGGGTAAATGTTAAGGTTTCTGTTGTAAATAGATAATTAAACTATTTTGGAAATTATTTTAGGTATTTTATATTTATTACTAATTTTTAGGATTTAAAAGTAATTTCTAGAATTATTTTAGAATTATTTATTAAATTGTTTAATAATTATTTATTAATTTAAATAATTACTAATTATGTGTTATTATTGTGTAGAATAGTGAATTTAGATTTAATGGTTAAATTTAGGTTTTATAGTGAATTTTCAAGATTTATTTTGAATTATTATGTATTATTTAACTATTTATTTAATAAATAGTTTTAATGGTAATAAATTCATTTCTGTAAAAATATATATATAATATATATTTATTATTCTGGTATTATTTAGTTTATTATTATAATAGACTAGAAATGATTTTAAGGACTTTTACTATTTTTGTTAGTATTATTAGGAATTGTGTATGCACGTGTGTATTAAATTGAGTAGTTAATTGATTATAATTAATTAATTGATTACTAAATATCATGTCGTATTATTAATTACAGAATATAAATGTATGATAATAAGTATATTTACATACTTATTATTGTATAAGTATTATTCATAATTATTGGTACTAGTTAGCTATTTTTAATAAAATACTAATGTTTGTTGGTTAATTAGCAATTAATCAATTTAGTAAATTGTTAAATAGAGATTAATTATAAATCATGCTTGTTTAGGATTGTTTGCTTCTCGGAACTCGGACTCTACATCGGACCCGGATACTCAGTTGCTGGACACAGGCAAGTACACCTTGCTTGATTGTATATTTTTGCAGTTAGTTTATGTTACCTAGTTACTTCTCAGTTGTGTGCACGTGTCTAGTAGTAGTGGACTTATCCCGTGTATTGTGAAGGTATGTGGTACCTTCTAGCCGGACACCGTATCATACACGATCACTATATGAGTGAGTTGAGAGCATGGATTTGTGTGTCGACTGATCATTGGCACGTGAGTTCGCGTCTGGTCTAGTGGTTGGTACAGGTCTACTTATATATACTATGACGTCTTGCATATTATTTGTACCGCATATACGGTACAGATATATATTGGGTGGGGAGAGTTTACTAGTGGTGTATGAGAATTATGTTTCCAATGGACGCTGGATGCTCGTAGCCCCTCGTTTCTCAAACCGTAGAACGCTTGGTGGCAGTTTCTTCTTCTTCTCCCTCCCTCATGCACCATTAGAGATGTCTCGAGTGCATTACACATAGATGGTTAGTTTACCTGTCGTATGTCGCATGATATATCCTGTCCTTGTTTGGTTGGGGAGATGTTATGTTACATTTTGTTCTAGTTATTTATATACTGTCCTGTACTATCATGCATGTCAATTTCTTGTATACTTGTTACGTCCCTCTGAGGACCTGGCACCTTTTCCAGATTGGGACGAGCACAGGTACCGATGGACTACGGAGATTGGAGACTTTTGCTGACGAGGACTTCAATGTTGAGCCTCGTGAGTTTCTTGAGTTCTTAGGTGATTTCTGCTAGTGGCTATCTATTTCTCTTCTGGTTCAGTTGTACTCTTTTAGTAGTTCTTTCATACATTTATTGGTGGATTATTTTCCACTAGTCATGACTTGTAGTTTGATTCAGAGTTATTTTCATTCCTTCCAGCTTTATTCTGTGATTTTTCCTGTGGATGAGATTAGTATTTACCTGCCTGTATTGTTATTTAGTTGTTACTTCAGCGTACTACGATCGAGTATAGTCCATTAAATTGGGATTTTTCTATACTTGATCGTACAGCTGGCACGCCACGTGTTCCTGGTCCCACATATTTTGGAACCGGGGCGTGACATGTTTTTAGTGGTGGCCCATGCAGGTCGAGAAAATATTATTTGGTTACTTTACCGTACCAAGCAAGCCTGCGTATAGGATTAGGACTATTGTGTCCCATCCACAATTGATTATTTTTATCCTTTGATCTCGTTTGATTTCGACTCATTTCAAACTCCTCGAAATACTTGATCTCTTCTTTGATTTATATCTTCTGACTCTTTTACTTCCTTGCAATTATATCCTTCTCGATCTAATCTACCGTACCCCTTGCTTGTCATGATTGATAGAGGTTTGGAAGATGCTATACTATATACACTCTTGAGTTAACTATATGGCTAGATGGGTTACCTTGGCAGCTAATTATGCGGTTGAGTCTATAATTGAATTCTTGGAAAGTACTAAATATTGCAGGTTAATGAACACCATATTTTTGAAAGATATAATTTTTGCATGAATGATTAGTTAATTCAAAGTTGAGTAGTAATGATATATCAATTTTGAATGATAGTGAGAAAGATTACTTATACTCATATGGGAAAGACTGTTAGAAGTTGATTAATAAAATAAACTCGATGATCGATTTGAGAGGATGATTTAAAGTTTTGATTTGAGTTTTTAAAAAATAAATTCTATGATTGGTTAGAGAGGATATAAAATCAACTTGATGATTAAAAATTTAAATATTCACATTGCTACATGAGATTTAAATTGGTTGATGATTTATGTTGGTTTCCAAAATAGAAGAATAAATTTTTTTTTAAATTTGAGGATAGATGATTGTAAATAGAAATAGTTAAGAGTTGCCTATGAGATTTATATTTCTTTAAAGATTGAATATTTTGACCTTGATGAAAAAAAAGGGTTTATTTAAGAAGAATTTAGAAATTTGATGCATTTCATAAAGTGATTTAAAATTTGGAGTTGGGTAATTTTAATCTAAAAATTTTGAGGAGAAAAGAAAAGGATGTTTGTACTATAATAAAGTTTATTTCGAGGATCGATTTAGAAATTTGAGGTATTTTTTTGTGATTGAATTTTGTTTGATGGAACAAATTTTGATTGAAAAAAATTTTGAGATTTAAATCTTTTTTTTTAGATTGATAAATTTTTATTGAAGTTTTTTTTGGAAAAAAAAGAAGAAATTAGTATTATGATAATATTTATCTCGGTGATTGATTTAAGTATTTTCATAAGAGAGTTACAATCTTTTATATTAGGTAAACTGAATTAAAGTTGAGGAAAAAAAAGGGGGAAAATAAAAGGGAGTTGGTGTGATGATAAAAGGATTGGTTGGGTATTTTAAAGTTATAATTATGATTATATGCGACGATCTTAAAAAGATTAAGGAAATTGGTGGATGATTGTTTTGATTTAAAGATTTTATACAGAAGGAATTTATGAAGAAATTTTATTTACAGGAATTTGATTTTTTTTTATCTTGATGAGTAAATAAACATAGAGGATGTTACTCTAATGAGATAGAAGTGTCACACCTTAGTTGCCATATTTTTCATAGCCATGATAGTGATTATATGCAGTTATAGTTAAGTCATCGACCCATGTGACTATGTCTTCTTCTTAAAATTTTATCATCCTTATTCTCGACCCTAAACTAGTATCATGATTCCCTAATTGTTTAGAGCTATAGATGTCTATAAATTTTTCTTGACCATACCCCAAATCCGTCAACCAGTATATCTTCTCCTATATTTTATTATTATATTATTAGTATTAATATTAGGAATATCTATTTAGTTGTTTGTTACTTTACCTGTAGACAATATTGGTTGATATTTTCTGTAATAAAAATTATCCTTCACCTTTAGCTCATGCCACGGTTGCCGAGCTAAATGCTGTAAGGATTTTTTTTATCATCTAATTAGTTTATTTTCTTTCCTGATTTATTATTTATCGTGCTGCATAATTCTAGTACTATCGATCCAAAATTTTGTTTTCTTAAGCAATAATGGAAAGCAAATCATTACGTCTTATCCTTTTGAATAGACCAAAGGACTTTTTTTTCTCATGTTAGGATTATTATTGCTTCTCTAGAAAATTCTATGTTGTTGCTACAATTTGGTAGGATAAACTTGCTTCCCTAAAGAGACAGTTAGAGGTACTAGTTCAATTCTTATAAGTTGGGTAGTATACCTTGTAGTCTAGCATCATACTTTTCTCAGGACCATTAAGAAATTATAGTTGGATAACACTGACTATATGTTGGTATAAGTATTTAGATTACCTAGACATAACTTTGTGGGTTCCTATCCCCTAGCTCAACTAAGGTTAGAGATTCATAGGGCAACTAGAAAGGTCAAATCATTATTTGTGTTTTGGACTTGAACTATCTTGTACTTTCTTTTCTTCTGTACGTTTATTTTTATCGTCTTGACTAATACTGCTGTTATAGCCTAGTTTTTACAAGCTTCTTCTTTTCTCAAGCTTGTTCTTGACACATATATTATTGGGTGCACCCACTAAAATGTTGTCTAATCAGAATCGGTGCATGATGGTCTGGCCAACCTAGTGCATGTTGATTCGCTTTCCCTATGATTATTTTATGCATATGAAGATATAGTAAACTTGTCCTAGGATCTCATTTGCGACCGTTTGACAATTTTTTTCTTGAAACATTTATTCGCATTGGACCTTCAAATTTGTAATCGACCCCATCCCCCTTGAACTCTTCTTTATTCTGCGTCTTAGTATAGAATTTCTCTTTATAACCCTTTATTAGCTATGATTTATAGTGGAACTATCTTTCTACTAAGTCAGTTAAGTATACCTTGTATGATATCTTATTTTAGTAATACCCTTAGCACCCTAGTAGCCATCTTAGACTGATTTTAGTCGGACATTTAGCAAATAAAAGTTTTCCTATTATCCTTTCCTTGGTTCATATCATTTGATCCCTTACCATGACTTGGGTAATTGAAGCACAATATTATGATTTTTCTTCCAATAATTACACCATTATGATCTAGACAAACCGTACCATACACATGACATTTATGCCCCCTATAAACACACCTTTATGTGCTCTATTTTAATAACTCTACTTGTTTGACAAATCTTTTCTTTAGAATAGACTATTTGTGTCCTCTCCTTATCCTATTAGATTTGACCATGCAATATCGATCTATTCTCTGATTACTTGAAAATCCTATGACCTATGCCGGACCTAGAACATATTCTTGTAGGATATGATGCCAGTTTTGACCCCTCTATAAACCCCCAAGTATCATTGTAAATTGTCTTGTTGAGTAAGTTACAATTTACATATTTACTTTTCATTGATTTTCTTATTATTTCTTCGGTATTAGAATTATTTTAAATTTCGAGGACGAAATTCTTATAAGTTGGGTAGATTGTAACCCCCCTGAATTTTCAGGGAATTTTTAAAATTATTTTTTTATTTGAAGAATAGCTTGTTAATTTATTTTAAGTAAATAATTAATTAATTATTTCTAATCAGGGTTTAATTTATATTGTATATATATAGATGCAAGATGATGCTATTTTCTATCTGACAATATTGTTGGCAAGATCATCAGGGTTACTTTTATTAGTGCTAGTCAAATTTTATCCTTATAAATATTGGCTCTATTATTATTTATAATCCTTAGTTATTGTCATATTATTATAATTAATAGCAAGTTTATAATTATTTATTACCTTTTATTTATGGTTTATCACCATTATTATATTTTTATGATTGCCATGGTCTATTATTATTATTTTATTAAATTGGATATCCCTATTAGGTTTTATTATTAAATTCTATTATTTGTCTTAAGAATTGCTTATAGATGTTTTATTAGATTTAGATATATATTCTATATATATATATATATATATATATATATATATATATATATATATATATATATAGCCTTCTTTAACCAAGTTCCTCTTAACCCTAACCCTAGAGCTTTGTCTCCAAGCTGCCCCCCTGACCTCACCTTCACCTCGCCTACCTCCTCCCTCAACCCGAGACTCCTCGCCGACGTACGGAGGAGCACAAGGCCGGACGGGACTGCGGTTGCCGCTGTGAGCAGCAGAGCCGGCCGATCCCGACGACCCCCGGCGGCGCCATCGCGCTTGGAGGCCGACCCCGACCCCGTGCGGCGGGCAGGTAACCCCCCCGAGCGACCCCATGGCTCTTCCACGTGGGAAATCTTATTTTTTTACTGTAACCCTAGTTTTAGGGTTTTTAATCCAATTAATTCAGTTTTTTAGTGTTAATTATTGCCTAATTATTGGTAATTAATTAGATCTAGTTGAAAGGGATCATTAGTAATTAAGTATAGGATCTACATTAAATTTTGTGTGAATTAATATTATTTATTAGTATTTATTACTATTTACTTATAAATTTTATACGCGGTTAATTAATTGTTTGTATTTACTGTTTTAATCGTTAATTAATAATTTTATTATTAAATAAAACCTTGTAGAGGAAAAAGTTTGTAAAATTTATGTAGTATTTTATAACAATTTTTCCAGAAATTATAGAATTTTATTTATAATTATTTTATATTAAAAACCGAGAACTTTAGATTTTTAAATTAATTCCAATTACCGTTTTTTTAATTTATATTATTTAATTGGTTGTTAATTAAATAATATATATTATATAGAAAATGTTTGTAAAAATATACTTTACTGTATAAAAATATTTCCAATATTTAATTATATTTATTTATATTTATTTAGATTTTAGAAGGGTAATTTTGATTACTAAGTATATTATATAATTAATCGATATTAATTATATAATTATTTGTAAATGGGTAAATGTTAAGGTTTCTGTTGTAAATAGATAATTAAACTATTTTGGAAATTATTTTAGGTATTTTATATTTATTACTAATTTTTAGGATTTAAAAGTAATTTCTAGAATTATTTTAGAATTATTTATTAAATTGTTTAATAATTATTTATTAATTTAAATAATTACTAATTATGTGTTATTATTGTGTAGAATAGTGAATTTAGATTTAATGGTTAAATTTAGGTTTTATAGTGAATTTTCAAGATTTATTTCGAATTATTATGTATTATTTAACTATTTATTTAATAAATAGTTTTAATGGTAATAAATTCATTTCTGTAAAAATATATATAATATATATTTATTATTCTCGTATTATTTAGTTAATTATTATAATAGACTAGAAATGATTTTTAAGGACTTTTACTATTTTTGTTAGTATTATTAGGAATTGTGTATGCACGTGTGTATTAAATTGAGTAGTTAATTGATTATAATTAATTAATTGATTACTAAATGTCATGTTGTATTATTAATTACAGAATATAAATGTATGATAATAAGTATATTTACATACTTATTATTATATAAGTATTATTCATAAGTATTGGTACTAGTTAGCTAGTTTTAATAAAATACTAATGTTTGTTGGTTAATTAGCAATTAATCAATTTAGTAAATTGTTAAATAGAGATTAATTATAAATCATGCTTGTTTAGGATTGTTTGCTTCTCGGAACTCGGACTCTACATCGGACCCGGATACTCAGTTGCTGGACACAGGCAAGTACACCTTGCTTGATTGTATATTTTTGCAGTTAGTTTATGTTACCTAGTTACTTCTCAGTTGTGTGCACGCGTCTAGTAGTAGTAGACTTATCCCGTGTATTGTGAAGGTATGTGGTACCTTCTAGCCGGATACCGTATCATACACGATCACTATATGAGTGAGTTGAGAGCATGGATTTGTGTGTCGACTGATCATTGGCACGTGAGTTCGCGTCTGGTCTAGTGGTTGGTACAGGTCTACTTATATATACTATGACGTCTTGCATATTATTTGTACCGCATATATGGTACAGATATACATTGGGTGGGGAGAGTCTACTAGTGGTGTATGAGAATTATGTTTCCAATGGACGCTGGATGCTCGTAGCCCCTCGTTTCTCAAACCGTAGAACGCTTGGTGGCAGTTTCTTCTTCTTCTCCCTTCCTCATGCACCATTAGAGATGTCTCGAGTGCATTACACATAGATGGTTAGTTTACCTGTCATATGTCGTATGATATATCCTGTCCTTGTTTGGTTGGGGAGATGTTATGTTATATTTTGTTCTAGTTATTTATATACTGCCCTGTACTATCATGCATGTCGATTTCTTGTGTACTTGTTACGTCCCTCTGAGGACCTGGCACCTTTTCCAGATTGGGACGAGCACAGGTACCGACGGACTACGGAGATTGGAGACTTTTGCTGACGAGGACTTCAATGTTGAGCCTCGTGAGTTTCTTGAGTTCTTAGGTGATTTCTGCTAGTGGCTATCTATTTCTTTTCTGGTTCAGTTGTACTCTTTTAGTAGTTCTTTCATATATTTATTGGTGGATTATTTTCCACTAGTCATGACTTGTAGTTTGATTCAGAGTTATTTTCATTCCTTCCAGCTTTATTCTGTGATTTTTCCTGTGGATGAGATTAGTATTTACCTGCCTGTATTGTTATTTAGTTGTTACTTCAGCGTACTACGATCGAGTATAGTCCATTAAATTGGGGTTTTCTATACTTGATCGTACAGCTGGCACACCACGTGTTCCTGGTCCCACATATTTTGGAACCAGGGCGTGACACGTCTTCCCCAGACGGTGCTCCTGAAGAAGATGTTGCTGAGGATGATCCCGCAATAAGCAGAGAGGAATATGCCAAAAAGTCGGCCGCTGAACCCTCTCTTGGGGAGGCTTTAGAGAGCCTAATTTCAAAGGCTGCTCCATTGTCTAGCTCTGTTCTTGCCCCAACGGGTGATATGACTCGCCTGCCGAGTCCGACTCCTGAAGGGGGAGTAACTCGGCTGTCGAATCCTACTTCGGTTTTAAGTGAGAAAGAGGCAAGAGGATCTGCTCTCTCGTCTGATGCCGAGAACCCTTCGTTGACGGTAGAAGGATGCGCTCATGCTGCCAATGTTGCGGTCGAGATTGCTGTGGTCGGCTCAGTTGTTGTGGGGCTGCCTGATGCCCATTTAACTAAGGGCAAGAGCCCTCTGGTGGAAGATGTACCCTTTTCCCTTCTACCTGGAGGGAGGTATCGGGTCCTCAGGGAAGTTCAGGGGTCATGATTACCGAGACTCCAGTTTCTTCTCCTAAAGATATAAGATCTGAGGCTCTTGCGAGCCAAGCGACGACTGCGCCCTCAGCCTCAGGTGTGGAAGCTTCTGCAGGAGTTGCTTCCTTGGCTCTTGTAGTGGCTCCGGCAACTCCTACGATGATGCCTCAAGTGCTAGCTGATGTAGATGAATACGTAAGATTCATGGTCGAGACCGTCTACAAGATGTTGCGATGGGGGGTGTCGGCTGTGTTGGACGAAGGTGGAAGCTTTGTGACTGCGAGGCGCATGGTGCTCCCATTTATCTAGCAAATTCGTAGTTACCAAGGCCATGATCATATGGCCGAGATCTTGGAAGCCTCTATGACTGAGCTCGATCTTCGCCTGACAGAACTCCAGAACATTCGACGAAACGACTTTTCTGCTTTAATTGAGGAAGAGCGGAATAAGCTGGAGGCTGCCGTTTAGTCAGCTCACTCGGACACCGTGGCTACCTGGGCACAAGAGGTAGATGATGCTGTAGACAAATAGGAGAGTTTATCCTCGTTGATGGAGGAGAAGGCCAAACTGTGAGAGTCCTTGAAGGTCAACCTCGTAAAAGTTGATACGCAGATTCGTCATCTGCAAGAGCAACGAGCCCGGCTACTGGCTGATTCCGAATAGGCGCAGGACGAACATGTCCAGCTTATGGAGGAGACGGCGAGATGTACTCGCCACACGGCCTTCTTACTTCATCAGAAGAAGGAGTTGGACGACAAGTTCGCTGCCGACCTTGCTCCTAAGGCCAGGCACGCAATGTACCAGGAAGCTGAGCGTCGTGTTCTGGCGACTGTAGAGACTAAATCTCAAGGCTTGCAGCGTCGGGTTGACAAACTGATTGTCGATCCTTAGTTCTTCTTTTTGTTTTGGAGACACTTCTGTCTCTCTTTTGATGTAGGATTTAAAAAAATATAGCTCTGTTATTTCCTTTTGTTGAAGAAATAAAGAACCCTTTGTTTTGTTCAATCTTTAGTGATTTTTGTGGACCTATTATCTGTTGCATACTTTAGGGGTGCGGATAATAAGTTGTATGATGGACCCAGCATATTTACTCAGAGATAATATGGACTTGGTAAACATGGGGTACTTTCCCTAGGGTTTTATGTGGACTTATCATCCTTGGCGTACCTTGGTTTTAGCTATGAATAATAAGTGGAGAGAGAGGACCGACATATTTACTCAGAGGTAAGGCGGACATGGTAAATATGGGCTCAAAATGGTGGAGTTTTCCTACTCAGAGGTAATATGTGTCACGCCCCGCTCCCGTAGGAGCATTCGTCCTTGCTAAGGCATGATGCCGCACAATCCTAGATTACGCTCGTACAAGGCGGGTTCCATAACGGTCGATTACAGTGGCTACGACGGGGTCGTCGCACAGAAGTCCCAAGCAGAGACATTAAATATGCCAGCAGAAATTTAGAATAAAACAGAAGTCATTCAAAATATGCATTTTATTAATATTGAAACAAGGATTACAAAGGGGAACAAGGCCAAGATTATAATCACTCAAGTTCACTCTTCTCACATTATAAGTCACTCAGCTCTCTCTCATCTCTCAATACATGTCTCGAGCCAGCGGATGCTTCAGATATGCGACATCCATACATTATGTCCCGTATAAGTCTTAACTCTACGTGGCTGTACGCTACGAATCGCCAAAGAACTCCGTGCCTCGATGCATCCAAGCGAGCTCCACACAACGAGCTTCTACCAGGGACTGCATATAAAAACTGTGTGGGTGTCAGTACCCAACTGTACTGGTGGAATGAGCTCCTCGCCCACCCATACAAAACCAACATGTTAATTTACTTTGTGCAACATAGTCTCTTCTTTTTAATTATCTTTCTAGTCTTGCCTTAGGATCAGTTTTACCACAGATGTCTTGGTCTATTTTGTGTCTCTAGACCATCACCGTGCTATCGCACCGATAACTTCCATACCCTTGCCTCTAGACCATTCTCGTGCTTGCAACGTCAACGCACCGACTCACACTTGTCTTTCATGCTAAACTCTGGGACACAACGACTCGGTCATGCCATGAACTCGATTCGTGTTTCAATATCTCTGAGGCAGTGTCTCCTCACTTAGCCTTGTCTATAGTAGTGTTGTGACGACACGGCCATGCTTCACATTTCGAGGTCGTGCCCTATAACTCAATATAACTTAACCAAACTTGACCTACGGGCCTTCTTGACTTAACTCGCAATGACTTAAGTCTGACTTATGCAACTCTATGCCAACGACTTAACACTCGACGCAACATCTCGTGCCGAAGCACGGGCCCTTGCTATAGCCAAGTCCTAGGCTCTTAAACCATGGTGCAAGCCGTGCACACATACCTTATCAACACCACTCGTGTCGTATTTACACAAAAGTTACTATTACCTTCCCTGTTAGTTTATAATAATTTATATTAGGTGTATTACCCTCAGGTCTCTGGCATTAATAAGCCATTCTGGATATAGCCTGGAAAACAAGATCCTTGCACCGCAAGTAGTGTTCTTCGATGCAAGTCCCGAACTATCTGTTGCTGCAGACTCAGCTCGGTTATTACCCCGTTTCTTCCATGGTCGGCATCGGTCCCCTGGCCCAAGGCTTTCCGATCCGAAAAAATTATAAAAATACCCCTTGTCGACAAGTCGTCCAACGACCGTGTTATGTTAATAAGGTATATATATATTAGGGTATCATTGGGATTTGTTATTAAATTGATTCATTTACTTCTTCCATTTTTCATACTACTCTTGCAGAGCCCAAACCAGGGTTTTCTCAGCGACTGACCTACAGTCCCGACATATTCCTCTCGGCGACTAACCATCGTTTTGACTTAACATTCTTTGAACTCAGGGAACGGCTATTGCATAGTCTTCCCACTTAACTTGAACATAACGTATTCCTTACGTGTCGACAGACCGTGGCTAACTTTCCACTGAACCAACTATGGCTCGTGCCTTAAACCAACTCGTGTTCTACGCGACGCTATCGCCCAAGTCATACTTTATATTACGGGCCTTGAGATCGTGGGACTAAACAACTTGACCCCCGCAGAAAGAGAGGGACGGTGCTTGCTATGACTTCGGTAGCCCAGCATTACTTTGCTTAATAATCGAGCCTACAACTTAACCCGAGGGACGAGCAAACGCGATTCCAAGCCTCGTATCGTAGAAGCGTGCATGCTTTATCGAGCATTTACGCGGTCGACGCCTATGACTTAGGCTAACTTATAGTTTTGTGTCAAAGACCAACATTCCTTCTCCCAAGCCATGGGACGAAGGACCGAGTGTCGATTTTCAAAGCACGCTGTGCACCAACTCTAAGCCGGCTGTTGGACCATTCCATATTCTAACTCAATCCAACTCGACTTGGAATTATTCTCTTAGCTATGTGGATTCGTCTCTTTTATTATCAAGCCTACTTGTACATTTAAAAACTTTCATTTTATTAGTGCGAAGGTCAAGCTGAGGAAAGTTCACCGAAGCCACCCACCTGAGCGAGGGTGCACCTCGACCGAGTGATGTCTCCGAGTCGCCGTTGCATGGCTATGTTCGAACACCATTGGCGTTTTGATTCCTCCGATTGACTGAGCGGGACGGGCCACTACATCATACACCACTCAGAGAAAGTTTCGTCCTTAAAACGAACTGAGTACTTACTTATCGGCTTATCACTTTATTCAACATTCAAGGACTCTCGCACACACTACACCTATGCATTTTCCAAATCCGAGCCACGCTCGTGCTACCCACAATTGTTTCTTCAAAACTTACGAACTCAAAATCCTCGACCCTTTTCCATTCCTCTAGTCCCACTTGATTCAACGTATCACTTAGTTGGATCGTGCACATATTCTAGGCATCTCCAAAATATGTATATTTCAGCCAAGCCTCGTGATAGAGAATCTGCCATCACCACTCGAGTCAGATCGTGCACATATTCAGGCGTCCCTGATATACGTGCATGTCAACCGAGCCTCGTGAGCGGTGCCTCCACAATTCCTGTCTCTTCGTGCCGGGACGTCTGCCTAACCGCTAGGCTACGTCTTTAGGCTAAAATCATCCGTCAGTATTGGAATCATAGTTCCCAAACAACAATTATCAACACTGACCCCATCCTAAGGTCAAATCAAGTTGATAGTACGGAGTTTTCTATCTAAGCTCGCATCACTTCAATTTCTAAACTTCGAGCATAGATTTTCTACATACATCCCAACATTCGTCGTATGGGTCTGACTCATTCAGCAAAGCCATCCTATCATAAGTTTACCTAACCAAATCTTCGATACATCAATATCGCTCGACCAGCAAGCCATTTCGTATAGTCTATCTCTTCGGACACATTTGACATAATCCACATATCAATTCTTCTCAAGTCAAACATGCTACGACACGATTTATTGCTAAACCATAATTCATATTTCATACTCCCTAAGTCATTTATCCCAACTCACGTAATCGATTATGAGGTCGTCTGAGTTAACAATGTGTCATGCCCCAATCTCACGCGAGTTCGATTATCCACGATGGGCATGAAATCACCATGCAACCCTCCCACGGGATAATCATTCTTATCGGGGCATAATTCTTGTTTGAGTCTAGACTAGTTCATTCTCGATGCACGGATTGGATCTATTCAATCCTCAAGTTTACTCAATCATCAATCGCAAGTCCAAACATCCTCGAATTTTCCTTTGCATCAAACCAACAAGTCAAGACAATCAAAGTTGCCATGTCCTGATTTTTCGAGTTCGATCATCCCCGCGACATGAATCACCATGTAAGCGTTCATGCGGAACGATCAACCCAAATCCGACGTGATGCATGTACGAGGCTAGAGTTGCGCTCGTACAAGACACAAATGTCGATGTTGTGGTTATCCGCATAACCATCAAGACAATTATGTTTTCATCCCAACATCTATTTTAATTAAAATCCTAAGTATAGCATCCATTAGAACGATAACACTTGTACGATCGTTATTCGCTGAGTCAGAGTACCCCCGAGTTATCGTATATCGATCTTTGATACGCATCAATACCATTAATGATATACGTAACCTGACGATCTTCATTTGCAACGAATTCTGAGTCGTGCGACGGATGCTATCGTCTGACTGGATAATCTCTTCGAAATTCAATATCAAGTTCGATCATTATCCCCCGAATCATTTACATCATCAATTTTCTCAAACCAAATTTCATGTATTGTTCATCCGTCTATCTTAATTCATCGACCAACGTATTTGCATCATTCCTTGCTAACTCAAATTATCGAGCAACATTCATTCCAATCCTTAGTGTCATTTTCAAACATTCGAATCAAACTTTTTCATGCATGCTATCTTTCCATCATGCTAACTTTTCGTATACGATCCGTATCAATTTTCTTGATCAAGTCATCCATTCGTACACCCTAACTTTTCCTCGATTCGATTTCACCTACTCAATCATTTTGCATTTCATACTCGTGCAATCACTATTCCGTGCGCGTCATCTCTAATTTGTTTGAATCGATTCGTCCTTATCTTCAAGACTACAACTTATTCAACGATACTAAATCTAGGACTTTGTATAATACGATGCTTGCTAATAGACTCATCGACACCCTGCATCCTCAATCGATCGACATCCCTGAAGCTATCGCATACACCACTCAGGGATGAAGTCATTCGACAAATCCTCAAACTATCATTCGAATCAAAATCGACTTCTTCAAATTTTTGTTCGAACAATTCCTCGAATTTTAAGCATGCTCATCTATATCGTACCGACGTTATCGTCGCTCGATAGTACCCCTATCGATAGTCATCTAACTTATTCAATCGATTCCAACTCATTGTCATCCGAGACAGATCGAATCTCGCACTCGACTCATCTAAGGTCGACGCAACTTTGGTGTATATACCCAGCCCAACTTAGCCAACCGTGCTTCACGTGAACCATCTTTTTGTTTTTGTCAAAAACTATTTTCTTACGTTTTGCAAATTACTTAGACTTATTGTATGGACATCCTGTGGGACATTTGAGAGAGAGAGCACCAACGATATCAACTTACAGAAGCAACACTTCAGAGTTTGCGGAAACGATATTGAGTTAAATAATTTAATCGAAAGTCTAAGGACGTAAAGTCGTACTATAATACCACTATGTCATGCCCTGCTTCCGTAGGAGCGTTGTCCTTGCTAAGGCATAATGTCGCACGAGCCTAGATTGCGCTCGTGCAAGGCGGGTCCCATAACGGCCGATTACAGCAGCTGCGACGGGGTCGTCGCACAGAAGTCCCAAGCAGAGACATTGAATATGCCAGCAGAAATTTAGAACAAAACACAAGTTATTCCAAAGTTGCATTTTATTGATATTGAAACAAAGATTATAAAGGGGCGCAAGGCCAAGATTACAATCACTCAAGTCCGCTCTTCTCACATTACAAGTCACTCAGCTCTCTCTCACCTCTCAATACATATCTCGAGCCAGCGAAAGCTTCGGATAGGCGACGTCTATACATTTTGTCCCGTATAAGTCTTAACTCCACACGGCCGCACGCTACTAATCGCCAAGGAACTCCATGCCTCGACGCATGCAAGCGAGCTCCGTACCACGAGCTTCTACCTGTGCCTGCACATGAAAATTATGTGGATGTAAGTACTCAACTATACTGGTGGAATGCGCTCATCGGCCACCCATACAAAACCAACATTAATTTACTTTGTGCAACATAGTCCCTTCTTTTCAATTGTCTTTCTAGTCTTGCCTTACGATCAGTTTTAGCACAGACGCCTTGGCTTATTTTGTGTCTCTAGACCATCACCGTACTATCGTACCGATAAATTCTATACCCTTTCCTCTAGACCGTTCTCGTGCTTACAACGTCAACGCACCGACTCATACTTGTCTTTCGTGCCAAACTCTGGGACGCAACGACTCGGTCGTGCCATGAACTCAATTCGTGTTTCAATATCTCTGAGGAAGTGCCTCCTCACTTAGCCTTGCCAATACTTGTGTTGTGACGACGCGGCCATGCCTCACATTTCGAGGTCGTGCCCTGCAACTCAACATAACTTAACCAAACTTGCCCTACGGCCCTTCTCGATTTAACTCGCAATGACTCATGTCTGACTTATGCAACTCTATGCCAACAACTTAACACTCAATGCCACATCTCGTGCCGAAGCACGGGTCCTTGCTATAGCCAAGTCCTAGGCTCTTAAACCATGGTGCAAGCCGTGCACAATACCTTATCAACACCACTCATACCGTATTTACACAAAACTTACTATTACCTTCATGTTAGTTGATAATAATTTATATTAGGTGTATTACCCACAGGTCTCTGACATTAATAAGCCATTCTGGACATAGCCTGGTAAACGGGATCCTTGCACCACAAGTAGCGATCTCCGATACAAGTCCCCAAACTATCAGTTGCTGCATATTCAGATCGGCTATTACCCTGTTTCCTCCATGGCCGCATCGGTCCCCTAGCCCAAGGCTTTCCGATCCGAAGAAAGATAAAAACACCCATTGTCGATAAGTCGTCCAACGACCATGTTATGTTAATAAGGTATATATATTAGGGTATCTTTGGGATTTGTTATTAAATCGATTCATTTACTTCTTCTATTTTCCATGCTACTCTTGCAGAGCCCAAACAAGGGTTGCCTCGACGACTGACCTATAGTCCTGACATATTCCTTTCGGCGACTAACCATCGCTCTGACTTGACATTGTTTGAACTCAGGGAACGGCTATTGCATAGTTTCACTTAACTTAAACATAACATTTTTTATGTGACGACAGACCGTGGCTAACTTCCACTAAACCAACTGTGGCTCGTGCCTTAAACCAACTCGTGTTCTATGCGATGCTATCGCCCAAGTCATACTTTATATGACGGGCCTTGAGATCGTGGGACTAAACAACTTGACCACTGCAAAAGAGCAAAACAGTGCTTGTTATGACTTTGGTAGCCCAGCATTACTTTGCCTAACTTAATCGAGCCTACTACTTAACCCGAGGGATGGGCAAAGGCGATGCCAAGCCTCGTATCGTAGAAGTGTGCATGCTTTATCAAGCATTTATGCGGTCGACTCCTATGACTTAGGCTAACTTATAGTTTTATGTCGAAGACCAACTTTCCTTCTCCCAAGCCACGGGACGAAGGACTGAGTGTCGATTTTAAAAGCACGCTGTGCACCAACTCTAAGCCGACCGTTGGACCATTTCATATTCTAACTCAATCCAACTCGACTTGGATTATTCCCTTAGATATGGATTTGTCTCTTTTATTATCAAGCCCTACTTGTGCATTTGAAAATTTTTATTTTATTAGTGCGAAGGCCAAGCTGAGGCAAGTTCACCAAAGCCACCCACCTGAGCGAGGGGTCGCCTCGACCGAGCGATGTCTCTGAGTCGCCGTTGCATGGCTAAGTCTGAAACCGTTGGCATTTTGATTCCTTCGATTGACTGAACGGATGGGGTACTACAATATAGACATGGTAGGAGTGAACTCTATAGGTGTTTATAGAACAACTCAGAGGTTATATGGACGGATGTTCTATGGTACAACAACGCAGGGATTATTGTACGGAATGTTTTACTCAGAGGAGATGTGGACTTGGTAAACATTGCCGTAAGCATGATCTTACACAGTGTAGGACCCTACTTAATGAGGTATAGAGAGGCCACTCAGAGGTGATGTGGACATGGTTGTCCCTCTACTGGAGATAGAATGCAACAAAACAGCTGGGTTCTAGAAGCATATGATTTGTCAAAAGAAAGTGTGTGAACTTGGTTTGGTCAAGTCCATCAGTCCTCTCTCTGGGGAGAGGAGTACGTTCTCGACGGAGTTCAAGTATGGTAGTTTTCTGAGGATTTGCCATCGATGGGATGTACAGTTGTCATGTTGGCTGACAGCACTTTCCTGAAGACTGAGCCGATGCTGGTGTCGGAGTCCCAAGTTGAAGTTTCAGATGAGTGAGAATATATAACATCCTCTGCTTCTGATTCTTCTAGAGTTGTTAGAGGCGTGATATAGCCAACCCCCCCGTCGGATACGGTGATAGTAGTCTTGCGGCTTTTCTTTTGGCACTGGAAGTCGTAGGGGAAGGCGTCGACCTTTGCCGTAGTTCAGACCTTGGCCGCTCTTCAAGTTGTAATCCATCCTTTGGATGAGATACTTAGCTCGATCGTTGTACCGGTAGGTTTGCATTTCGCCGGTGTCAGGTTCTGGCTCCATTGGTGGGAGGCCTTGGTGATGCTCGACTTTTCCAAAGATAATAGGCTTCTCGTCCTTGTTCCGAGGCAGAACTATGTAACAAACTCCTTGGTACAGGATGACTCGATTTATATGACTCACAGTCGTTATTTGTGTTTACAACGACTGTAGAGCATTATCTAGAGTGTACATGGTATTCCAATATGGAAGACTAGAATAATTGAAAGACACTCTATTACTGATAAAATACGGGATCTTGTCCCGAGGGATTACATCATCGAGGAATGGAGCATCGACATTAGCCGATATATACTCTCCAAGTTCTTCATCAGTGAGAACTGGAGCAGCCTTGGGAGGTTCAAGAGAGGTTTTTGGGAGCTTGTCCCGTGCTGGCTCCTGGGACTGCTGAGAAGGACGCCGAGGTCTTCTCTTGTGGCTTGACGGGTGCCGACAACTGAGGAGGTCTGCCTTTGCACCTTGAGGGGAGCCTCGGTTGGTGTACCGAGAGTTGGAGCCTTTCTCCGTAGCTTGGCTATGAGAGGAGCCGCCAATTGAGGGGGCTTGCCTTTGAGGTGTATCTTCAATGGAGCTTCATTGGGTGTAGTGCCGGAGAAGCTGGCGCCTTCCTACGGAGTTTGACTACCATAGAGCCAGTGTTTGAGGTGGCCTTCCTTTGAGTCATACTTTAGGGGTGCATCGATTGCCATATCCACCTCTAGGTCATCTTCGATCTCAGCTTCTACCTCATCATCAGCGTCATTGGCTTCAATCCTCTGAAAGGATTGATATCTGCAAACTCTGTTCGGATGATGCCGCTGGTGGACACGTATTTTATACATTGATGGAGGGTGGATGGCACCACCATGTGTTTATATATCCATGGCCGTCCCAACAGATGTTGTAGTTGACGTCTGCATCACAACGTAGCAAGTCACCTCGGTCTGGAGATCGTCGATATGACACTTTAAGCGGATCTTCCCAACGGCTCACTCTTACTGGCGTTGAAGCCACTGATGGTAGTGTAAGACGCTGTCAGGCGATGCATCGGGATCCCCAACGTCTGAAGTATAGTTCGGAGGATGATGCTGAGATAAGACCCAGGGTCGATCTGTATCCGATCACCTTGCTGGCACCGACATACCCTGTGTAATACAGGGGTCTGTTGTGCTTGTTGTTCTTGAGCAGCATATCCTGTTGAGTGAATGTGATGTTGGAGATGATCTTCCCCACATTGTGGCAGTACGGATATACTGTAGGATCGTCGTTAGGCTGCTTGACCTGACTGAGAGAAAGGCGGTCCTTCAGGACTTCGCAGAGAGCCTCCCGAATATCTTTGGATAGGCAGAGAAGCTGAATATGGAAAGTCGTGCTAGAGTACTGGCCAGTTGTGCCAGTATATCGAAGTTGTGGGGCTTGGCTAACCCCGGAGTGTTTTCTTTACGAAGAGGCCTGTCGAAGCGGGCCTCCTTCTGCTTTTGTTTATCAGCTGCAGGAGGTTGGGATAAACCTTCTCCTTGGACAGCTGTGGTGATGATAGGAGGCGTCACTTCGGATGGAGCCTCCTCTAGCTGGTCGTTTTGCTGTGAACGTATTTGTACAGGCAGTGCTTCCTCAAGGGAGGAAGTCACCATTCGGCAAGACTTGGTCTTCTTGCCTTTGTTTTTGGAGGTAGAGGGTACCTCCGGTTACATCAGCTCTGGAACGAGATCCGGGTGAACCCATTACTTCTCCTTGGATGTTGTGAGTGGTGTGAGCCCTCCACGTTGTCACGGGTTGGTGGAAGGTTGACTACTTCGTTGTCGCCTTAGGGATGGGGACAACGCCATCTTGAGTTGTGCTAGGCGATAAGGTGCCGAAGTGGAGCGATACCGTATTGGCCGAGACTTTCTTCTCCTCGTAATCGACTGAGATGATGTTCGCATTGATCATGCGATGTATGTAGTCTTTGAGGATGTAGCATCTTTAGTTGGAAACGGGTATCTTGATTTTGTCACCCTGCTTCAACATCTCGAAGAGTTGTAAGGTATCTTCATCATTGTAGGAGTATACCATCTTCGCCTTGGTGCAGAAGGAGGCCTCTGAGAAGGACCTTGCGCGCTGTTAGCATTGACAGTTAATGCCTGCTTCCCTTTTGCTTCGTGGCTGCTATTGCTGGACGCAGGCCGTTTCCCTTTGTCGTCAAATGGGGAAATTAATCCCCAGAAGGCAAGCGTTACGTGCCTTCTTCTCAGCAGCTTCGGCTTCAATGATCGAACAACAAACGGGCAGGGGAGTGGAGTTGAGCCAGAGCTTGATCGCGGGGATCATGTTCAGGCTGCAGGAGTCGATGAGTGCATGTTCCGACATGCCTGGAGGCAACCTTAGACATGCTTGACAGAAACGCTTAATGAATTCTCGAACAGTCTCCTTCTCAATTTGCCACTTCTATTAGAGATGACATGGTCATGTCTCTCCCTCCGACATAGAACCGATCGAGGAAGAGGCAAATCATCGAAGGATGATATGGAGTTGTCAGGGACACTGCAATACCAGTCATAGGCGACTTTTCAGAGCCCCGACAAACAGGCTCGTGAGTAGGGCTTCCTTTGGGAGATATCCCGTCTGAGACTGAAAGTAGGTCAAGTACCGACGAGGAGAATCCTTTCGTCGTATGGCGTCAGTGTATGTGGTTTATACTTGGAAGGATAAACCACCTTGTTCCACTCAAGAGGGTAGGGTTGAGGGAGCCCCAACTTCTGACGTTCTTCTTGCATGTTCCGGGCCTCGAAGCGTTCACGCAGGTCTCTGATCATCTCGGCCAAGTCTTCGTTGAGCTGGGAGCATGTGAAGATGGAACGCCTGGAGCTGTATATTGAAAGGAGATGATGCTGGCGGTACGGTGTGGTGTTCCGCCCCTGAAGATACCCGTTGAGGAGGTATAGTTGTTTCTCCGTTGACCCTGGATCTGGGCTGGTGGAGGCAGGTGCCTTTGCCAGAGTGGTTCGAATGTCGAACACCGCCTGGGTCAAAATTTGCATAGAGGCAGAGAGGGTTTTGAGACTCCCCTCAAGGGTGTCTATGTGCTGCATGATGTCTAGCGCTGGAGCGTCTGATTCTCCTTCATCACCACCCCCTTCCATGAAGCTGTCATGATGTGGGTGGAAGTGGATGGATCGGGAGGCTTCACTTTTGACCTTGCTTTTCTGTAGAGGGGCTTCTTCTTCTGAGGCCTTGTGTTGGCTACCCCCAGCTACGTCACGTCGGTTTGTGGAAGCGCTTCCTCATCTTTGAGGGAAGGGTTGTCAGAGGCCTGACCCCCGGCCGTTGCTTCCGCCAGGGCCTTGCTCCTTGCTCGGGTGCGTTCGTACACCCCTGGGAATGGGGCCACTATTTTTCTCTTCCTCACTGAGTCTTGGATGCAGAGGCTGAGGAGTTGGTGGTTGTCTTTCTCACGGATGAGTGGGAATTGGAGACAACCTGACAGGAAGCGATCTTGGGCTCCGCTTCGTCTTCAATTGGCACTTTTTTTCGAGGCAACGTTGGATAGGTGCCGTAGATTGTAGTCGCTAAAACACGGACTGCCTTTATGGTGGAACCACAGTTTTGCAACAGGAGCAGTTGATGGTGACCATAGCATAGGTATGCCCTGTGAGGGGCACATTGTGCTTATTGGTCAGCTCTCCTGATCTGCGTTTATGATCGATCACATTACACAAATCATGATGGGAGAGTTTCTCTTTAATACCCACATCAGGCGCATGGCCAGGCCAAGCACCGGGTGGTCATGTGAATGTGGTACCCCCTGATATGGTTCACGCGCATGAGATACGCCCAGATCATTGGTAGAGGAACAGTATTTATGGCAACTTGAGTCCACTTCATGCGCGTCACCCAAGTGAGCGCATGGACTCAACATCGCAGTTGTCCAGCCAGACTTGGTTCGAAACACAGTAGATGCGCCCAAGCGGGACAGGGACTTTGAAAGTCGACCCGTTTCTGGCACAGATGCATCTGAGTTGACTCTGTACAGCTTACTATCAGCAGTGCACATGATTTTGAATGTATGCTTCTGGTTTGCTGTTGGCATAGCACGTTATGGTGCATGGCCTGTACTATCTTGGATTCTTTGTACTAGCCCACGAAGGCACATAGTACTCAGAATCCAATTGTGCCTCGCCATGACAGCGAGTGAGTCCGTTGAAGACAGACGTTCTCTCCTGCGCACTAGAGCTCATGCACTGGAGATTGGTTGCGCCCCTGCTCCGTTGGCACATCTTCTTCGGCTGGAAAGAAGACAGTTAGGGAATGCAGTCAACACTGCATTTTCCAGACAGATGTGCGACACCAATGGGTGCATCCTTGTTGCTGAGAGCGTCAGCAGGAAGGGCCAGCTGCGGTGCCGCATCCCCTTCAGTGATGGTGCCAGGCGCATCGGCCTTGCACATACAGACTTGGAGAGTCTTCTTCGGCTTTGGCAGCCGCTTCGAAGGACTTGCGCTGTCTTCAGAGATGAACTCCTCATATGCCTGTTGATTGAGGCACACCACAGTATTTTGTGGGAGGAGCCGAGTTTGATGTCATCAGATTGTGACACAACTTTCTCGTTGGAGGAGAAAGAAGTCCCCAACAGAGTCGCCAGCTTGTTTGCCATCGAAAATGCGACAAGGTTTTGTTGATTAAAACTTTGGTATTTCAATTACAAACAGAACAGTATACAATATAGGACTTAGACGTAGTCCTAGGAGTACACTTTTGTTTTAATCTGAAAATTGTATCGGTGTAGAGCGAGTGGTAATATGTGACTCTGTTGACGATATGATGACGATCTTAAAGTCTCTGAAGGTCTGGATTGCTCTGGATGCCAGACCGTTGCGAGGAGAAGCGGACGTTAAGTGTGTCTTCTGGCCTCTGTATGTGGATATAACAGTTTGCCTGTATATTTCTCTCTCTGTCTGTCTGTCTCTATCTGTGTTATGAAAGAATGATCCTTCTATTATAGATAGCAGGCTGGCTGCTCATGCGCTTATATCGGATGCCCCTAGACGTGGGATACCATGTGGCTGATGTTGGCGGGGGTGCATAGACGATGCGCCCCGAGTTATGGTAGAATCTGCTGGAACTTCTTTGTTGGGCTGCGGAGGAGGTGACACATGGCAGTTGCTGAAATTTGGTTGTTGCTGAGATCTTGGGTGGTTAGCACCCATATTTTGAATAGAACTTAGTCAAAGGACGCGTGGCGTATGCCTGTGGCTCAAAGATCTCGGTTTTGGAGGAGATTAATCTGGCGGGGTGTGCCTAGGATCGGGCGTATGGAGGTGACTTAGTCCTATGAGTTTTAGGTATCATAGACAAGTTTGGGTGCATGGCTTTTGAGGCGCATGCAGAGCTTCGCATCATGGTATGCCTAGAATCAGGCGCAGGGGAGGCGACTTGGTCTCATGACGTTTAGGAGCCATGAGCAAGTCCAGGCGCATGGCTTTTGAGGCGCGTGCAGAGTTTTATCTTCTGTGCTTGAGATCAGATATGAGCTGAGGGGGCGTATGTCCACTGGAGCACATGTCGTCTTCTGGGCGCATGGCCACAAGACGCATACGAATGATCGGTCGACCACGTGGCTTTTTGCCGACCTAAGGTTTAATCATGGTGCTGACATCAACGACGCTTCATTTTTTGCACAGCTGATTGGACGGCTCTTATTCAGCATTAAATGTTTGATGGAGAGGGTTGTATTGGTTAGTGCCAATCTGGGCGCATGGCTATGGCCCGTCTGTTGGTTTTTCGAGGCGTTAATGGTTGCCTTGACTTAGCCGAATACGAGACGACAGATGCATTTGTATTAATAAAATTCATTGCATATAATTTGGAACGTTGGCCATTTGGCACTCGGGGCTAGGCTGCTCGTGCTTATAAATAGCCGCATGAGGCTTTCATTCTTTATTTTGATATAAAGATGAACTTGGCCGGAGCTCCGCCTTGGCAAACGGCCGAACTCAAGCTCTTCCGAGGGTGAAGATGCGCGCTGCCCCAGTCTTCCCTTGCTCTGAGCTTCCGTGATAGTGTTTGTTGATCCAAATATCGGGATAGTCAAGTCCAAACACTGGCCGATGGTGCCTGTTGCATCCAAAGATCGGGACGGCCGCGCTCCGTCTTTCGTTATGCTAGCAGAGCCACAGGCTGTCGAGTGTGCTGTTGCTTTCGAAGACCGGGACATCATGTCGCGATCTTCGTCGAGCTAGGAGAGCTCCTCCTCCTGCTACACAAGGGATGATTGGTGCTGATGCGCCTGTATCATAATGACGAGGCGATGTGCCTGGATGAGACATCAGAGTGATGCGCCTGACGGATGATGTGCCTGGCATGGGACGCATAGCAGTTGCTGCACCTGGCTGTAGCTTTAGGATCTTCTTTTTGTAGAAGTTCTCCTTTATAAAGCCTTTTTTAGACATATATGGAATTTCATATGAAATAAAATCCTTTATTTTCAATGTCTTTAAACTTGTACTTTTCTTGTTGTGCTAAGTATATGTTTGTGCTTCCTGGCGCTTTTGAGTTGGTCGCATGGTTGGATTGAGCGCATAGGAATTCTGGCCTATAGATGCGCCTGAAATCTATGCTTCTACAAGGCACCATGGATAGAAGATGTGAATACATTCTCCATCAAAGTCCACCATAGCTTTCCCCCTCCAGACGCGCAGCACTTTCGGAAGCAGCTATTGGCCCGCCCGAAAGCTCAGGCCACAGCGCAGGAGGAAGGCCCTTTTTCAAAAGCTCAATTACCTTTCGTCAGAGACGTGGGAGATACCATTGCATCCAACACAAGTCCGCTTGCTGCTCCAAAAGCACAGTAACCTCGTCAACCTGAAGCACAAGCTACTCGTCGCCCTAAAGCACAGTGACTTATCGCTCGAAACACAGCCTACTCGTGTTATACGCATAGAGGCTCCGTCGTCTTCGAAGCATAGTCCACTCATCGCCTGAAAGCGTAGAGGCTCCGTTGTTTCCAAAAGAACGATCTACTCGTCGCCCTTGAAGCACAACAGTACTCAGACCTCGCCAGTGGCGCAGGAAGCATGGTCCCATCCAGTCAGTTTGCTTAAACCGACTCTCTCAAAGATAGGATTGGGGTTAATCATGATTGATATCTTATCAAATTGATTTAAATCTTAGACAAGGATCAATCAGAATTTAAATCTGATATAAAATCCCAGATTTACTCGGCTGCATCCGAATAAGCAAATCGGCACAGCCACGTGTCTTCCTTCGGTTATTTTGATAACCACCAGAGATCTCGATTGAGGAGAATCTCAATGTCCGCCACGTGTCAGCGCCGCAGAAGCCTGTACGTACAATGACGACATATTCTTTTATATCACAAAACCCTAATGCACATCACATATGTGCTCTCTTCTCTATAAATAGAAGGAGTTTTCCTTCAACAGAGGAGAGACAACCGAATATCAAATCTCTAGCTCCAGGCATCCTCTTGATCGACAACCCTAGAGTTCCATCAAAGGCATCAGAAAGTCAGAGCATGTTCAACCCGTCGTCAGATCGTCAACAGAGTAAAGGAGCAGCTGCAATGCTCTATCTCCACTGTTATACTTTTCCAGAAACTCTTTCCTATTTTAGTTCTTCTCCAAAACTTGAGATCTTCCCTCTAGGTTTTGATCTCCAAACCCATACAATCTCCCTCCATTCCACCAAATCTACCAAGAAGAAGGTGCTAGCAAGGCTTGGGAGCAAGGAGCAAGGAAGGGTGTCCAATCTCTAGGAGTTTCCGTGTCGGAGACGTGTCATTTGAGAGTTTCATTGGGATTCTACTCCCAATAGGTAAAACCAATCCTCTAGATTGATTTCCTCTCCATTTTAATTTGTTTTGCATTCATTAGGACCCACCCAATGAATAAACCACCATTAGTATAGATTTAGAGGCTCTCAAGAGTCCTCTCTAGGAAGTTGGTGTAGATTTGGAGTCCTCATGGAAAGTTTCCAAGAGAGGCCCTCCATGTGTTGATTAAATGTCTAATAGGCTTTAATGTGTTTAATTTCAGATTTTGGTATGTTAGAGAGTGGATTAATGTTGTTAGGGTGGTTAGAGCAAGTGTCATTTGCATGTCCATGGTTGAATCCAAGTGGTTGAGCCTACAGCCTAATTTTGGCCTCTACATGTCTTTTTGTGTTAG